>JBCFXI010000055.1:0-401263 GCA_038496175.1 Ampulex compressa | reverse complement strand
TATATATATATATATACGTACGTACATATACGAGCGTTTGCCCGGAAAACCGCGAGCGCAACGTTCCTTCTCTACTGCCACGAGAAGCGAGCTCGTTAGCGGACCAGGGGCTCGAGGTGATGCACCGCGTTCCTATTACTCCCAGGTAACGGGCCGGTAATTGCACAGCTCTCCGTCCATTTCGCCAACGCGTAGCGATATCCTCAAACTTGGCAATGCGACGATAAGAGAAACCGCCGCGGCTTAAACGCGATCGATGCTTAACCGTGTGCACCCTTGTAAGAGTTACTTGCCCATTTGACCTCGGCGCGTTCCGCCTCGACGGCCTCCACCTTCTCGGCGAGCTCCTTGTCCGGACCTGCGTTCGGTACAACAATATTCTTTATACGTCGATCGACATTGGAATTCTCGATGCGCCATACACGCTAAATCGATCAAAATTTGAAACGAACGTACAAAACTTTACGGACGAATAACCAAAAAAAATATTTATCGTGCGATCAGATCGATGCGAGCGTAAAGTTTTTCCGAATAAAGTTTCGTAAAGGCCGGCCATTTATCGTTCGAACGCGTTATCCAATTATGGTTCCTGGGACAACTTACCAGCTCCTTCCTTTGCTTCGTCTTCTCCCTCTTCCTTTCCCTCTCCCTCTCCCTCCTCCTCCTCCTCCTCCTCCTCCTCCTCCTCTTCCTCTTCCTCCTCCTCATCCGCCGTTGTCGTTGCCGTCGCTGTCGCAGCCACCACTTCCTCCTCCTCTTCTTCCTCCTCCTCCTCCTCCTCCTCCTCCTCCTCCTCCTCCTCCTCCTCGTCATCTTCCTCCTCCTCCTCCTCCTCCTCCTCGTCCTCGTCCTCGTCCTCGTCCTCTTCCTCCTCGCCCGACGAGGAATCGCTGTCGCTGTCGGAGCTCTCGGAATTAGCCGACAGAGAACACTGGTCGTAATCCTCGAGGTCGGAATAGATCTCCGCTCCCGGAAATACGTATCTTCCAGGCGACAGTTGGTAATAGGAATTCTCTGTTGGAAAGGGGCATCGGGTTTTAAAACGACGAGCAATCGATAACAACGCTCGAGATATTGCGCTTCTCCTTTTCCTTATCGGAGAGGAAAGAAACACGGTTTGAGAATGGGAGGAAAGGAGCGGTAGGAAGATACATCGGTATTCTTACCCGGTAGCCTCGTGGAGAGGCTCTCCCGTACTTTGGGCCGCCAACAGTGCCTGCCCATCCTGCTGCTGCTTTTGAGCTCCTCCTTCTCGTTCTTCTCCTCCCCGCTGTCGACGCTGTTACAGCTGTCGCCGATGCCGGAGTCGAGGGCCGAGTCGACCGATGCCTGTCTCGGCTTGAAGCACGCCTTGTCCAGCTCCAATCCAGCCGCGTTATCCGCGATACTCGCCTCGTACGTCTTCGAGGGCCGCGCATCCTCGCTCTCCAGGCGAAGGTTCCTCTCCAAAATCGATTCTTCGATCGTGCTTTCCGACGAGAGACTGGCCAATCTCGGCACCACCTGGCACTCCTCCAGATTGTAGACCTTTCCGTTGTTCTCCGTCGTCGACTCGACCGATATGATATGACTCTTGTGCTTCGACGACATCACCGTCGAGGATTCCCGCGCCCTCGCAGCGTTCGAGCTGCTCGAGAAAATGTCGACCGAGTCGTTGCCAAAATTCATCCTCTTGGGGCTGCTCTCGACGCTGGAGTCGCCCAGTCTTCTCTTCGGGCTGTCGGCCAGGATACCAAAACTCTCCTCCGCATTCTCGGCATGGCCAGCATGGAAGGGCGAAATGCAGAGGTTGGCGGTCCCGAGGTTCTGCTGCAGCACGTTCGGGTTCGTCATCGGGCCGTTCTGACTGTCCGCCGAGCACAGGTGCCGGGGCTTCGGATCGACCTCCACGCTGTCTCGAGATAATACTGTGTTGGTCGTCGTGTCCTGGCTTTGCTCCCACGTATCGTCGGACAGGCAGCGCAGGGGAAGGAGCTGACTCGCCTCCTTCAGAATGGCCTCGTGCCAGCATACCTCCTTGTAATTGTCTCCCATACTGAAAGAACGGACGCCCTCTTAAAGTCCTCGTTCACGACCCTCACCACCTCTGATCACCCGGAAACTCGTCGGAGCCCTTTAGCGGACCGTGACTTTGTCAGACTCGAGTCGATTACCGCCGAGCTCGAATAAAGATAATTCTAATTCTTAGTGGCCGGCAGGAACAAAAGACAGGGACGATAAGTCGATCTGCCTCGTGATATCGCGCGATAGTTTGTCCTTACGATTCTTCTCCATTAAGGAGGAGAGGATGATTTAGATCCATTTAGATCGGCAAAGTGGGGGGGAGTGAGATAAGGCGTCGTATAAACTTACAGATGGCACAGCTGATTGATGATGACGTCGCCGTCGCCTAGCAGTTCCACGTCGAACTTGAGATGCGGTAGCGATTCGCGATTGATAAGAATCTGGGGAACGTGCGACGGAATGGAGGAGGGAATTAAAGCTACCGGTCGAACCTTCAAGGACGAACCGATAACGATTAAAAGGTCACAGTCGTCCTTGTCTTTGGCCATTGCATCGTGGAAAGCGTCCGGCAGTCCCTCGCCGAAGAAAACAATATCCGGCTTCATAATGCCTTGCGTCACCAGATCTGGAAAATCGGAGGACACGATACGGCGTTGTTCGGACCTTCGACCGGGCGTACGAAGAATCTCTTTCTAACACCGCTTCTCTTGCTTCCTTTTCGTACTTTCTTTCTCTCTTTCGCTCGACCACGAAGGATGCTCTCCTTCGTGGAGCATCGCGGAAACAAACGACGAGTGATAAGATAATCGCAAAAGGGCGTTCAAAGGGATAAGTGGCACGTACGGGTAACTTGATGGAATTTAGTAAGTTTACCTTATGTGCTCATTAACAAGCGAAGTTTTACTCGCAGTTACGATTGACGTATCGACTTATGTGTAGATCAGTGTAAATGGCAACTTCGTTTATCGGGGACGTATTCCGAGAAGAGTGGATAATGTTCTCTCGTGGCCATCGACTCGCGACACGCTATAGGAAAGGCTAATGGCGGAATCTATCGCTAGATAGCTAAATTTTCCGTACCATAGAAACCGATAAATCATTATGAAAGACTGTAAATCAATGTTCTGTCAGCGAATATTAGGAAGAAGATGAACCGTCGGTTACCTCTGTAGCTTTCGTTCGGATTAATCTCGGATATAGAGGGCAATGCGTTAACTCTGCACTTTGGACATAAGGGTATCCTCTGGGCAAAAATATCCTCTCTGATATCGTCCGCTCTCACTTGATATTTACACCTTGTACAGGAGGCTGTCGCGAATGATCCTGAAACACCGGGGAGAGGAATTCGATGAGCTTCGATCTATATCAGCCTGACGGATCAAGCTTATCGATCTTTTTTTGCCTGACTTCGTGTACCTACCGTGGCACTCGATTACGTTCTCGATACCGGCAACCTGTTCCAGGGTGTCGATATTTTGCGAATAATTCCTCAAGAGCTTCTTATGCTTATCGAGCATTTTAATAAACCTATGGCAAGGGCTGGGTTTAAATTGTCCTGGATAAATTTCTCTGGCAAATTTGTAAAAGGGCCTTGGATCCTGGCCAAAGTAATTGATATCGAACATGGCCTGAGAATGGAAAGTACGGAAATAATTTAGGTGCCGATAAAGACACGCCATTGAAGTTAAGAGAAGAGAAGAGTTTCTGGATAATTACCTGCGGGTCGGGCAAGTCCGGAAAGTCCTGTGCCAACCTCGAATAAATACCATCCCTACTTCTGAAGTCGGGAATGCCGCAACTGACGCTAACACCGGCCCCTGTCAGGACTATGATCTTCTTACTGTTACGAATTAACCTGACAACGTCCGTTAACGTATTTATGTGCCTCAACTTTTGCCGTCGCGGCGGCTCAGACATCATATTTATTATAATCTGCAATAAAATTGGATACTTCAAATATGCGATGCTTTAAAAGCGACGTATGCGTACATTCTGTTTCAGAAGCGGAACGTTTACTCGGTTTATAGATGATTATGTTATTCTTCTGTTTGCCGTTATATACACGCACTTAGCTACGTATATACCTTCCACAGAGTCAGGTCGTCGACCTGCTCTGGAATCTGGGTAGAATCCATGAGAAGGTGGTGTAGTAAATTTCGTGGATCAGCTCCGGTCAACATTTGCTTTTGAACCCAGGAAGATGCGTTTCTCCATTGATGATTAACCTCTCCTTCTCCGGATAATTCCGACAGCCCCGATAAATCCGACAGATTTGAAACGGTGGATGAGATTTCGTCTTTTTCATCCGCCGTATCGACTCTAAAGTACGACACATGGAGCAATCGTATATAGAAAGAAAAAAAGGGGAGAAACCAAAAAAGAAAAACGTACGTGCCAAACAAATCCTCAAAGATAAAGCAAAAAATAAATACTTACGGAAACCCGGTATCATCGCTGATGGAGTCGATTCTAGAGGGTAGTGCTAAATTTTTTCCATTCGGAGAAATGGACGTCGACTTGGATTCATCGCTCAGTTCATTGAACCCACTGTCCCCTCCGAGGGTTTCTGTAGAAAAGAATTACAAATTCTACGATAAATCCAAGGGGCTTTATTCACGACCACTGATCGGATCTATGAATTTTTTGAAACAAAATAATTATAAAAAATTATAATCATATTTAAAACGTATTCTGGCACACTGCATCCGCTAATATTTTTAAGAACACATACCAAGAGATTCGAACTGCTCGAAACGTCGCAGGCATTGTAACACAAATAGTCCAAAGCAAACGAGAAAATAAATCCAGACTTTGTAAGAAAAATATTTGATTTTCTCCTGGAAGCAGAAAACCATCGAATCCAACATTTCAGGCGAAAGTTTTCGAATCTCTCCCGGTTGACAGTTCGTGGAAATGGCGCGAGATGCACATATAGTGACATATACCAACACCGACATTACCTTACGCATGAAAACCGTGCCATCTGTGAATGTCACCGTGGTACACAGAGAACACTACTGTCACCGTTCTTCATCGTCGAAACGAATTCCCGCGTCGCAGATCGAATTCTCCGTTACACGATAAGGGGAACGAGACGAAACGTGCCATGAAATATTCCAGAGAAACTTCGTCGACGCCAAACGGCGGTACGATTTTCCGTGGTAATCGGGTAAAAAGCAGGTATCCGGGTCGGTGAGACGAACGACGCAGGGGTAAGGCAAAACTGTCATGGCGGCCGGCAGGCGGAAAATACTCGTGGGGGGGTATCGAACGAGGGGACCGCGAAAGGCGATACGACGCCTACCCACCGCCATCTTGTTCTTCCCATGAATTTCGTCGATTAATCGACCATATTTTCGGGTAAAATACCTTCGAGATCCTCGTTCTGGCCCTCGTGGGACGTCTCGTATTCTTGGAAATCAGTCCCCGTACCGCTGGTACCAGTGTACGCGTTGCCGTCGACCTTTCGCCGTTTAGCTGGGGACGAATATTCTGGCAGCTCCGAACCCGACGCCATTTTCGACAGCAATGCAACGCATAGTTTGCGTATAGGCCGGTTACCAGCCGGCAGAGGTCGCGAACGCCTACCTACGGGCCTCACGACCCCCCTCCACTTCGCGCGAGAACGATGCCACGCAATGACGGATCGCACCTATGCGATGCGGATGCGAGCGCAACAACGCCGACCTCCCTTCGTCCCTTTCCAGCATTTTTACATACCGACCGCCTAATGCCATTTCGGGCAAGATCTATTCTCTTAACGGGGATTTCAAATTAATAGATCTGCCTGTACGTCGCGGGCAAGAGTAGCCAGGGACGGTGCACGAGATTCGAACTCTGATCTTACATCCGAAGGTTCGAACCATTATCCATCGGCCTACCGTAGCCGCTGTTCGCTTGATTTTCGACACCGATTGCTAAGGTCATTTGGCCTAGGACCTACTACAATATCTTAACGTGGGATACTCGAGTCATCGATAGTACATATCACGTGGTAAATTGTTCATCGGTGACGGTCGAGAATTTGAACTCGGATCTTCCGCACGAAATATTACGATTCTTTCGTTTTCGACGTAGCCGCTAAGGTCTCTTGCCGTAGCAAATGCGGCTTTCGAGGGACTGGATCTACGTAGCATACATACGTGCCGCGCGAAAAATTCTAGAAGGATTCCTTCGCGTGGAAGCCTTATTCTCCATTCACTGTACCAGCGATTGTCGATCGTTCCATCTTCGGCATTGACTGCTAAGGTTACTTCGCCAAAGATTCGCTGTTTTTAAGATGGGTTTTGAACCATTGGATCAATATCTATATGGTGTACATTTCGGGTGAAAAATAATTTTAGAGGAATGATCGAAATTCGAACGTGGATTCGATATAGTTCCGAAAAGGTTATACGAATTGTCGATAAAGCGGCCAATCACGTACGTCCTACGATTTCACGCTGTGCTTACGCTTCGTATACGTACGTACGTTATTACACAGCAGCATCAGAGTTTCGTGGAATTTTCTGCGCTTCCTGATCAGAGAACGATCGCTCGATCCATACGCAAGACACCCTGCGCAAAAACAAATACGTTGTACTAACTTTAAGATAGCGCTAATCAAATACGCTGCAAATTTATACGTATAAATTCAAAATTTATATATCCTGTCTTATTTCGCTTCGAACGGCCCTCAAATAAAAGTATTCAGCGGAAAAGGAATAACTGCATAACAACGTTCTCGTCTTTATCGACGCAGTGGAATGTACATTATCAAGGAATGAAAAATACAAGTTAAAAATTTGATTTTTTTTCTCATACTACTTAAACCCATAGAAAATACTGCTTTATTTTAGAGGTTCGTTAAGAATATAATCATGTAATGTTGAAATAATAAATATCTATATACGAAATATTGCCCTCGTGTATTTTTCCAACGGTCTTACATTTATCGATAACTAGAGTAGTTCGAATATGTACATGTAGTTAACAGATCGAACCGATTAGGCATCAATTCATGAGAATTCCAGGACTTCCGCTTTGGAGTGGTATGTACCATGCGCGATGGTACAGTGTGTTCACTCGTGAAACTGCACCGAGGTCCGCGATTGTTTGCCAAATAAAATAGCCAAGACCAATAGGCCATTAGTGTGAATAAATATGATAGATCTACGTGAAGAAAACGGGAATAATGCTGGAACAAAGAGGCAATACGGCAACCTAAATATACCGGGTAAAGTTACTTACGAAATATACTTGAACGACGTTCTACGATTCCGTGGACACGTTATTTTCAATCTTCGTGATTATTTAAAAAGACGACCGATGCAGGATTTTTTCTAAACACGATAGGAGTAGGCACATTTATTAGCAAACGTGGAATATTAAGAGGCATTGACATGGTCACTATAAGTTCCGTGCAGTGCGCCAAATCGAAATCTAACCTTGCACATTGCGGTGGCAAAAAAGAACGATCGTATAAAGTAAAAAACTCATGTGCAAAATAACACAGCGATTGTCCCTTAAAGCTGCGCGAACGTGATCGTCGTATCATCATCGACTCCTCGATTATCATTGAGCTCTTTCTCTGATATTTTAATGTGACTAACTTAAACTCTCTTCGTTGGAACAATTGAAAGTCAAATTGTCATGGTTGAATACAACAAAGTGAGTCGTTGAGTCTCTGCTAATATATTATTCCTAACATTAAAATATGTAAAACCGTAACTTTCTTTTTTAAACGGATCAGTGTTGATTGCGTCGAGTGTATCCACAGATCGGTCATGGCCTCGTTAATCGATAATTTAAACACAGAGATTTTTGATTCCGATGGTGTAACGAGGCAGCAGATACCCGATGGTAGCTCCACGCGTTTGGACCATTATCTTCTATTTTGTAGATGAAACGCTATAGAAATTAATTATATTATTTATTACACGTGCATTTCAGTCAGGACCCAACCAGGGCTCTCAACGCTCAGTCCATACCTGAACTTTGATCCCTCTCACCTGCCCACCGCACAGCCAGAATTTATATTTCCCGAAGGAGCGGTAAAAGAAAGGGGTAGATTCGAGTTGGCTTTCAGTCAAATTGGAGCGGCTTGTATTATAGGAGCGGGAATAGGCGGTAGTAGCGGGTTATACAGAGGAATTAGGGCAACGTCGCTAGCGGGCCAAACGGGTAAACTTAGAAGAACGCAGTACGTACCTTTGCGTTATTTTTTCTTATGCAAAATTTGCATAGAATGGTATACATCTTAAATCGATAATCGAATATTACCTGTAAATCCATATATATATATATATATATATATCATTTGCTCGACAGATTAATCAATTACGTGATGAAGAATGGTTCTTCATTAGCAAACACACTCGGGGTTGTTTCGGTAATGTACAGTGGTTTCGGTGTGCTTTTGTCGTGGGCAAGGGGTACAGATGATTCCATCAATACCTTAGTGGCGGCGACCGCAACGGGCATGTTATTCAAATCCACAAGTGCGTGAAATATTAATTTGACGTTCAAATCTTTGTTTACCGCTTAGCCGGCTTTAATTCTTCCTTATGATTTCTTAGATGGCATTCGCAAATGCGGCCTAGGAGGCTGCGTTGGACTTGGAATAGCATCGGTATATTGCTTATGGAACAATCGGGAAGTTCTATCCGATTGGAGGTATCACAGCATCAATCCAGCGTAAGACTGTGTGTGTACCGGCAAAAACCTCTAACCAAAATTGTACCTCTCGAATGTTCCTGCTACAATCCATTTCGCTCTCCATTCGAGTAATCATAATAGAGTATGCATGGTCGTAAGATGAGAACGAAAGTATAGTACTCCTATCGGTTTTGCTAATACAGTCGTACGGATGTTTAGGAATCACAAACGTGTGCGTTCTAGTTAAATAGAAAATAATAGGAAGAATCTGTTGGGACAAGTCCGTGTTTAGGAGTGAAACCACGAAAATATATACACACCGTTGCCCAATAAGGGTTCACGCGGCATTAGACACACATTCGCACCGATTAGGTAGAAAGGTATTCGAGTCGAAGGAATGTAGCTAAGAAATATATATTGCTAAATCTTTCAACGATCGTTATCCTCTTGAAAATGAAGCACTTTTAATTAAAATATGCGTGTCTCGTAGATGATCCTATAACAAGTGCCGGTATATACCCTACGTCTATCATCATCCTTCATTGAAGTGGGAACATTCATTTTATTATCCTAGAATAATTAGGAGCCAGTTTCTACCATAGGGAATCTTAATTTATCTGGAGAAATTCCATCGCCCGCAGGCATATGCAAATTCGTAGATAAGTTAATTGTACTCCGATAAAATCGTCATACATGTAAATATGTATAGAACTTTCTGCGATGTACAATAATATATATAATAATACTGATCACACAGTTTAAAAAAAAAAAAAAAAAAAAAAAATGCGAATCACCCACCCCATCTGTGCAGCTTCTCTTTGATCGGGCGAAGCTGCGCGTCCTTCTATACAGTCAATTGCTAGGAGTTAAAGTAAAAGTGATAGCAGCGTAAAACACTGAATTTACTTTATACATACGCATTGTTCAACTTTAGTCGCACCTTAAGCACATCTTTTTCCGTCTTCGAATAAACATAAGAAATTCGTAAAATCCTCGTAAATACATTACAAACTATCCATGGTGAATGGTACAGACAATAACGATGATTCGGGCATATTGTTTTTTTTTCGTACTCGTTTTTCAAAGTACAGGTAAAAGTAGAAAATTGGCTCCTATACCGTACACTTTCTGTAAAAAATCCTCTCACTTATTTGGTCAGCAGTTTTATGCATAACTCGATAGTACATTGACAGTATGACATTGTCATCCGATCGGTACGCGTTACGGTTGTGTAACACGTCGGTGAAAAACCGTATAAAAGTACTGACCGAATAAATACTAACCCCGAAGAAATAAGAAGGGGGTCTGTAAAATGACGAAGAGGTGAAAAAGATCAAAAGGGTTGTCGAAGTACCATGTATCGAGTCGGTCTTGGATCGTAGAAGAATATGCACGTTACGCTCCTTTCATACGATAATCGTCCTCACATAATTCTCTATTCTCTTGCAGATCGAAATAACAAATTCCGTACCCCAAACTACTAGAAATATGCATCGAACTTCCTCCGCCTTGTATATAAAAATGATCACGCCGGGCGAGCCTGTAAAATGAACAAATTGACAGCATACGCAGTACAAAGTGTAATATAAAGACAAATAAATTGTACAACAAACCGTATTGCTGCCAAAAGGTGGATAATCTCGATTCGTCCATGTCATCGTCATGCCGCAACACCATGCATCCGCCATCAAATCCACCGATTCCGTGAATATTTTTTTACGCGGAAAGGAGTATCGGAACAAGGGGGACGAAAGATCGAGTTACCTTACGACAGTAATAAAAATATATTTCGTTATTATTATCATTGCCAGTATTTACTATGAACTCGTGCATCGTACGGGCGTAGATTCAAAGAGCGAGTACGTTACATTGCGGAGCCCGAAAGAAGCAAAAATCAGGTTCGGCTCGAGAGAAAATAAATTCGTGAGACGCCAATAGCGATCAAAGGATCGATCCCCTATCCGTTATTTAACACCGCGCAAACTATTTTGGCCATAAGTGAGATCTCTCGAAGAGCTCTAGAACTTCGTACCATCCTTGGAACGATCATCGATAAAATCGATGCAACCTCTTCAGCGTGCGGCGGATTACCATTGTCCGTACACGCACGATAATCTTATCGGAGTTTATCTTATTGCCACAAGGTATTCCTCGCGCGTCGTTTTACTCGTCCATTCGAGTTTTGTTCCCGCGCGCGAGGTAGGACGTCGTTCATTTCAGTTTATCGCCATGCCCCTGGGCCGCATCGAAAACATTCCAAAGTAAACGGGGGCTGCATCGCTCGAAATCGATCCAAAGGCGGTTCGTGATTCGCGAAAAGAGAAGGCATGCGCGCGATTTTAACGAAAATCCTTGGCCTAAACGTGGAATTTGGTGGGAAAGCGGAAAACGAGGAGCGATCGGTATCCTCGCCTATGCGATTCGAAGGAGTTGAGAGTAAAATATAAGAAAGAGCTCGTTCGACGCATCCTGCCTCGTTTGTATGGAGGCTTGAAAGGCCTACAGAAGCGGAGTGTCGGCACACCGATATACGGTAAGATCTCGATAGCGCAAAGATAGAAAGAATCGAGATACGAGAAAGATCGGATCCAACCGATTTTCGATCGAAGATCGTAGTAAGGAAGGGAGCCATTCGGTATTCGAGGAAGGAAGGAAAAATCCACGTTCGTCGGGCGGACGAGCCAAAGGTGAGAAGGAGAGACGAGCGCGCGTCGCTCGTATCCTCTTATCTCGAGGGTCGAGCCGTCTATTCTCGAGATAGTACTCCGATCTAGTTATCAATCGTGCAACGCACGCGTACGCGAGGAACGATCGGCGAATATACCAGGTACGAAATTCACGCGGAGACTCTTACCTCTCTTGGCCTTCGTCACCAAAATTGGGCGACACTTCGATAATTCCACTTCTGGCGCCATCCCGTCCACGTCGAGGGTCGAATCGCGTGGCCCGGGATCCGCTCGAGCCGGCAGCGATGGAGAGGGATTTAAGATCGTCCAGCTTACGACCCACCCTTTAAGGGTGCTTGCCGGGTACGTTATCGACGCACAAAGGCACGTCCTTCGCGCGGAGGTTCGAGCGTCCAATCGACCGCTACGAGAAGCACCGCGGCTTCTCCATCGCTCGATTTACCGAGCGCGCCGTCGTGCAAATATTTGAGCGTCGATCGTCGGTGTACCTGCTAGAACGTAGATCCTCGCCGCTGCGGGAAGGGTATTTACGAAAATGTTCGGCTTATTTAAACAAGATGTACGCAATAGCGGAGAGCGCGTAGAGTATCTCCAAGGCTGCTCCGTGGTCAGTCGCCGATCGGGTACACCGAACGACGCGCGCCTATCTCTCGGTACTCGAATCGACCGATCCACGCGCCGAATCGCCTACATCGCCGAATTCGAAGAAAAAGGAAGACGCGCTTTTCGGACAAAGCGAGCGAGTTGATCGCGTTTAAAAGAAACCGATGACCCGTGAAAAATTGCCGCGGCACTTTTTACCGATAAAGCCGTTTATTTACTGGATCGGTCTCTTTACTAATCCGTGCAACGTACATTTCTAGAGGTTCAACGAAATCCGTCTTTCCATCTCTTAGCTAGACGTTATCGTAGTGGCGCGACGAAATTCCGACGGTTGAGATCGTTCCATCGACCCGTTCGACGTTGATTAACGATTCGTCGGAGTGTGCACCGTGCGAGGCGCAAAGCATTCTGCATTATAGAAAGGTTTTCCACGCTTCGAGGTAGGAACGGGGCTCGTCTTCTCCATTTCGACATCTTTCGTCGACTTGGTCGCGCATTTCGACGAACGAGGCGCCGGTTGGTTCGTCGAGTACCGAGAGATCAGTCCTCAGGTGCGACGCGGAAAAGGGCAATTGGATTATGCGGCACGCGTGACACGGAAAGTGAGATTAGATTATGCCCGACGTCAAAATGCGCTCGGATTATGCGCGACGTGGAAAATCCTGTGCAAATAACGTCTAGGACGGAAAATACGATTGGATATTGCGTCGTGCGAAAATAGTTCGCATTTCGGATTTAAGCTCGAGGGTCGCGATTCTTTGGCGCTGGAATATCCAGAATTGACGTCCCACGGGAGGCAGCGGCGGTTCGCGACTCGGCCTCGATGCGGTGCAAGCTGCCCGAATTCCGAATAGGACGACCGAACGACGTCGACCAGTAACGGAAATAGATTTATCGATAACGCATCGAGGAGCCGATGGCGCCAGAAGGATCGACGTGCCCGAATTTGTGGGAAGGAGCGGATCGCTAGGAATTTCGATCGATTTACGCCGAGTCTTTCGCGATTCTTTGCGATCGTACATCAGCCGTGTCGCGACATCGTCGGACGATCGTGGATACTTTTGTCGAATAAAGGACCGGCGCGCGATAACGTCTCGAGCGATGTACTCGAGAAACCACGTCGGTGTCCAACGCAATTTCCTCGACGTAGTTTCGTTCTTCGATCGAGTTTGATATCCCACCATCTTCCCCATACTTTCTCGTAGTCCCGATACCGGCGAGGTCGCTCCTAAAATACTCTCCGCGTATTCCGGGACAGGCGACGCGTCCCAATAGGATCGAAGGGAATTGTGTCGCGATAGACGATGGATCAAAGGGGGCATCTGGGATAAAGGAAATGAAGAAACGTAGGATGAACCGGCGAAGCGCAGCTCGATAATCGGTATCGAGGATGAAAGCGAGGCAGGCGGAAGGCGTGCTCGCCCTTTCCTACGCGTCCGCCACGATCCTGTCCGTGGTATCCTTGGTGTCTCTCGTGACCGCCTGGCAGCATTGGGCTTGGACCCTCGACGTTTGCATCAACGTCGACTGCGGATGCATACTGTACGGTATCAATACCTTCAGCACCTTCATGGGAGGCGACGTGAAGCTCTGCCACTTCGCCACCTACAGCCTGGTCCCGGCGATCCTCCTCGGTCTCTTCCTCGCTGCTTATCACGGATACAGGCGTTGCATCGACAGGAATCCGAAGAGGCCGAGACGCGTCGCGAGGGAGACGGCCTTCGACGAGAGCAGGTATCGCACCGAGTCGCCTTACTCGATTAGTTACTCGCCCCCGAAAGCCCCTCCTACTCCCTACCCTTCGCCGAGCGCCAAGCTCAATGCCAGATTTGGATTCGCAGAGACGTCCACGATGGGCAGGTCGTGGTGGTAGGTTCCAAGACCAGATCCCCTTGCAAGCAGTGGATACCAGCGGCCTTTTGCACCGCTTTGATGTGCTGCCTCTCCCTGGCGCACGCGGTCGTCCTCACGGATGGATATTACAAAACTTGCGATCAGTACAGAAGGAACTTGATTCAGCTTTTGGGCTCGAGAGGTCGAGAAATCGAGGTAGGTCCTTCGTCGAATCGATACCTTTCGAAACCCTCTCGATCTTCGAACTCGCTTCTTCCTCGTTCGCGATCGATTATGCCGATGGCCCTGATAGATCCGATATTCTCCGAGACAGGTCATTCACGACAGGCTCGCGTGCGGCCCGATTCTGGACTTTATGGATTACCTTCAGCCCGACGCGAATAATTGGAGACGAGGGAATCGGATCAATACCGGCTTAGCGCTTCAGCTGGCCATAACCTGCAGCTGGTTCAACTTTTTAGCTTGGATTCTGGCCTGCGGCATTAATCTGATAATGGCACGGAAGAGGCTCGATCAACTGGGAGAAAGATTGTGCTGTTGTTGCTGTTGAACCGCCGATCCACCTTTACCCTTCTCCTCGCCTTAAAACCTCCTTCCTCCTTCCGATCGGGGCCGATCGAGTCGAAGCGATCTTTCGTAGAGATCTCTACCCTGGGATGTTGTTGCGCAATAAAAATCGATTTTCTACCTTGAATTATCGGCGCCTTCACCCAAATACTTCGTTTGCCGTCGATCGAGCCAGCTCCGAAGGAAGCGTTGCAATTCGTAAAGATCAAAAACCACCGTCGTGCGTTGATCATAATACAATTTATTTCGGTGTTTTTTCTTTTATACATGGATGATGGCCGACGGCGTATACTGTCTGTACACAATGTCGTGCATTCGCCCGCGAGAAAGTATACGATCGTGGCTTAAAATAACGCAAATGAACCGCGTATAAACAGCGTAACACTATGGATCGGGGGTGGGGGTGATGGAGACTGGGAAGAAGGGCGTTCTTTGCCATAATTGCCGGTTCGTCCGCTCTCCGAGCGAACTTACCCTTTGACTCTTCGCGATTCCCCGCGATTCGCGAACATTTCACCATGTATACGGCATTATTTTAATCGATGCACTTTGCATATTATCTTTCGCGAGCATAGGGCGAAAGACTGATTTTTTTTTCTTTCGCGGCACATGGTCGTATACCGATTTGAGAGCAACCAAACAACGTATTTCATCACCCTGATTTTGAAAACTTACAAGGGCGACGAGTCGAGCCAACCGAGTTACAGGGATAGCAGATTCGCATATCGTTGGCAAAATCTCGGTGAATCTCGAAGAGCCATCGAGTTTTCGGCGTCGGAAAACGGCAAACACTGCGCCGGGGGATTCTGAGATACTCGTGGGATAAATTTAATCAAAGTCACCGGTCGCCTCCGGGGCTGGAAAGGTATTAAATAATTAATAACAAGGTAGGCGGTATTGGCCTCGATGGCCGACACGCAGGGATGTTCGTCGAGAGGCCCGATTCGCGATCGCGGGCGTACGAGGAACGCGACGCGAAACTAAGATCGAATCCAAAAACCGAAGAAGCTGAACGGGGCAAGTTTACGTTAACGTACGCCACTGCGATTTTAAGGGCACATACAGGATAGCCGGAAAGCAACTTTCTTCTTCACAAGTTATCCCACTTGCAATATCGATCGATCGTTCGGTTTATAATACATACGCGCAAAGCCATCGAACCCGCGATATCCGCAAGCGGTCGAACTTGTGAGAGCAAAAGTAATTCAGGGATCGGCCCGTAAGATGCGTCGATATTAACGCGCGTCGTGTACCTGCGTATCCCTTTATAATTTATCTTCTATATACACTATAACACAATTTGAAGTAACCGTATGATACACGAGTAGTATGTACACCGTCTCTCTTGCTCTTAAATTTGGGATCTTGGTTAACGGCCAACAGCCCTTGCTTGCTGGCCCTCGAGACTTTGGGTACGATTGGGTTTTCGGTTCAGGGCACGATCATCTTTATCGTTACCTTCCTTTTTCGAGACTCGATAAGCGTGTCGATGAGGGAATACTGTTACCGTCTGGCCGAGGGCAGTGATCGAATTGAAGCGCGGCCTAAGGTCCATTACTTCGAGGAAAAAAGCATAGACGTGTCGAAGTCAGGCTGCGCGTGTACGGGGCGAGACCGAAGCCTTCGTTAAATAAATACGTTAGAAGTAGCGGAGAGGAATGTATCGAATTTATACTGTCGGTTACGAGAAGAGGTCGTCTTTGTTCGATGACCGAAGCGCGCGATTAGTCGACGATATCGGTCGGTGGTGTCTCGTTAATCGGGTCGAGTTGTCTGGATGGCGCGACGCTTGGAAAATACGAGAAAGAAGAGGATCGTCCCCCTTCCTTCCCCTCGTGTAGCGCTGAAGCCACTACTCTTTCCTCGGGTTCTTCGCGAGTGACGCCTAGGAACTGGTTCGAAAAGCCGATCGTCCAGCATCGTTTTACATTTAGAAATACAATTGACTCCGTTCGCCTTACATATAATACCGTCATTTTTTACACTACGCAACAGCAAAGGAGTAGAAGCGTCGAAGTTACTGCTTTACGAAGGAAGGCACCTAATCGTATCTATATGCGTATACGCGTATGATACGTACGTACACACACGGTACACGCGGGAAGTGAATACATACGCGCATACGCGGGTATACAGCCTAATATCTACAATTATTTTACAATAATACACGTGCGGTTGCGTATACGACGATGCGTACGCAGGTTTAATTTGTAGACATCTTTATAATATTGTCTCGTTTACTCGCACCGAGCTGAATAGTGCTCACGGACCAGAATTGATCGTCAAAGGCGCAGCTACTGCAGCGAAGAACTTGTTGCCGATGATAGAAGAGATCTTTCTTTCCTATATATTTCTCATTACTCCCGAATCCGGTCAAATTTAAGAAGTAACGTTGATCGATCGCTTCTACGTTTCTCTTGCGCGCGATACTCGCGATCTTTAACGCGCGTTAGAGGCGATCGTGTCTATTGGGCTAGTATTTTCTCGGTATTCGTGATGCAATGTCGGTCTGTAATATCAGCCATGACTCTTTATTACAAAATATCAGAATGAAATATCAATGCGGTATGTACCGACCGGAAAACAAAATTATTCCGACAGGATGGGATTTGATAGCAATGCCAATTACCCGCCATTAATTAATAAAAATACCGAGCAAAAGAAAAGAAGTGTATGTACAAAAATCGATGTACGCATAAGAGCGTGTAACTTTAAATCGAAAGCCGCGAAGTTTCAGTCTTCTATAATAAGGCAATTCCCTCGGCAAAGAAACCGACGTAACTTACAAATTCTTCCGAATATCTCTGCCGCCTTTTCATTCAGCGTCTCACAAATCTCCCCAATGCCATTAGCTGCACCTTTCTCCTCGTACAACTGTCTCCCCTAATTCTCTTAATTACATTAAACGTTAAGGTAATTGCGATAAAACCTTCTCGCGTAATTACACCGATTTATTCATCATTGGATCGTTTAATAAACCAACGTAATGACAAACGAAATGTTTTAATGCAATTACATTGAAACGTGGAATGCTCACGTTCACGTACGATTTTTTATTTGCAAAAATCATAAACACTCGAGGAGTCCTTCGCATCTATCGCCAGGATTATAAACGGAGATATCTCGTTTACGTTTGTACACCTAATTTAGCTATCGATTTCATAGAAAAATCCATTACCCCATAAGATCTAATAGATTGTACTAGTAGAAATCTAGAAATCCCAGAGTACAAACGTAGTGAAAACACTTAGCTGCAAAAATAGATGCATCGTCTCTCTTCCTATTTTTCTTCCTTTCTTTCTTTTCACCTTCCCTTCTTTTTTTTTTTTTTTGGTATCAAGCTGCCAAGTTCAACAACCTGGTGTCACTTAAAAAACATCTTGAAAGGATTCTTTAGTTTGCAAAAATCAACATTCTCGCTTACATGGCGCTCACAGTCGCGCTCCTTAGTTCTAGCGGTTTGTATATAAATTTTCTATAAATGCTAAAGTAATTAAAAACTCGTATCATATAAATTAATACTTTCCAACCTGTATAAATTACGTTTAAATAACGCACCGCATTGTCAGTCAGGCAAATATCTGTTTTGCACTGCATATCTTCCGAAGCAAATCCACGCAGCACTATGCCACTATCACATTGCGTGCTCGAAGATTTGTCGAGAAATCATAAGAAGAAATGAAAAGGCGATCGCATATGAGCTCTGCTCATTGACAAATGAAAAAATGCACTTTCCTTCCTCTTAAGAAAAGCAGGGTAATCTCTTCTGTACGATGGATATTTCAAAAATATGTATATATAAGATCTTATGTTACGCATACGCAATTTGTCCATACACGTTTACGTTATTCATTTTGTTCGTCAAGAAACAAATTTAAATGCAAAGCCAAGAAGCAGGTAAGTCGTTGGATTTTAGGTTAATTCACATCCAAAGGTCAATGGCGTAATTTGTTTAAAGTATTCGTGCACATAATATATACACCACCAATTTGAATCAAAGTTAATTCCATTGGATATCTTGGCTCTTATCGTGCAATTAAAACCCTCAGAAATTACTTTTGAACGGCACGGCGCGATTTTTCTAAAAACCGCGTTACCTACCTACGTATCTCGAAAGATACAAGTTCAAAAATGCATCATAGTAACTTCGGGGCTGCTCTGGATTGCGAGAGGTATCTCCGCACCCATCTCTTGTTATACAGCGCGCCCTAGGTAAACGGATTGCTCCTTCTCTTCAGCGATCCGAACCGCTTCTCAGGCTCTCTGATAACTTCGAACGGCGCCACTCTAGTCCTGACTTGTTTCTCCTCGTTCTCGTCGCTCGGAAAGTCTTCGAAACTCATATTACTGAAACCAGTGGTCGCCGCAGTACTCCCCTTCTTCCCCTTTGGCGTCTTCTTGTAACCAGCGCACTTGACCTTATGAGGTACTTTTACGGGTAAAGCATCGATCGTGTCGACTCGATTTTCGCTTATCAGACGATACTTGGACTTGTCCAATCTGGATTTGTCCTTCTTATGTCTAGGAGCGTCGTCCACTACCAAAGGTTCTGGCGACATAGGAGACACAACATCGGAAGAGGAACCCTCTGTCTTAGAGACGCTATTTATCGTTTGCACCGTGATCCTGGTAGTGTGTTGGGTCGGTTGTATCGTGTAAGTGTTCAGTCCGCCGGAAGAGAGGGGAATGGTATTGGAAAGCTGTCTGCTGTTCGAGAGGCTGGAACCGAGAGGGTTCTCCGCAAAACCTGGGGACTGGGCCAGTGGCAAGGATGTGGGCCTCTGTTGCTCGTTCATCCTCAGCGTGGCAAACTCCTCGAAGGGAATCGAGCCAAAGAGGTCCTTGGAGGACTCGGTGGTGGTCGGTTCCGAATCGAGCGCGACCACTCCGTGTTTGGAGTTTGAAGCGACCGGTGCACGAACGACACGATAATCGGTGGATATTCCCAACGACGATTGTACGGTTGGAAGGTAACGGACGTAAGATGTTCCTGGACAGATAAAGGTGGTTCGAGGTGCGGCGTGCTCAGCGCCAACGTAATCCTGAATGTTGTTAAAGGGATTGGTAAAGCCACTCGGACTGAAGGGCGAGGAGCCGAAGAGATCCTTCTCCGCGTCTTCCTCGATCGTGCTCACTCGCGGGTTTGGTTTGATCGGCGAGTGCTGTGTACACGCAAACTCGTTACCCTCGTAATTCTCCGCATTGGTTACCGTCGTAAAGCTGAAGGGCACGGACGGCGTCGACGGCGTTCCATTCTCCGCTAAAATCTCCGTCGCTAAGGGAGAACTACAGATCGGTGCGATGAAGCTGGCATTCGGAGGAGACCCTTTTGGACTTGACCGACAGGTATTCTTGGGGCCACTCTCTCTGCCGTCGCTACTCTTCCTGGAACTACTCGACCTCGGAAAAGGGGCCAGAGCGAAAACGTCCTCCTCGAGTTTCCACGTACCGTTACCCAGTGGCAAAGATTTTTCATACTCGTCCGAGGAACTGTCACCGTTGTACAACAATGGTTTAGAGCCATACTGATGGCCAACGAAGGGATCGCCATGGGATTGTTCAGGTTTAGACTCTGGATCCAACTCGTCGTCCAGGAGCAGGGGTTTCTCGCCGTATTGATGACCAACCACAGGATCCGCATCGCCCACCGGTAAAGGTTGGTCTCTATAATGCTTCTTCGGCTTTCTCATTCTGTAGTCCTCCTCGCGCGTTGCTACGGACTCGCATTCCGCGTGGTAAGCAGAGCTTCCACAGGTGCGCACGCTCTCGGACACCGTTTCGTCTATCTTCTCACGCTCGTCGGCCTCTCGAATACACTCCTCGTCGTTCATGGCTTTTAGATCACTGGCCGACCCTATGGAGTCGTCGGACTCGTACTCCACGGTAGGATTCTTGGAGTCGTGCGGTATCTTCTTCCTCCTGTTCAACACGCACTTAACGCGTCGCTTCTTTTTCTTGGCACGCTCCTGTGCCGCATCCTTGTCGCTGTCGCTGGACAGCTCATCCGCGTTGAACGCCAGCTTCTCGTACTTTGATCTGTCCTCTATCGGTGCTCGCACGAACGGAGGTGAAACCGGACTAGATTCCGTAATCAGAGATGCCTCGTCGTCCATGCCGATACGTTCCGTTCCTGGATTCCATTGCGCCAGGGGAATCCTTGCCCTCCCATTCACGGACTTTCCTGAAAGAATATGATAACCAATTTGTTCTAGGTTCTATATCGTGGATCGTACATTGGACGTACGAGAGGCACGATCCATAATGGCTCTTAAACGCGCACTTTAGTGCTTAGGATGAAAGTATGCCGGAAAGCTGTAACGTATTGTACTTACCCATTACGCATATATAATACAAAAAAAGACCATGAAAAGCGTTCGGGACTCTTTATGTTTTTTTACGTACATGGTAAAATTCTGATCATTGCCGTGAACGTACACTACGTCAAGCTTTAGTTCTTTTTTAACGCCATTGATAAAAAGATGCTACGTTTTCGTACGATCAAAACGACGCATGATAAAATGTACTTATCCATACTATACGATTTCAAATGTAATATTTGAGATAACTTAAACTTTGCAGAATTAGGAAAATTTCTGATTAGGCCTGCCGCAGTCGGTGCATCGAGATATTGCTTAATTTACAAAAAAAAAAACGGTTCCTTTGCTTTGTGATATTTTAACGATAGTTAAATTTAATTAAAATGTAATAAACATTGTGTTATATTTAAGATTAAAGTTAGTACCACCACCATTGGGTCTGGAACAGTCCTAATCAGATTTAGGGGGTTAAGGATAAGTGCAAAAAACGCAGTAATACTCTGAGTAGGTATCGGTAAAATCACTGAAATAGTTATCGCTGTGTATTGCGCTTATAACCGCATCCGATTCTCATGTGTTAAAATATAAGCAAAGAATTGCTGCGTTTTATACTAGTAGTTGTTGGAAAAAACAATACTCCGTATGCTAATGTACATGTTTATTGCTGTAACATTATTTATCTTAATACAGCGAGAAAAAGTAATTGTCCATAATTATCCGCCTCCTGTAGCGCTCTGAATTCGCAAAACTGGCCTTTTGCCAATACTTTCTCATTGTACACCTCTGTGTTAGAGAATCCGTATTCGTCAGGCTGTGCTCTATCGAGTAAATCTTTAAGACGAATCGACTGATCGTTGTTGTGGACAACCAAGATGACAGTTATGCGCACTAGAGGCACTGCGAGAGGCGAACGATGTGGGACAAGATTGAAGAATGTCATAAACAATGAATAGAAGGTTTAAGGGTCTCTGCCTCCCAAACTCATTAGGTTGTTCCAGACAGTGAACGGATAAGTGTAACTTGACAGAAATCTCAGCTCATCACAAACGAACACAAATATGAGCTTCTGTCGCTCTCGGCTTATTATACCCTATTCCAAAAAATTATCGTACTTACACGCTTACATAATTACCGGTACGTTTTGTCACTGTGACTCTGGTAATACTATGAATGCCTAATTGAGGAGGCGTAAACAATTTCTCATTCTAATTGCGAGACTTTTCCCCTTTTTTTTCTTTTTCATTTCATTACAAGTATCATGTATACGCCATAGAAACTATATCTTCGATTGGTGCATCACCTTTGTGCAATTACAGAAACCATTTTTCAGAGTAATATTGCATACCGACGTTCATACAGGAATTTATTTCCTATGAACGTTAACTCTCGCAAATGCATCAGTTATATTCTTTCCGCTTATTTACGTTATTCGTAATCGCTTGTACTCCAATCCACCGCATACTAGTCGCTACGTGAGACAAGAAGAGAGAAAAGGAAAAGAATAAAAAGAATAAAATGTATACGCGAACCCAAAACCAGAAAGGATCATGGCATCCCCTTTTGTATTACAAAACCCAAAAGTAAATCAAGCACGTCGAGGGAAAGATATCGGTGAAGCAGCATTATCCTCGAGGTAATCTATCTAGAGGCGATAGAAGAAACAGCGTAGAAGGTAGAACGGAAAGAGAAAGACCACAGCATGGTGTAATAGTATAAATGAGCGCGCGGTTATGAAGTAATAGAAACAAAGGACATGGATACTGCAAGAATGTGGATTAGATCAATCATCACGGCATGTGCAGCTAACACAATGGAGAGTAATAAACATTCTTTATTACTTCTTTTCAAATGCGATCAATTTTGCGTACATTTTTCATACGCTTCACGCATAGCGTGGGAAGAAATAGTTTTGCTGCAAATATCGCTTATACGTAGAACTGTGTGTGCACCTTTATGAATAGACCATTCAAAGCGGAACGCCTCATAGAAAACTATACAGCTCCTCAAAAAGCCCTTTATTCACACATTATAGAGCGCGTTCTGCAGTCAGCTTTAAAATTCCCACATTTTTGGGATACTGCATATTATACAACAATCGATACAAGCGTGCAATTCTGTGTACGTGTGCGCGCGACCATCTTTATATATATATATATATATATATATATAATTTTATGTATACACATTTTTTAATATTCTATGATGTATGTATATGCTCTTATATGCATCAATCTCTCCACTTTGATTATCAACATATTATTTTTGTTATAAAAATGTGAAAACGGAAAAGTTATACTACGCGCTGTAAGGAGCTATGTCTTGTAAGAAATACTGATATTCCATGACATTATACCTGTTTCTAATAAATTCAATGGAATTCATGAATTAAGGGTTTTGTACAACGTAATTTCGTAATTTGAATCATTGATCTTTTATGCACACCGATTACGGATCTTACGAATTATTCGACGATGCAAACGTAAGAAAGAGCGTTATGACTAAAATTATACGAGTTACATTCTCTATAAGACTAAGTATGGTATCAATCGAACAGAAAATTGAATTATCATAAGTATAACCAATTTGAAAACCAAACTTCTAGACTAGGTCATAACGGACAGGGCCAATGTTCGAATTAAATTTTCACACACATATTTTTGCCACCGGATTTATGTTTGGAAAATACCATTCGACAGCAACGAGATAAGTTTATGAGTAAGTGGAAACGTAATACAGAATATGTAATTCCTGTCAACATATTAAAGGTGATTCAATTCTACATCTCGTTCATCTAGGCGACTACGTAAAATCCGACGTTGAGAAAAACGCAGAAACATATCTGTACATCGTTAGTTAAAGTTCACTGGAGCTTAACTACAGATAGGTTAGCAATAATAGTTTCTACCAAAAATCCATTCCGCTTGGATTTATTCTCACTAGTTCCCCAAAATTTTCTCGCATGCCACTATAGTTTTACATTACTTCTGAGCCAACGTTTCTACGAGCGTATTTGTGCTTGGAAGATAAAACGTTAAAATTTACGAACTTATTCCAACATCTTTGGTAATTCGACAAAACTTAAGAACTTTATGTTACATTATACTTGTGACTAATCTTGAGCAGAATTTCATCGAGCTTCAAAGATTACACTATGGACCAATATTACTCACTAAGTCTACCCCTTATAGAACGGCAATTTAAATTTTCTCTTCGATCATACATACATATAATATAATCGAATATATGTTACACGGTGATTTGGTGATGTTGGTTTGAAAAAAAGAAAAGGAAAAAAAATGGAAAACAAAAGAAAAAGAAACCAGGAAACAACAAAGGGACCAACATCAATCACAGCTTTTTCCCTTTACCATTCTCAATTTGATAACAGGTGTTTGCTACATCACAGTTAGTTTTTCTACTTTAAATCAAAGGAGCATCAAAACACTCGAACTCGCAAGCTCGGCATAAATTTCGTAGTTCCCAGCATTGACGCTTGAAAAAAATCAAAGGACAATCATAACGCGTGGAAAATTACGTATCCACCTCGAATTGTCTCGGGTATCCATTGATCGCGATCCATTTGTACAGATCCGCGTGAATCGTAAGATGAACGTGTGGATATACAAATGTCTGACGTTGGACATCTGTTCGTAGCTCGTAGAGCTTATGACAACGACAACGAGCTACTTTGAATTTCGAGAATAACGTAAACGAGAACGCAAAGGCCTCTCGTACCATTATGAGACTTTGATTGAGTTGATTGATCGAGTTAATATCATTCCGTTTTGAAGGAAAGTTTTTCATAAAGAAAATGAACCTTGACCAAAACTCACTCACTGCCATGGTACCTACATAGCTTTGAGTATTGTGTCACAGCGGTCAAAAGTTACATAATACGGAATTAAAATCAGACCAAAAGCCAAAAAAGGAAAAGTGGAGAAGGATAGTATAAGAAGGTATTTATGCATTACCTCCAGCGATTGCAGCAGTCTTTGATCCAATTTTACTCTTCTTTCCGGCTAAAAAAGAAAATTCATCGTATAAAGCGCAATATCGTTATAACCTTATGCATCTTAACGGAGCAAGTTCTATGAAAATATTTTGCATTTAAAATTGCTGTGCGATAAGTATATTTTTTTCTTTTATCCATTAGCTCTACATGATTGCATTCTTATACTTTCAGCTCATGTTTAAAGACAAAATAAAAAACCTTAGGATTAACTTACTTGGTAAACTAAAAGGCGCTGACTCGAAGGGATCCTCTGGTAATTCCGTATATGCCATTATCAGGCTTTCGCGACTTTTTACTCCGCTGATGCTGGTGTTACTTCCTCTTCTGATCTTGTCAAATTCGGCGCCAAATATGTGATCCTCCGTTAATTGGCTGAACGGCTGTGCGTCCTCAAACGGATTCCAAGCTGCCACATCGGCGCTCAACGATCTTCCTTCTGAACCTATTAGGCTTGAAAGTTCACCCTGATAAAGGCGAAAGAGTTTTCAAGAACAGTTGCAATAATATATACCTGAGAGTCTTCTTGTAGTACGTTATAGTAGCAAGAAAGTTTTATTGTACAAGAGATCTGATGCAGGGCCTTGGCCAGTGAGTGAGTGAGTGAGTGAGTGAGTGAATGAGTGAGTGAGTGCGCGCGCGCGCGCGCGCGCGTGTGTGTGTGTTCGTGTGCGCGCATATCTGTAATAGTTGCAAGAAACATATAAGCTAGGCTACAAGGAAGCTACAGTTTATTGTGCAGTGCAAAAAACATACTGAATGGTACAATAAAATATAAATCATGGTAAACTATTAACAATAAAATCTATACCAAATATAAAGTAGATTGACCAATGCTTTTTATGATAACGTACCGACAAATCATATGTTAATCGACACATTCAAATAACATAAAATTTCCTTAAATAGATAAAAAGAAATCAAATACACGCGTATGAATAGCCCTCGCGCGCGCACACGCGCGAGAAATTATATTAAAAGAATTGTTCAAAGAAAGAAAATGAATTATAATGAAAACCAAAATAAAAACTGTGCGCTTTATGTACTTACAACACGTACATGCGAGGCACTCGTTCCTATACAAGGCCTTATGTCAGTTGGCACCTCAGGCGGGGTACCATCTTCGGATCTTGGTTTGACAGAAGCCTCGTATGGCGCCAGGAATTGCGTGGTTTCGTTCGCAAATGCTCTACAAATATTGCAAGATACCCGAGATTAACAAAAAAATTCCGACCAGTAACATTTAATAAAGAAAGAACTGACCCATTATAAGGGTAATGACGTAAAATGACAAATTGATACATAAAATCTAATAAAATTAATATTATTTTATAAAACAAAATAAGCATTGCTATACAAAACATACCAAATACTTGTGTCTTTTCATGTTTCTACTATTGTGATAAATTAGCCCTTTAAAGAACAAATTAATTTTATTTTTGCACCATCCTTGTGAATCATGGTGTATATTATTACTGTCGCTAAGAAAGCAAGGTTTGTGATAAAATGACTCACTTATTGAAAGCGCTCGTATCGCTGACGTTGCGTCTGTGCCTGGAGGAGGACAATGTTGGACTATCGGGCGGCGAGACGCTTGAACTTATATTTTGGCTCAAGCTCTCGGTCTTATTAACTGGCTTCGGTAATGTCAATGGTGGTACAGCTGTTGTTCCCTTGTTAGGCCCTGCAGGAATGACCAGCTTTGATGGTAGGGAAGCAACAGCTGTGAATTTAGCTGAAACACTGCTGTTTGAACTATTGGACAACTTTGGAAGCATCTTGGTGGGTTTGGGAGCGACTGGAGGTGGTATTTTGGCGGGCGGTGGCATTGCTCTGGCATCATCCTTAAATGGATCTGGATAGCCTACAACAGCAATGCATATACAAATAATCTGTATATAGGCTATACTATACGGTAGATGTAAAGTGTTCATTGTTTTCTTTTTAATTCAACCCTTTATCCGTTTACCCAATCGAGTGGGTGTATGTGGACCTTTGGTATCTCACCTGATGGCGGAAAGAGTGCTTCCAGATTTTCCTCGTTTACGTTTGCAGTAGGTCTCGAATCAAAATAGTACGCATTTTTATCTTGAACAGTCACTGGCGACTGTTGGGTCAATGGAGAGTGACTGATCATAGGACTTTGCGGTTGGCCATATTGCGTCTGCTGAACCTGGGACTGACCGAATGAAATATTCTGACTTGGTGTGCAGGCGTGTGGAGTGCCCTGAGAAAAGGACGATTGAGTAGATATTTGGAGAGGTTGGGGCGTATTAGCCGGAAGCGCTTGAACATTCTGCTGCACAGGCTGGCCTATGTAAGGCTGTGGTGTGTTCAAAGGTGCAGCTTGCTGTCCAATTTGAACATAAGATGCTGCTCCAGTAGTGGTGGTCTGTGACTGTATTTGGTTTCCCTGGCCGGATATCTGACTCGCTATTTGGCCACCTAAATTTATAGGACCAGTGCTCACAGCTTGTCCCTTTGGTCTTTGCCTTGGTGTAACAGAAGTACCCTCAACTGCCGACACTGGAGTGGGTTTTGGTGTTTTCACCGAAGAAGAACGTTTGATATTCTCTGATTCCATGGGTGGACAGTGCAACGAGTCTATACTGGGTGTTGGAACTTTCTACGAGACAAGCGGTGCACAATGAGTTTGTTAACTTTTATTTATTGAATGTAAGATATTTATTCAGTTAATATATCCAAATACTTTTGGTCTATTTTAAATAATAATTGTGAATATAATATATGTGTCGAACATATACAGACCAGTGTGAATAACCAATGAGAATGAAGATAAAATAAGTGAATCATAATAATATGCAACATACGTGTAAATTTTGTACAGGACACTCTTTTCCTTGTATCTGATAGGCGATTGACGATACTTGATATATATCAGGCCTAAGATCTGGGTCCGGCTCGAGCATATATCGAATCAAGCAGTGAAGGCTTTTACTATACCTATGAAATAAGATAGCTTAGGGTAAGATACTATATCATCACGTTTCAAGAAGGTGAATCGTGGAACATTACAAACTTTGAATTATCCGGTACAGTAAAATTCCCTGATTGTATGGCAAGCATACTTTCACCGAATGGCAGAGTGAAGAAGCAGAGTTTATAGAGTAAGCATCCGAGAGCCTAAAAGGACAATAGCCGTCTATGGCATTAGAAAGCTCAATCTAGTGTTGAACATTATATAATGTATATGCTATATACCCATATGTCGGCTTTGGTCGTAATCGGTTTGCCACAATACATATCGACCATTTCCGGGGCTCTATAGCTTAGAGTTGTATATTTTTTTATTTCCTCCTCGACAATAGCAGCCCCTTGTACACTGGGATTGAGAACTTTTGCAGTTGCCGAACCGAAATCACACAGAACATAATGCCCAGAATCGGCATATAATATATTTTCCACCTAGTATAAAATACACTTGTTTCATTATCATCATTTGGTGCTTAATAAAAAATAGTTTATAATATGCTCCACTTCTGAGCCATATACCTTGAGATCTCTGTGAATTATGGGCGTTTGACAATGGTGTAATCGCGATACTGCTTCACAGACATCGCAAAAAATTTCAAGGACTTCCGATTCGCTAAAACCTGTTTGTAACCTACGAGGATCAAACATGGTAATATGTCATATTTACTGATAATATACCTATAATCGGCGATTTAATATCTATACGCTGTACAAAAAGGGGCTGTAAAACCTATTTGGCATATGAAGAATTTTTTGAGAGTTTTCCAACCTGTTGTTCATCATCTGTAGAACTTGGGACTTGCAATAAGGCATTAAAAGTAACAGTTCGTGTACCCCTCCGCCCGTATGAGTGATACTGCTATCTACATATCCTATGATATTTTTGTGTCCACTCAGGTTGCTCTAAAATCAAAGTGCACCATATAGGGAACAGTCTTTACCTTCGGTTAATATGCCCGCATCAAAATGCATCAAAACGCATCAAATATGTAGGAGAAAAAAAATGTTCTTGCAAATTTAACGACGGATGAAATTCAAAAGCTTCGACAAACTACATCAATCGTGATAACTCACTGCAATTTGTATCTCTCTCTTGCAGACATTGAGGTCGTGTTCGTTGTTGACGTACATTCGTTTGAGCGCATAACGTCCACCCGCAGATTTAACCAGAAAGACGACAGCAAATCCTCCTAAAAGTATATTAAAATTTCAATAAAAATAAACTAAGAAGATCGTTCCTCTCATATTTAAAGGGCATACAAGTATTCGTTAACTTTCCTTGCACAAGGAACAACATGTCCGAAAGTAATTAACTTCATAGAAGTACATTTAACATAATTAATGATGCAAAAATCATAGGACATAAAAAGAATACTTTGAAATACAGTTGCATTCTCGTGCACTATTGAAGCATAAAGCTTATACTTAAACTAGCAAGTCCATAAATAAATTTAAGATGTACTAAACTAAACGTGGTGGTTAACCCCTTTGGCCCGAACAGCTCCAACTCCCTCTCTCAAATTCTCTCGTGTCATGTGGAAAGATATACTTTTCTTCTTACGAAAGTATCATTAAGAAGAAAAATATTTTCTTCAGGGGCAGTAACCATACGACACGTAAAATCGTATTCGTACGGAAAATAATCTCGATGAGAGGGTACGTCAGGGGATTAAGGGGGCGGTCGTGTGTTTCGCCTTTGCGGGTAATTTTGCGTAAAGCAAAGGGCAACTAGGAGGGAGGTAACGGAGCGTAAAAAAGAGGCGAGGAAAGCGGGGGGAAAATGGGCCGCCAAGGTTGAGAAAGACGAGTACCTTCTGCCAGAACTTCCTCGACGGTGACAGTGTGTCGGCCGACGACGAAGACCTTTCCGAGGTAGCTGTTGGGCTCCTTCGACGTGTTTTCGATCTTCGAAAATAGCTTCTTCATATTGGCACACGTCGTCGGCCCTCCCAACACCGAACTGACTTGACATAAGGCCTCGTACTACTTTCCGATTATTCGCTCACGACACGATTAGTCGTTAACTCGCAATATCCACCCTCCTTTTAACCGGCAACGCTGTACGTCCTCTGACCGCTCTCTTTTTTACAACGCCTCGCGATGGCCCGTACAAAAACTCTCGACGGCGGCGTAACTTAACCAAAGGAAATCGTTTTAGTCATGATAACAGTTAACGTATTTTACCCCGACGACATATTCAGGCAGTACGTATTGCGCATGCGCGAGTCTGCAGGACCGATGTCGGAAACATATGTGCTCGACTTCCGCTCGAACGTCAAATTTTATTTCTCGATGAATCGTTAAAAGTCACGCATGTCGGCGATCGAATCAAAATTCCTTTTCTATCCCTCGACGAATAATAGGATCGCCCAATAACCGTCCGTCGAATCTACAATACCGATATATGTCATTTATCCGCAATGGATCCTGGTGGTGTATCTTAGCGCGACTAACGATGCGCCAAAAACGATCGGCACGATGAACTTTGCAATTGTTCGAGCCGTAGCGGCACGTTTTTCGTATCTCCACAGAAGAGGTTGTCGGTTGTCTCGGAAGTTACAAACTTTAAATATTTATTTGGTCGAGGCTGTAACCGTAATTCGACGACAAAAGGGAAGTCTTTGGTCCATTCTTTTTACGGATACGCAAAGTGCAAGAGCTCGTCGGTTGTTTTTAGGATGAGGAACCTTTTGCTTAGAGATATAAACATAGTTATACGGTAGATGAGAAATGCTTGATATGCTTTTATCGCTCGTGCGCGGTAGAATTATACATTCGATGCCGTAGTATTCACGGTCAGCTCTATTTGATGGTGAATATAGATTGCCTAAATCTGTTAAGGAGATTCAATATCTGCAGTAGCCAAGTCTATTGGCAAATGCGATTTTTTAGATCGTTTATTTAATAAGGCAGATTACGATGAGCGATCTGGATGACCAGGAACTTTTAGATGAGATAAGAGCCCTAGAAAATGCTCTGAAGCAACAAACGGAATGCCCCTCTAAAGAAACGATCAAGAATGTGTTATTGGATTATAAAGAAACGTCCCAAGAACTGCCGGAGAAGCTTACCACGTTCCAAGATCAATTCGCGAATGACATTGCTCATGTGGACGAGGAAAATTCATGCAACGCATTTCGGTGCAACGAGCTTATAATCGAGGCCTTATTGGTGGTTAAAAGAGAAGTGACATCTCTTCTGGAGGAATGCGAGCAGAAGCTGCGGGATATAGATATTGGACTGGAACAGCAATCTGGTACCAGTACTAAGACAATCTTGAGGACTGTGGGTATGCCTTATTTCAAGGATAAGGATCACTTTTCAGCCCCAAAAAATGCAGATACCAAGCTGAAAGCTGCTCGTGGTGAGTTGCAAATTGTACACCTTCATAAGGTCAACCGTTGGACGCTTAAGGATAGAAACACGCTCGCCAAAGCTATAACTCTGGAGGTTATCTCTCCGTTGTTGGACCCAACAAATGCGGATGATACTGAAATAGAGGGGGAGGAAAAGGACTCGATGAAGAATAAAAAATGCTTACCAAAGGATTTCAAAGAGATGGTTGGTCCACTGGGAGGCAGAGAATTCGACTGGCTTAAAATAGCTGCATCAGATTTTGATCGTAAGCATGCAGCAACAGAGTGTCGCGTTATGTGGAACGTGTTTTTACATCCAGAAATTAATAAGAGTTCCTGGAAGAAATTGGAGGATGCCATGTTGAAAAGTAACGTGAAGAAACACAAGTGTCAAAATTGGGAAGAAATCTCAAATGCGCTTAATACTGGACGTACAGGTTATCAGTGCTTCATCAGGTACAATACCAAAAAAAAAATGGGAAAAATAAAATGTCGTGCCTGGCAGCCAAAGGAGGACGAGAGACTGTTGCGCATAATCAATAAATTCAGAATAGGAGACCATGTTCCTTGGGGTATTGTGGCCCGTTACATGCATAACAGGACAAAACAGCAAATTTACTTTAGATGGATATACAGTTTAGCGCCACACATAAAGAAAGGTAGATTCACCAAGGAAGAGGACAAGATACTGATAAACGCCGTAAAGCAATATGGTGAAAATTTTTGCAGAATATCAGCGATGTTAATGCCTCATAGATCTAGTATTCAGCTTCACGATCATTATCGTACTCTAAACCTAAGAAAGATAGGGAGAGGAAATATATGGACTATCACAGATGATATAAAAATAATAGAGAATTTTGATTCCATTGGGCCAAACTGGTCAGTGATAGCTAAACAGTTTGTAGATAAGAGTAGAACTCAAGTCAGACATCGTTACAAGGCTTTACGAAAGTATGCCAAAAAAGGTATATCTGTTCTACAAATACCTAGACCTTACCACATAGATTACGAAAAAGAGGAAGTGGCTATTAAGAAATTACTGCCTGGAAAGAATCGGAAAGACTCGCGTAGCATAGACATAGACTGGCAGTTAATTGACCATTTTAATTTTGTTCCCCATTCATCAAAGTCTGGTCGTAAGAATTTATATACTCATAATGAGCTTACAGATACCGTTAAGAAATTATATAACATGTTAAATATGTTGCATGCAAAACTTAATATACCAATTGATTGTGACATAAGTTACTTGGATAAAAGAGATAATCAGCTCTTAGATGCGATGAAATGTTATATGGAAACGCAAAATAATCCACATACAAAAAATGATATTATAGAGGCTTTCAGGACAAAAATGTTTGGCGCTCGCAGCAAACTCGAAAGTATGCCACACTTTACGCCACCACCTCCCTCCCTTTCGCACATGAGAAAAACATCCAAACGAAAATCTAAGAATATGAATCATATAGATTACGATTTAGATCTACAGAAAAAATTCGTCTTTGATGTACAGTGGGAATTTGAATTACCCGAATCCGTCTGTCTCTTGATCGGTGGTGAGGAACAAGAAATGCAATTTCAAAAAATCTGTCGATTAATACAATTCGGTGATCAAACATTTACCAAGTCAAACGTTCAGCAGAAAATTTATGTACTGACACCCGATCTCCTCTCACGGAATATTCACGCGGGCAAGTGTGGACATAATACTAAGTCCCAAACTTCAAGCGCATCAATGTCTGTTACTTTTATGGCAAACAGAAATATCCTGTACGAAGAAAGGGACACTTACTGTGCAGAGAGTATAACGGGTTTAGTTTCGTCCAATACACAAATGGAGGAACGGTCAAATTTCGTAATATCCTCATACTCTTATCATAATAAAAAAGAGTCCATCAATATATTATCCACTATAATTGAACCTGGTTACACAACTCTGCTGAGTTTCAAACAGTTATCATGTTTGAAGCATTTGTATGATGCAGATAATTCCCATAGCGACACAATAGACATAGAAGAGTCCGATAGTGCAGCATTTCAAAAAGCATATCAACTGTTAAGAACACGTCTCTTGCAATTATTCAAGTACCCTATAGGATTATCAAAAATTTCTTTACCAGAGATCTATCAACCGGACATATTTTTACACAACAGTCCAGAGAAAAGGAAAGCACAGCGTGATACATTAACTCGCAATAAAAAAATAAAACTAACCATAGAGTAATTTGCCGATATAAGGATCATACAAAGATAATGGAAAGACTGCTTTGAATATAAATATAAACTGTGTTTAGTATAAAATCTTGTAACAATACATTGTGGTGCAATTCATATATACATATGAATGAATATATATATATATAAATAGTATTCATAAGTATTTCAAAATAGTATTCCAAAAGCAAGGGCTGATCATAACCACAAAAGAATAAATCGATATGTGTAACAGAAGTATTAGAAACGTTTATTATTCATACTCGTATGCAATACACTTAGATCAAACCATATAGAAGACTAGTACGCCGTTCCATGTAATACAATTAAAAAACGTCCGTTCCGATCCCCTTGAAGAATATGTAACAAAGCAAGAGAAAAAGAAATTGCTCAAAAATATAACGTTGAATATGCCGTTTGTAAAAAAATCATAGTCTTTTTCGATCTTGCAGTACATACTTTTTCTGGTTTAGCCGAGTACGTCTTTACCCAGTAATATTGTAAACCTTACATTGTAGAAATCGATGGTACTTTATTAACGCTAGAACTACCATCCACTACATGGACATATCTAAGTACACCGAATATACCATTAAGAAAAAGAAGAAACATCAATATCCCAATCTACTCGTTACAGTCATGAAAAATCTCAATAGTTGAGCAATTGTTTTTTTTTAATGACAAACCACTCATTTTAACTATTTCGGTAGTTCCAGTGTTAATTCGGTATGCACTTTTACGCTACGCAAAGGGGAAATAATAAATGATAATCTAGAATCGTTAAATCGAAGACCAGTAATTGATCAGCAGGGCATGTATATTATGTATAACTGCGTAAAAAAATGGTCAAGAGATCCTGGAATTTCATGGGAAAATACATGAGTTATACTTAATAGATCCTATGGAAACTGATATAAAAGTCATAAATGCTCATCGCTCTCACTTCTTATTCAATGCCTTATATTATCATAGCAAAGAGTATGTTTGGTATAAAAAAAAATAAAAAAAAAAGAATGGGCAAAGCCACAAGATTTGTGGTAAGAAGAAAAAAAAACAGAAAAGTAAGATAAAAAGTATGCATATTAGTATTGTCGGAACCTATGAGATACCGATTCGTCTAACATGCATAAGTCGCGTGTGTATTAAATTTGTATCTCTTATTGATCCGAATGATCGTTTTGCACACACCTTACAAGTATTTAAAATCTACGCAACGTACGGTTACTTTTTCTTCTAGGTGTTGTAACCAGTGATTATTAATGCACATCCCGCCGTAAACACGCCCCACAGCAAGAGACTAGGCTCAATTCTGCATAGTACAGACCTAATGCTATCCAATATAAACTTAAGCGGCTCATTTGTAATTTTAACCGGTGATTTGTCTTTGATGATCTTCATTTCCGACAGATATTCTATTAGCGGAGGATGGTCGCGACTGAAGATCGGCATGTATTCGCTCACCTTTTTCCTCGTCCACCATGCTTGTTTGTTCCACCTGCATGTTCAACGTAAAATTCAAATTATCCATACCATTTCATTAACTTGTTGTTATGTAACATATTAGTATGTGGTACTGATATCGTGCACCATCAATTTGACCTTTGCATCAATACTTAATATTTGTATACTTACGTTTGACTCCACGGCGTATAGTGATACAGATACAAGCTAGCTTTGATATACTTTGGCAGTCTGCCGCGGAATGGATTTTCCACATTGTTCATTAAAGCTAATACTTCTGGTTCACCCGTTAACAGACGATAGGATAGCGACATGAGCCATGGATTCTGATTATACGTACCCAAAGCTGCAAACCACATTTGCCAGTCCAAACGTGGCTGATGAGGAGCTGCAAAAAATCCAATGGTGAGCTTGTTAGTAAAATAAAACAAATGAAAGCATCAATTTTGTCTAGCGAATGGCTTGAACCGTATCTTACTGACCTACGAATGGCAATGAATTATTAACGTTCCCTGGTTTGTAAAAAAACTCATATTCCTTCCACGGTCCATCGATACTGTTACTTCCCTCGATTATTACTTCTAGCCTACCACCAACGCCTGTCATTCTTCGGAACAATCCATAGCTGTTAACCAGGTGAAGATGATCAACCTTGGTGTGAACTTGCCTCAAGTCTATGGGCAATGTTGAATTATGCGAGTGATGCAACGTAGCATATGGAACCTAAATGTCAAAAATGTAATGCACCTTAATTGTTACTATGGACCGTATCGGGATCTGATATAAGTTTAGGTCCACTGTTAAACCGTAAAATTTTTTTTCTAATACTTACGAGGCTTATAGCAAATATAAAGCAAGTGATTGCGGTGTAGAAACTTGTTACCAACGTTGTAAAGATTTTTTGCCTCATGCCCTTGACTGCTACAACGGAGTTGACTATTGCATTTGCAACGGTAAATCCCAAAGATGCTACACCAATGTAAACCGAAATTGGTACGGCTAGAGAAAGAACATAGTCAAATTGCTCTTGTGTAAAGTCTGAAAGACGAGTTGCATGAATAAGAATATCAATTAGAGATGAGTTTGCTCTATCTATATTTGTAACATATTTGATACATACCTATTTCAGATTGAATGGTCCAATTATCAGTAAATCTGAGTTTGTAATATATACAAGTACCATAGACAATAGCGGCATAAATCAAAATGCACAACACTGTGGATAAAGCGTTAACCATGCTCTGCCCGATTTTAGATTTTCTCTTGTAAAAGAATTTGTCATCCAACAATGAAATGCACAGGCAAATTGTCAAAAAATTAAAGAAGTTGTAATTTCCGGTGGCAATAATGTGCACCTGAAGAATCACCTAAAATAAAAAATTGACGAAAAATGAAAGATGCATACGCTCTTCCGTTAATTTTGTCCTTGCATTTAACATAAATGTGGAATAGATACCTGAGTATAAAAGGCTACTATCCTCACTTTCCTATTAGGGAAGAAGAATAAAAATGGTATCGCAAGTTCAAAAACATTTGCCATGACAGTGCTGAAGCGTAAAAACCATGTTGGCAAGTGATAAGCATACCATGCTAAAGGAGTAGGTATACACTGAGATTGAAAGTGTACCTTTAATGCTAAAAAATGATTACAGTATTGGATACTCTATTGTCTTGATAACTTATATTTTGTAAATTATCTATTCATCTTACCATCCAATTTCCACCAAGATGGGCAACCAGATGTTAATTTGACTACTCCACTGGAAAACATCAAACGGAAAAGTAACCAGCGTACAGTCCAAAATGTCACAGCATCGCTTGGTGAATTTGTTTTACCACGTTGAGAAAACCAAAATGGTGATATAAATATACATAAAAATCCGACTTCTAATAATAGTATATCCCTAAAATGTAAGAGTCCATTACGTGAATGTCCTTCGTGTATAATATTTCTAGCAATAAAGTACGACAATTATCTCACCATTGGAACCACATAAATGTCTGGCCAATTTGATATAAAGAATAATACGATGCCCACAGTACCGCAAAGACAAACGAGTTACAAAAGTCTTGCGAGACAAACCTAGAAGATTTCAAGAATTAACAAAAGTGCCTTATAAAAAAAAAGGGGGCGGGGGGCTATGCTTTGGTTTGTGGCACAGTTTTTAAAAAGATATTTGTTGAAAAATGCATTATGTAAATATAAATGTTGAGCGTTATATTCTAATCCTGTACCCAGCAAAAGAAAGATGAATTCCGACAAGCGATATCTTGTCTAGCATATATTCGACGTCAAGTCCTATATATTGTGCAAGCCATAGCAATGTCGGTTTTTGCTTGAACTTCTGAAACAACGACGCCTTTGCGTTCAAGTCCAATTGCGTTCTGGCTGGCAATACCCCATTATTTCCATATAATCCTGATCAATACATAAATTACATTAACACCGATCATGACAAATACCATTTAAATTATAGATCCATGGGCATTACCGTTATTTGACATCCATGCCATATATATTACATATCTGTACGTTATAAGCATTGAGATTATTTCATTACAGTTACAATTACTTACTACTCATTATACTAAATACATATATTTTAGAAATATCCACGTTATTTTCATATTATAAAGATAATGATTTAGGACGCATACATTGATGATCGCAAGTATTAAAAATCTCAACTGTTACAGATCTGTAACTAATAAATGATCATTTCGCCAGTTGGAATGGTAGAGGATATCATATAACAGTCCCAAAGGATTTTTAACAAGTAAGTTCTGTTAAGAATTTTTTTTTTATATATACCTACCGGGAATCTGTACGTAGAAGCTGAGGAAGGCAAATAGGTATATTATACAAATTCCACGTAGGAATAAGTTACGAGTATATCGCACTTGAACCATTGCGATTCACGGTATTCACGATTTATCTAAGAAAATCCGCGTGCAGTCGTAGCGCAGGCCGATCAAATCAGCGGCCCACGCTCTACATATAATTTTGGAATCTGTACCTCGCACACGATCGTTCTCATGCGCTTGTGTGACATTCACATGCATGCATCTCCCGCAAAATCTATCAGGATGGTAAGAGATTGTGCATTACCTCACAGAGGTGTCGCTACTCGTTCGATTAAGCACTACGCGTTTTCCATAAATGCTACTAGTCGTACATATGTACAAGACGCAATGTCGACGTCAAACCAGTCTTACAGTTAGAGTCTTACAGCAGTATTACGATAAATTATACAAGACTAAACGAACTGAAGAATCGATGCTAAAAGCAAAGGAGAAAGAAAACTGAGAAGGAAGGAAAGGGTATATTGTAATAGGTATCCGTAACAGTCACGCCATTTGAACCACTTTAAAATAACTGCACATCGAAGAACGAACAAACTCATTTATCGCATAAATGCCGTTACTTCACCTGAATACTTCATAATTACTTTTCAACCGTACTTTCATATCTGCATTGCTCGTAATGTAATTTAATTTTTATACCCTGCAAATAGAGGGTATAAAAGAAAAGTTAAATATGCATCAGAATTTTTGAAGTTCTCCCCATGAAAACCTTCGCGTCGTGCGGAATTGAAACATCTCGCCTCGTTACAGTCTATAGATCCTCCCGATGGCAGCCACGAGTGCTGTTTCTGGAATCGATGATGACATTTATGCCGGATACAATGACTACCCATCGATTTACAGTATCAAGGATTTGGAACAAGATGAACTGTTTCAAGAAGCTCTACAAACGAGTTATGCGAAGAGATCGATTGTAAGCATCGTATATATGATCGGTGCTTTTGAAGTCTCTTTTATTCTGTTATATTAATGCTCCATTACTAATATCGATCGCTTTCTTGGTCTATATCTATCATGACAGTTTACCCCAAAAGCACCTGGTACGGCGATGCGCTTTGGAACATCCAGCGGAGTAAGAAAATTATGGAAATTAACGTTTGGTATTACTTGTGATGACATCTTTTTCTAACAACCCTTTGATATTCTGCAAACACAACTATTCTAGTTTCACCGAGGTGGCACGGCGGCACCTGGCACTGGTGGACTTAGACCAATGACCGCAGTCAGAGGAGCTGGTTATACCAGCAGCAGTCGGCAAGCTTTTGATCCTCTTAATATGGGTAGTAGCGCCAAAGGACCCGCACCGCCGTTAGAAGTTCCCAAACAGGACACGTAAACATATATATTACTTGCCCTTTATTTATAGTTATATCGAATCTTCTGCCAGCACGTAACTATTTTCATTCATTTATATAGCCCGGAAGAAAAGGTAAAGATAGCTGAACAAAAAATTATGGAATTAATAGAGACCTCCGTGGCAGCTGCTTGTGAAAATAACAGTAGGATCGCTTTAGAACGAGCAAGAGAGGCATCCTCCAGGGAAAGAGCTCTTATAAGACTGCAGGAGCAGGCTGGACTTAGCGATAATCACAACATAGATTTAACATTTGCCGTGAGTTATAATTTATCTATTGATCAATGCACATAACGTCGCATTGTAAAATATAGGATCGATCTCAACAGCAATGGATTTGAGTATCTTTGATTTTTCTCTTTTGCAGGTGCTTTTTAATTTAGCTACCCAATATACCAATAATGAGATGTACACAGAGGCAATAGCGACGTACCAGGCGATCACTAGGAATAGGATGTTCAGTAACAGTGCTAGGCTAAAAGTCAATATGGGTAATATATATGTTAAAATGGGACAACTACCACAAGCGATCAAGATGTATAGAATGGCGTTTGACCAGGCACCTACTGTTCACAAGGATTTAAGGTAAATTATGTTAATTATACTTACATATTGGTCAGTTTTCATGACACGTTTCGAATACTGGTTTGGTACGCAAGGTTAATGCTAACCTAACAAATTCACAGAATAAAAATAATGCATAACATCGGAATGTTGTTCGTGCAAATGGGCCGCTTAGAAGAGGCTGCTAACAGTTTTGAATGGGTGATGAGAGAGAGAGCTGAGTTCAAAGCTGGCTTACATGCCATTTTGTGCCATTTCGCGTTGTCTCATAGAGATAAAATGAAAAGAGCGTTTTTAGAGTTACTAGAAGTACAGCTTAGCATAGATCAGGAGGACAGATATAATATAAGTACAGTGAGTTCAGACATATGCGTTAATTCTGCTTTAACATAGATCAAAGGAATATACGATCAGAAGTGTTGTATGTACATGTATAAATACCGCACAATGAACTAAAATACATTTTTATGTGTAAATATGTACAACAGTGCTTTATTCTATTCTATCTACAGCACTTCTACCAGTATTTTATCTCACAGCTCTTATACTTTGCTTCATGCACACTTTTTCTATATCTTGTGGACGTTAATAGAAACTTCTTTATTTATTTAAAAATTGCATTTTTTCTTTTACAGGATGACGTTATGTCCAATATATTGAATGAAATAATAAAAAATGATGATTTGTCCAAGTTAGAAAAGGAGTTTAAATTGGAGGCTGAAAAGACAATACTCTGCGCCGCAAAACTCATTGCGCCCGTTATAGAGGACACTCTTACTGCTGGATTTGCTTGGTAATATTGCAGAAAGCATCTAAAATAAATGCATCGATAAACCAATGCAATTGTTATCCAATGTAGCGCTATATTCTCAGGTGTGTGGATGCAATAAAATCATCCGCGTATGGGCCCCTAGCAGCAGATCTGGAAATAAACAAGGCTATGGTGTTTCTGCACAACAGAGAGACGCAGTTAGCGATCGACGCACTGAAGGCCTTTGAAAATCGCGAAACTAAAGCTAACAGTTCGGCTGCGATTGTTCTTTCATTTATTTATTATCTGGTTAGTAACACCCTTGCGATCGAGTAATGTATGAAAAATATATTAGATGTAAAAATGAATTCAGTGCTTCGCGAGTCTATTCAACCTTTATTTACAAAAGACTTTAATATACTCTCAATCTAATATTTATTTTGCTTTTACTTCTAGCAAGGTGACTATGAACAAGCAGAACGGTGCGCTGAAATTGCTCGAACCGCAGATAGTTACAATGCTGCAGCTTACGTTAATCTATCCGCGTGTTCGATAAAGAAAGACGAATTGGAAATTGCCCGAGAACTTTTATTATGCGCTTTGGATACGGATGCTGGTCACGTGCAAGCGTTGTACAACTTAGGTAATTTTAGTTGACATTATCGTGCACTCAGGAAATATGAAAAGATTCTTTAAGCATAGCACTATAAAACATTGGTACTTTTTCCTTAGGTTTGGTATACAAGAAGCAACATATGTACGAAGAATCCCTAGAGTGCTTCTGGAAGGTTCGCAACATTGCCAGATACGATCCGCAAACTTTGTATCAATTAGGACACTTGTATCAACTCTTGAATGACTCTGATCAAGCCGCCGAATGGTAGACATTTATTATATAACGAATTCTTTGCATAGATTTGTCTTTACTATAGTGAAATTCCTGATAATCTATTTTTAGGTACAATCAATTATTGGGTATAATTCCATCCGATCCGGGAGTTTTACAAAAGCTCGGGGAAATGTACGATATGGCTGGTGACAAGCAGCTAGCTTATCAGTACTACAGCGACGTAAATAATTTCACTATTTAAATGCGTTTTGGTTATAATATTAGTACTGTCTGTTACATTAATTGACATTGCGATAATCATAATAGTAACATTATTCCATTCCTTAGTCTTACAGATTTTTTCCGGCTAATTTCGAAGTGATCGATTGGCTCGGCTCCTATTTCATATCGATGCAGGTATGCATTTCACTTTAATCCCTTACCGTATAAACAATAAATACTCCATGTTGGATTACCTAATAAAAATATTGTTCATCCACTTCACGAGGATTTACAAGAGTTCCCATATACGAGATCCTTGAAAAATGAATCCTTCAGTAGCTAGTGGCAATGTTTTATTCGGTGAAACTTGCCTATTCAGGTGGCGGAGAAGGCGTTAGGATATTTTCGAAAGGCCGTAGAACTCGCACCGGAGGAGCCCCGATGGAGGCTATTGGTGGCGGCATGCTTAAGACGTACCGGACAGTTTCATAAAGCTCTGTCGGAATATCAGGATATCCATGAAAAATTTCCAGAGAATATAGACTGTTTGAAATTTCTGGTACGCCTCTGTGGCGATTTGGGCCTGAAGGAGGCCCAGCAATACGCGGCTGAGTTGAAACGCGCCGAGAAAGCGAAGGAGCTCAAAGATAAGCAAGGTTCCGCCAGACCCGGTATGACTAATTATTATTTCTTATTTCTCGCATAAAAGTTTCGATTGAAAAAAAGAAAAAAAAAGGGAAGAATACTAGAGCTGGGATCGAGTCATGCGTCAATTAACGCACAGGTTCCAGGAGGAGTAACAGCGGTACATCCTCCAGAGGTGGTTCGGGCGTGAGTGGATTATCGGATCACAGATCGAGTCCAATATCGGCGCGTAAGAGTCAGCCAAATTTAGGTACTCCCAATGCGACCAAAATCGGCCGACATTCCGCGGTCGACAATTCCGCCGAACCGATGGTCGATCCTCATGTCGAAATGAGTAAGCGTTGCCTATACGATTTTTCAGGCGTATCAATTAATTTTTCTTCAGCGAAAATTTAGGAGAAAAGAACGAATTCATGAAATTAATTTGCACTCCCGATGACTTCTTTAGGGAAGAGCGAAAGAAAGAAATTGTCCACGATGATATCTAAATTTTTTCAATCGTTCACTCGATGCACCATCAGAAATAAACGATGAAAAGCCAAGGAAATTAACAATATTTGCCGAACTATCGAAGACTATTTTTATTGGTAATCTAGCATTGATCAGCTATCGATGCTTTAACGTCGAATACTTTTTAAGAGTGAACATTAACAAGGCTGATCTACGAGCACCGTTAAGCGTTCCTTAATGAATTGGCTGGATGATAGATAACCACGGCTACTTTGAATGGTCTATTTTTGTGCCGACCGTACTTTAACAGCTTACATATACGTTCAGCTATATACGTATACTTATAAACGACCGAGTATGCGCGCATAGCTGAGCAGAATGATTTGAAGCGACTTGAAAGAGAAGGGAGAGAAGGGCTTTACCGAGGATTCGAATACGGAAAAGAGTTAGGGTACGCAAAGTCGGCTTAAGAAGACACGAGATTATACGGGCGAGACTCTGAAGCGATAATCCGCGCTATTGCTCGTTGTTGTTCTTAGCCTTATCGCTTATTTTCCTCCTTCTCGTTTCATCTTTGTAAGGTCATTCGGAATCACTCCGCGGACGTCTGGCCATACACGCTCCTCTCGCACGGGCTTGCGTCACGCCGGCCCTCGGATCCGACGGTTATCGCGATATTGTATGGAATATAACGCGATACATTACATAAAATTCCTCCTCCACCCGTAGGTACGAACTACGAGGATCCCGTGGGGCCGTTGCCCGCTCGACCTATGACCGCAGCCGGCAGAAGGGACGACGACTTCGGCGACGAAGAGCTCGGCGATGACCTTCTACCCGAATAATCCTCGTTACACACGTTCCTCGTTCTTCTACCTCGAGCCTCGGAATCTCACTTCTTATTAGCTGTGCCTTGTAACGATACCGTGCGGAAGATTAAATAAACGCCCGATTGATTTTTTACTCCGGTGTATTCGAATAATCGTTATAGATTTAAATTCAAATCCAAACTTAAAAGCGTCGATCACGTCCCATCGGGTAACGCGATGCGCGGAATAAAAATCATTTCGGAGCCGTCGTATCTATCCGTAGGATCTTACGAGATAATTCCTGGCATACCGATACCATCGACGTATGCCTGGAAGCACGCGATCGTTCGACCATAGAATCTCTACATCATCGGCCAAACTTACGTAACGCCTCATTCTCTCTCGCTGTGCTCGCATTCAACATTCCACCAATTCTTTTTCGCTTTAATTTCCGAGCGATCAAGATGAATCGCAATTTACCGGACAAGATTACGGTTGCTCTACTCGATCACGGTTATTCGTTCCACGATACAAACTCTACGACTCTCCTAATAATTATTCATCGGTTTTGATCGTTCAAGAATTGGCCATAATATCCTTGCAACGGAAAATTTTACTCTTCGGGCAGAGTAAATCGCGCGTACTAGATATTATTAGTCGCATTGTTTAATCACGATTACTCCCTGGATTAATCTTTTCGTAATAATTCGCTCTATAACGTCCCGTCTTCCTCCCATTATCGTTCCTTCAATAATCTTACTTTCTTCCCTCTCGTAATTTTTCTCCGATCATTCGCCGAATTAAACGGCCCATCGAATATAATTACCCAATCGTTCCGTGGCTGGAATAAAAACTCGAAAACTCCTCTCTCTTGAGGCGCTCCACTTTTGGAGCGCGAGGTGCGCGCGAAAGTTTGCGCACGACGCGAGCCCCTTACGAGCATACACGCACTCGCACTCGTCCAGCGGTACGGTAGGGCGGACATGGGACAGAGGGTGGCCGAATTTAGGGAAAATCTAGGCGTGCAACGTAGAATCATTAGGACTAAACGAAGAGTAACGTCATATACCCGAGCCCAATAGGATCCGGCTTGGTGGCCGATGGCCAAACCGCGAGAGTTTGCGCGTCCGCGGTGGGATCCTTACGTCCGGGCAGAGGATGATCCCATCTAGTGGCGTACGGTAGGACCCGAATGGGCGGCCGATACGAATGCAGCGCGAAAGCGTCGAGCCGAGAGGCCTGCGCGAGCGGCGTGGGTCCGCGTGAATATGACAGCAACGCGTGCCGATAACGATTCGAAGATGGAGGAGCAGTAGGGATCCCGAGGGCGGATGCGAATCGGCGGGAACGAGGAGCGATAGTCGGTGGCTGGACGCGGAATAGATTTGACGGTCTTTCAGGCACGTGAGCAGAACTGGCCGAGCCGAGCCGAGCCGAGCCGAGTCGAGACGAGTCGAGCAGCCCGCTGCACGTTCCTTCGTTCGTTCAACTCTGGTGTTAATCAGTAACCGGCTCCTGGAGGGATCGAGCGGAACCGATCGTATTACCCGCCCGCCCGCCGGCCCTATTAGCCGACCTCGCCGGTGAGTTTTATTCCTTCCCATTGTCTTCTGCTACGGCCACGCTGCGCTCGGCCATGCACGCCCGGAGCTTATTCGCGCTCGCGATCGACGCTACCTTACGTTACCTTACGTTACGTATCACGGGGCACGGATGGCGCGGAATTTCTCCATTCGCCCCATCGAGAAATATCCCGCTGAGCCTCCAAATTTGCGCGCTCCTGTTCGACGTCATTCTCGCACCCCAAGGAGAAAGTTTCCCTATCGGCTCGATTGGGAAACGTTGCGTTGATCGTTGAAAATCGTACGTTGCCTCACGACCTTACTCAGGCACCCTAAGGAGGAAATTTGTCCATCGTCTAGATCGAGGGGAAGTATCGCGTTGATCGTCGAGATTTGTACGTTGTTTCGGTCTGACGTAGCTTCGAATTACCGCGCAGGAATCTTACCGATCTATTCGATTCGAAAAGTAGCCCGTGCTGCTCGTTAAGAAAGGAAGAACGAAGGTTGGTAGGCAAACTGGAGTTTTGCCGTACCAAATTTTGGTTATCCTTTACCGTGTGTTTTTTTCCTGGTATACACGGCTCGCGAACGAGCGATCGCGAACGATCGGTGTACGCTCTCCGAGACTTCCGATGTTTCTCTCTCTCTTTCTTTCTCTCCACAGCCTCGGAGATAACGATTATTTACTCCTAGGTCTGACTCCTAGGGTATTCGACATAATTTGCATATTACCTTGACGAGGAGAGCCTGGGACTCTGGTTCGAATTTTCGATGTCAATATCGCGATTCGCTGATATCGGGCCGTTAACCCTTTCGCTGCGGAGCGCTAAGGAATGAATCGCTCTCCGGGCAGTCGGCGCCCATTTGTCCACGGTCGGGCCACGATTTATGGATAATTATATACGATTATGTGAAAAAATCTCTGCGGAAAAAGCGTATGCTGCCGGTGCGTGGAGAAGAAATGATTTGACGGGCATTGGTCGATAGTTACCGATAACGAATGCACCGCGCTTAAAGGCGCTGTTCCCTCGGAAAGAGCGACTCGGGATGAGCGCCTAAAGGCGATGTTCGCGGCGATTGAAAGATCGAAAGGATGTTTACCTTATCGACGAGCCCCACGTGGGTCCTCGAGGCCTTTCGTTGCACGCGTTAGCGCTTTCTCATTACTCCTCGCCTTTTGTTGTTATACTCGCCCTCCTGTTATCCGAAAAACCTCGAAAGTCTACCGTAGAACGTTAGAAGCAGACCACGCGATTTGAATTTCCTTGATTACGTACCAATTATGGTTCGAAATCGACCAATCTCGAGAGGGCCCTTTCAGTGTTAAAAACCAACCCGGCGATTTTCCCCGATGACCGAGTGCCATCGAGTCAGCGCGATCGGCGATATTACATCGATTACGTAATGTTTTTTCGAAATTGATCCCGCGCGATAAGGCTCGAGCGAATCTACAAGACAAACGGCTCGATCGTCTTCCCCGAGGATCGATCGCTCGAAAAGATTTCGGCTTGCTCGGTAATGCGAGAAAAACCCGAATGAAATACGTATAGTCTTATTCGATCGATCGATCATATATAATATTATATTCGATCGAGATTTCTCCGATACCTCGAGCACGATGGGACGCAGTAGGGAGGATAATTCGTAGCGAAGGGTGGCCGAGCGAGTTGGATTCTACGCATACTTCATCCGCCGATCCATCATTCGCGTAATTTCCCAAGGATCGCTCGCTAAAGAAGAGTCGGCTCGCAGCTTTCGGCACTCCACTCCATCGAAATCCCATTTGCGGTACTTCTACAATTCGAACCTTCGTCGATCGTCCGTATCGTCCACTCGTTGCATTCGCGATCATCGCGATAAAATTGCTCCGTAGATTTGACCGTTTGATTCCATCGAAAAACCATTTATGTTACTTCTGCGAGTCAAAGATTCCCCGATCGTTTATGCGATTGTCTCGGTACAATCGCTATCATCGTCGGCGATCGATTCGTAGATTTGAGCATTTAACTTTATCAAATTCCCGTTGGCGTTACTTTTGCAATTAAAATCTTGCGTCACCCTTTGATTTGCGGATCGATAAGAACCGGGAGGATAAACTACTTGCGTTAAATAAGAAATTACAGGGGGGTGCTTTCGATATAACGTTGCCCTCCGTTTCGTCATTCGCAAAGGAATATAAGCGCGCCAAAATGGTCGACAGGACCGACAGCGCAATTGAATTTGTCAAGAACGATGCGCGTGGGCAAGGTTCGGGTGAAAGGTGCGTATTCGAGAAGAGTGGAACCGAGATGGGTTGGAAAATTGCGATGGCGCGAGGCAAAGGGTTAAAAGATAGGCGAAAAGGAAGCGGAAAAGGATGGCGAAGAAGCCGAGGGCTGTGGCGCTAAAAATAGGCTCGGTGTTCTTCGAGGGCACGCCGATATTGTTATAACCAGGGGTACGAGCGCGACGAGTGTGCGTGTTGCACTACGGATTATAACGATCACGGCGGGTCAACTGGCTGAATTATCCCGGTTGACGCTTTGCACCTTCCAATTGATTCTAATGGAGCCTCATTCGCCTCTTTATGGCCTGGAAGAACGTTCTAGTGGCATTTTGCCGCTTCTCCTTGCGGCAGCCCGCCCGTCAAATTTCTCGCGCCGAGGAATTAGCGTATTCGAATCACGCGCTTAACCCCTTCAGTGCCGTGGGACTGTACCTACGAACGACGAAAACTCCACCTTTGTGCTGCAAGAGCGAGCCCGAAAATCCGCTTGCTCGTAATCCACTCGAAAACCGGTGTTGAACACGCCCACGAGGATAATGTACTTAGACATGGTGTAACAGGTAGGAACGGAAAAGAATATCGTCCTGGATTTTAAATCTCGCGTGGTCGGTAAAGGCTATCGGCAGTGCCGATTAGAAAACTGCGAAGACTGTGCAAATATAAAAGAGGAATAGCAGCGTGACGCTTATCTCTCCTTCGCGTCTCAGTTTCCGTCGTTCTCGCCCCATCGGCCGCTATCGCTCTATCGGCGGCTGAGAAATTCGCGCTTGATCTAACAGGTCTTGTTTGGAAGAGGCCGACCGATAAGGCCCGCGGTGACGCAAGCACGTGTCGCACGTGTATCAACAACGCTGGCAACGCGGACGCGAAATTGCATCCCGGAACGTCCCCGGAATTTCAAAGGGTCCTTCTATACGCCTCGGTGCGGATCCTAGGAATGCAGAGCGCGTCTCTGCTCTTATTTTCGTCAATCCTGCGCACGACGATGCGGAGCACGAGATTTACTTTGGCCAAATTTCGATCTATAATACGTACATACGTATATTGATCGTCTCGCGATTTTATTGGGAAAATGCTAATCGATCAGATCTTCGATGACTCGAAACACGCGTGTCGGAAATGTTAACGATTGGCTCGTGCAAACGATTGGCGCCTTACAGCATCTAGTGGAAAGGTTGTGCGGGAGGGAGATTGATTAAGATTCAACGCATCGCGCGAATCTTGTTGGACACTTCACGATCTACTTAAAGATCCGCGATTACCGGGATAATCTTTCGTCGATCGCTTCGTAGCCCAAGGATAAAGAACGAGGATTAGTCGAAATCGGAAAATTTCACGTTCCTATCGTTATCTTGGATCCGAAACCATCGAGGTTTTACACGGTAGATAAGATCGGATCCAGAATAATATGGTTATGTGGAATTTTGTGTAGACGTCACGCGCGAGATACGGCAGAAATAATTGCAACTAATCGCGATGATAGACGATGTTTACATCGTGGATTACACGAAAGTTTGTATCTTGATTCGCGTCGATATATAATAGGCTAATTTGGAAAGTGCGCGTGCATCGACCACCTCGAGACGCGGTGAGATTAAATAAACGCAAAGTAGTCGTAGATGCATTATCTTTATTACACCGGAGGTTATCGCGCAATGGCATTTGTTTGACAGGTATTCGGACTGGTTGAATTATGATGTTTCCCGAGGACCATGAGCTTCGCGAGGCGATAAAGGTGGCTCCTTTGGTGCTTTCGGACAATGTCAGGCGTCAACGGGTAAGTCGTTTCTCCACCTTCTATTATCAACATTCCATCCGCATATCCTGCTATATAATTTACGATTGATTTTTCTTTAATCCCAAAAGGAGACCTCGTCGCTTTATATTAGCGGGTGTATGCAAAGGCGCGTATCCATAATAATTGTATTATTTCAATTCGCATACAAGTTTGTTCTTCGCGACTCGATTATTATTCGATAACCCTCGAATTCCGTATCGATACAAATTAGTGGTACATCATTCGCGTAGCGAACTTTCGATCTTTTTGGACGCGAAGAAAAGGAAGCCATGGACCGTCCGCGATCAAACTCGATAAGAATAGCGGCCAGGGGTATGTAAACCGGGAAGAAGCGAGTTTCACAAAGTAAGTTAATTATCCGATTCGCTAACGATCAGTTGCAAATGTACTTTTAACGATTACATTGCACACTCGCAAAGTGGATGATAGAATAGGAATGGAGACGCGGCTCGAAGCTATCGCTCTCTTTGGCGGGTACGGTTCGTCCAGTTTCGGGGTTATCGAGGTGTAGCCAGCGGGTTCAAGACCGTCATCCTCGGGTTATCGCGGAGAGATAGCGATTCCTCGGTCGCGCGCTCAATTCCATCTTGACCTTTCGCCAAGGAGGAAGAAAAAAAAAGGAACTGCCGAGGAAAAAACGCGCTAATCAGGGCCATTTTTTGGAAGGAGGCCCGTTTATGAATCCTTCTTCTTACGCGACGTTTGACGATAACGTTGGAGGATTTAAAGTTTGGATAAGAATACCTCTTTCTAAATATCCAAAATAATACGATCTTTTTTACGATGCCAAATTTTGGCCCTTTCGAACGATTTAGGTTTTACGATCTGAAATATTAATTCCGTCCAGCGATTGGACGTTGCCGTGACTTTGCGCTTCGAAGGGTGCGCTTTTGTTTTCAGATCGAGGATCAGGTTGCCCTAATGCAATTTTCGACGGAAACCATCGAGAGAATACGGGACGTCTTCATTTCGGAAATGAACGAGGGCATACATCAGCAACCTTCCTCCTTGCAAATGGAGAACACGTATATTCCCGAATTTATCGATGGAACAGGTGGATATTACATATAAAACAAACATACGTACGTCGCGCATAACAGATTCGTCCAAATAGCATTTATCGAGCACATCGGATTGAAAAAATAGCTACGTTATTGGTAAATTTTCTTATCGTAACTGGTAGTTTTAGAATCGATAGAATGTTTATCCGAAATTGCCGAACGTCCGGATTAGATCGCCGATCTACGATAGTCTAGTCGGCCCCTAAGATTATCCGAAACTTTGATACGGAGGACAGATTTTTGAGATACGCTGCCAGCAGAAAATTCTTTTCCTCTTAGGGGCTCTCGAGCATAGAACCGGAACAAAGCAGAGATAGGAATCGCGGATTTAACATTTGGAGCACGCGGTGTATCGGCCCACATTATTTATTGCAATTACAAAATACATTTTATCGTTAGAGTCGCGAAGGCACATCCCTCCTTCTAGCAAGCTTGCTCGTCGCAATAGAAAGAAGGATAAAAAGAAGGGAAGACGAGCAATATTCTATATTTCCGGGAAACACACTTTGGAAAAATTTGTCCCGGTGGCAAGGTTTACTTTCACATTTGCTTTCACATTCGTTTTCAGAGGAAGGCCTCTACCTGGCACTCGATTTGGGGGGCACGCATTATCGCGTGCTGCTTTTGGAAATGGCGCACGGAAGAATCGTGCGGCAGGAAATGAAGAAGTATCATATAAGCCCGGAATTGAGGCATGGCTCGGCCATACCTTTATTCGATTATCTGGCCGAATGCATCAGCGATTTCGTCAGAGAGCAGGGTCTTCAGGACGTAGAGCTTCCCCTTGGTAAATTGAAATTGACATTCTGCTTAATTATGTTCTATTGTTAACGCTGGAATTGCCGAGGCGATTGGAAGGAGCGGGTCGCAATTTCTCGCGAGGAAGTCCGAAGATCGATGACGGTTGCGTCCGATCGGAGAATTTTCGATCTTTTTGTCACGATAACGGAGGGGCCGAAGCTATTTCCTTTTCCTCTTTGCTCTCTTACTTTCTTCGTGGATCTTCGAAGTACGAGATGTTCGGCGGAAATGATTAACCGCATAAAAGCTTTTTCCACCATCGAAAGCGAGGATCAAGGCCGTAAAGTGCACCGCACTCGGAGCTTTCCTCCGATGCCCGAGTCTAGAAGCGTCAGAGTCGAGTATCGCGCTTTGCATTGATTTTCCGTTCAAGTGCGCCAAACTTGGCGATAATCAAGCACCGATTACGCAAACTCGTTTTAAGGGCGATCAAAATATCTCCCCAAGTTATCGTAGTACGGCGGGAAAAATACGCGACGCATGTCGTCCCACGTGACGCGCAATAATCGTACAATTACTTATTCATTCGTTCCACTATACACACTTTCCGCCGCTCTGACCGACCAAAGCGAACTTTGCGATTTTTTGTCGCGAAATCATATTAACGTTTTCATTATTTTTCCACTATAACGGTTATAGTAGACGATATCCATCGGTAGACGACGATAACGTTGTTTATCGCCAGTCATGCGAGGGATGCAAAGCGGATCTTCCAAAGTCCAATACGGCTATTCGATACAGGTCCACGCGGAACCGTAGAGTTTTGTTTTTCGATAGATATCTCACGTGCGCCGTAGTGGCCTAAAAGCGAAACATCGGAGCAACGAGCTCGCGTAGGAAAAGGCACGAAACGAAATATCATAACGGCATCCTATCTGGCACCTTGCTTTTTAGGATTCACATTTTCCTTCCCGATGATCCAGCGTTCTTTGGATAGCGGCATACTGGTCACGTGGACGAAGAGCTTCAACTGCCCGGATGCCGTTAACAAGGACGTCGTTGGGCTGCTACGGGATGCCCTGGCCCGTCGAGGGGGCACCAAGGTCAAGGTCGTGGCGATCCTGAACGACACAACGGGCACGCTCGTGCAGGGCGCCGCGCAGGACCCGGACACCGCCATAGGGCTCATATTGGGCACCGGCAGCAACGCCTGCTACCTCGAAAGGGCCGACAGGGTCGAGCATTGGGAAACCGAGAGACACGGAGAGCGACAGGCAAGTTTCCTATTGGTTTCCTTTTGGCTCCCTCGCTACATTGGACGCTTTGAACACGCCTTAGAGCCAGATCGTGGAAGATTCCGTCGGTTCGGTGTACCTCCCTTCGTCGAATTGCTAGATAAGTTTAAACCGAGGCGCGCAAACCTGCGTCATTGCCTGGAAATGATCGAACTAATTTTTCCTCGCTCAAGGTCGTCATCGATATCGAGTGGGGTGCATTCGGTGACAACGGTGTCCTGGACTTTATCAAAACGGATTTCGATCGCCAGAACGACGCCAATTCGCTTCTCTCAAATTCATTTACGTAAGTGTGCGGACGTGTACCAATTTCAACGTAGCCGCTCTTTTTTTTATCCTTCTCGACGGGTTGCATCGTCGTGCGACGTGATTTTTACCTTGGCAGCACTCTGTGCCACGCGCTTGAAGGAAAAAAAAAAAAAAAAAAAAAAGAGAGAGAGAGAGAGAACCGATATGCAGTATCGATTTTACTTTCGATCTTCATCGATAAATTCAGCAAGTATTTTGTAAAACAAATGGTCGATGTATGATAATTTTTGGATCGGTACAAATAGCGACCATCCGTTTGAAATAGCGATAAAAAATATTAAAGGAGCATTGAACCGATATATACCGGCCTCTCACAAAATAAATGATTTCTTAAGCGTTGCCCGCGATCGATGTGCGTAGGCAAAATTTTAAGTTACCTTGACATTTATAATTCTTAGGTTTGAGAAGTACATTAGTGGAAAATACTTGGGCGAGATTGTACGCATCATACTTGTAAAGTTGACCAGAGACGGACTTTTGTTTGTAGGAGAAAACGTTCCACGATCTCTCCTAACTCGTGGGAATCTCACTACCGATCTGGTCTCTCACATTGAACAGTGAGTCTTTATTTGACTAAGAACACTTTAACTTGCATGGGCAGGTGTATGCGTTATGTAGAGGATGTCTAAAAAAAATGTAGGTATACTCATTGTGAAACAAAAAATCAATCCTTATTTTACATTATTTTCGTGAAGAGAATAACGCGAATGGTGAAATACTTGCATACTTTTTGGAACGTCCCGTATAAAGTTATACGTACGCACGCGTACACAGGCACATACATATATACGCATATACTTTTCGCTTATTTTAAACGCTTTAATTTTTCCGTGGCTTTCACCGCCGATAAAGAAAGACGTTTGCCTACAAACTTGTTTAGTCCACAATAACGCTTATCGCGATTCATAATTTTTCCCCCTCAAGGACGTCCCCTTAATACTAACAACATATTTTTATCTTTATCCTATTATAGACGAGGGAAAATAAATTCGAGGTGCACGTGATCCAAATTTAAGTATCGTCAAGAAAACGACGAGTCAAAAATAACAAAATCGGATTGTTTATCGTATATGATTATATATGTGTATCCTGCCAACAATTTCGAAATGTGTAACTTTGGCTAGGAACCGCGGCCACATTTGATTCGGTGCTGCTAATCGATTCCAGGGATCACGTGGATGGTGGTAGTAATAACACCGAAGAAATTATGAACCAGTTCGGTATAACGGCCACTGAGGAGGACATCAGGATTGTCCGATATATTTGCGAGATCGTCTCGAAGCGTGCGGCTTTGCTGGTGTCCGTATGTAAGTCAAGAACGAGATAACCAGTTGAAATATCCCTTCGTAAAGTACTCTTAATACACCCCGCTAGGAGCTTCAAAAAAAGCGCGTTGCACTAGCAACGAGCATTGATCTTTTTATCTCCGAATCGATCGTAGGTCTTGCTGCGTTACTGGAACGTATCGACAAGGATGAGATAGCGATAGCGGTGGATGGTTCTCTCTATAAGCACCATCCCCGATTGAAGGGATGGATAACGAGATACGTATCGTTACTAGCCCCGAGACATAAGGTGGGTACGCCAAAATTCCTTATCACCAAACTTCGCGCTTTCTCAGCCTATGACTTTCGATTAATCGTGCGAGAACAACCAGCGATTGTTGCGCAGTATTAGAAAACTATCCAGTAGCTTCGTTTTCTCCTTAATTTTCCTTAGTTAATCTTGAAAGAAGTTCGATCGTTTGCACCTGAAATTATATCCGAATGTATGATCGATTATATACATAAAAGGAAAGTATACAAATTTACGAATCGATGATCGACCGGCAATTATGTGCCGATCGATCATGCGCAAGCACAATTATATTAACGAACCGTTCTGCACAGTCTAAGTTAATCCTGGCCGAAGACGGAAGTGGAAGGGGAGCTGCGCTCGTCTCTGCGATCGCCCACAGGCTCGGCAAGAGAATAGATTAGCGGCAGGTACCAAGAAGACGAGGAAGATCTAACGGCCGTATTAGATACGCGCTTCCCACTGTTATGACCAAGGAATTCCATCGGCCGTACTCTCGTTTTACACCCTTAATATAAGCATCGCCCCGCCATTCCTTCTTTCGTTAACAGCTTATAGCTCGAAATTTGTTCCTGGTTTGTTTTAAATCGCGACTCGAGCGTAGCCGAAATTCGCGTAGCCTGAGGCTAGTCAATTCGTTATCGGCTTATAGCTCGAAATTCTTTCCATTTATTATCGTTGGGACTCGTGTAATATAGATAACCGCGCAATTCGTAAGGCTGTTCGATACTCCGCTTGCGATTAACATCCTAATTTAAAGTTAATCGTTAAAAGCATTATCGTAGAGCCAAATGCTGAATCTTCGGGTATAGTAGCCATCTCTTAGGACGCAATTTAATCCTTTCCACTCGTACGTCCTCGTCGAGTCACCAAACGATTCCAACGTTCCACTCGTATGTCCCTGTAAAGTTAAGAAACTTTAGGTTCAAATATCGTCTATGTATCATGGTCTTTATTTGTTATAGCCAATTCTTATATTATATTATATAATAGATATTATTTCCCTTATAATTAATGTTTAAAATGGAAAAGAAAATTATTAAAGGAAATCTTGGGCACGGTTTCCGAGAGAAAAAAGTGTACAAATCGCCTGTACCGTGCCCACTGAAAAAAAACAGCGGAGCGTCTGAGAATTTCGTAGAGAGTTCAAGTGGAAGAAGAATGATATTACTCGTTGAATGAAAATTTAGTATAAAAGATTACCGTACCTTGTAAATGGTAAAGTCGTTTTTTATACAATAGGTACGACGTAGGTATATATTAAAAACCTGAGTACAAACGGATGGTTCGTACGATTCATTAACGCAACCTCTAACGCTTTTTCATTTTCCTTGAATCTTCAGCGAGCTTGGATGATCCTTTGGACATTTTTCTCGTTCCACCTAGGCCAACCAACTCGTTATATTCGAGTTACGCTTCAAAATACGGAAATGAACGATCGAAACTCCCGATAAGCCAATATAAAAAAAAATACGCCAACATATATTCGATCCGTGTGCAGAATATTATTGCGCAATGTTGACAGGAAAGAGCATCGTGTCGGGTGATACTCGACCGTTGAGTCTCGACATAGGATATCAAGGGGTCAAATGAACTTGACATAATTCCCCAATGGCGTGGCGCAGGCGTGCGTTTTGGCCATTTTATTGATCGAAATGCGCAAGCAGGCTTTGACTCGCGACCGGAATTCGGAAATGCGGAGGCCAACGAGCGCGGAAAAGTTGTGAACGGTCCTGTGACTTGCGGAGGTTCCCGCGAAAGACTCGGAGCCAAGCTAAAACTGCATAACCAGGAGTGCACGCGAAAAAGACATGGTCGGCCCCAACGTCTCCTTGTGACTAACCGTTCCCGAAGGTGGGACCGCCTCCGGGCAGGGTGTATCCTTAAGGACACCTTCGGATCACGACCGTATAAACACGGAACTCGCAACGCTGTGCAAGGTAAGGAAGGATTTCGTTTGAATTACTCCAAGAAAATGAAGATTATCATCCACGAAGCTACGGCGGTACAGTGGGCGAAGGAAATTTTTTTTTACTAATGTCTGTCTGCCGAGAGAAAGATATTTTTCCATGTTACGGTAACTGGGTTTTATTAACGATGCTCTATCGGAATCCTTAAAGCAAAATCTGAAATTAATCGTTTCGATCGACGAGTGGAAATTGTTGGATATCCCCAGTGATTCCTACGATCTTTGCTTCGCGTCCAATCGACTCGGCTATCCCTTCAGGTATATCCAGTGAGCCCTGTTACGGGGCCTGGTGCAGCACGATCTGTATGGGAACTAAGCCCGGATCCCGACATGGTCGGGCATCTACCGAACAATCCAATTTCTAACAGTACCCACCAGACGCACGTATCCGGCAAAGGCAATGTCGCGCGACAGAGAAATGGTCCCGATGACAATATTTACGCGGATGAGGCTGCGCCTGGCCAGACGCCCACCGACGAAACGAAACAAATTTTTGAGCTCCTTCGATCCGGGTAAGCGTGTCCTACAATGTGAAAAACTGAGCGAACGTAATGAAAGAAATCTCCCGCTTCAGGGAAGTCGAAGCGGTGGAAGAATTGGTCGAAAAAAGCGGATTGAACGTACTAAGCGCTAGAGATGAATGGGGATACACTCCGGCACACTGGGCCGCCTTGGATGGCAACATCGAAGTTAGTATCTGTCGTAAAGTATACGTATGTGCTGAACGGAAGTATGGAATAACGGATCTTTTGTCCGTCAGGTTATGAGATATCTGATAGAAAGAAGCGGCCCGGTAGACCTTTCTTGTCTGGGCACGCAGGGTCCAAGACCCATACATTGGGCGTGTCGGAAAGGTCACAGCGCTATAGTGCAATTGCTACTCAAGGTACGGATAGCGAATGCTGGAAACGTCGGTTGATATTACGAGATTTATGTCTCCGCCTTCCGTACCCTTCCAGGCAGGCGTTGCCGTCAACGCCGCAGACTTCAAAGGACTAACGCCACTGATGACGGCCTGCATGTTTGGAAAATTTGCCACCGCGGCATTCCTATTGGGATCCGGTGCCTTGGGACATTTGACGGATATAAATGGAGATACGGCGCTACACTGGGCAGCATACAAGGGACACGCAGAATTGATCAGGTTGCTCATGTATAGCGGTGTAGACCTGCAGAAGCCAGATTATTTTGGATCCACGCCGTTGCATCTGGCATGCCTGTCGGGCAATGTGAGTTGCGTCAAAATCCTCTGCGAAAAGAGCAAGATAGAACTGGAGCCACGAGACAAGAACGGCAAGACGCCCCTGCAGCTGGCAAAGAGCCATCGTCATTCAGAAATCGTAAGGATACTTCAAGGGGAGCAGAAGCGCAGAGCTAGATGGATTCCACCGATCAACGAACTCTGGTCTGTATCTATCGTTACTATGTTTGGTGTTTAAAAACGCCCAAGTGCGTAATTTAAAATCCTTTCAAAGGGCACTGCTCTTCGGCGGAGCGGGAAATAGCAAAGGGCCACTACTATTGTTTATGGTATCCGTTCTACTCTGGGGATACCCTATGTATCTGTTAAAGTGTATTCCATTAACGTGGAATCTTTTACGCGGTAGTCACTATTGTTTCATTTATTGGAACGTCGTTATGTGGATCTCATGGTTAGTGGCAAACAGGAGAGATCCTGGTTACGTGCCGCAAAATAGTGACATATATTACAGAGCTATAAAACAGGTACTTTTCATAAGTCAAAGGTAAGTCTATGAAAATATGTCGAACGCTTACCAGTTAGCTCTCTTCTTTAGATACCCTATTTTGATAAGTGGAAAAAGAGAAACGTGCTATTGTCCCGATTGTGCCATAGCTGTAGGTGCTTCAGACCACTGAGAGCTAAACACTGTCGTATATGTAACAGATGCGTCACGTACTTCGATCACCACTGTCCATTTATATATAATTGCGTCGGCTTAAGAAACAGGTAACGCGAGACGCTTTACGACGATAGTCGCATGTCAAATTTATCCTTGCATTTAACGGTCATCACGATCCCTGCAGAATGTGGTTTTTTCTCTTTGTCATGTGCGTGGCGATAAATTGTTCGTTTACCTTATATTTCGCCTGTTACTGCATGACCATCGAGGGAGTCCAATTGTTGTACGTTTTGGGCGTACTGGAAGCTTTAGTCTTTTGCGGGCTTGGATGGATATTAACCTGCACCTCTGTAAGTAAAAACCTGTTGCTCCTAGTCTTTGAATACGCATCCATCCACATTCTCCATGACCGATCTCTTCCGATAGGTATTACACGCATGCATGAATCTCACGACAAACGAGATGTTTAATTACAAGAGATATTCGTACCTGAGAGACAAGAGGGGAAAATACTTGAATCCCTTTAGCAGAGGCCCCGTCCTCAATTTCATCGAATTCTTCCTTTGTCCGCCAGACAACAGGGCCAACGAACCGCAGCACTATCATATTCTTTCGGAAGAAGTGATGTGAAGCGCACGAATCGTCGGTGCCTTCATGGCACTAAAATACGCTCTGCCACCGGTGCGGACCGCCTGAAAGTAATCTACTTACGTGCACAAGAGGGGCACTCACATATTCGAGCGTGATCACAATACATTTTTATACTATCGAAAAGACAAAATGTACTTTTTCCGGCTTGATGCACGCGTTCGCCTTTACGTCCACCGCTTCCTTTTGTATATAACAAAGTACGGCAATAAAACAAAATCTTGAATCGAGCTGTATACTTTATTCGCTTATGATGCTACGGCATTTGTTACAAGACAACTTTATATGAGGTATTATTAAAGTAAAGTCCTCGGCACGCGATCGCGACCGACCGATACGATAAATATCTTGAAAAGATTGCACTGTTCGTTTTACAAATGTCTTCATCGTCGCTTATGTATAAAAAAAAAATAGATGCAGGCTCTATTTCTATAATACAATTCCATCCGGAACATATAAATAACTTCTACAAATGGATGTATAATTCGTGTATATAAAATTTGGAAATATATCTTTGGTAAAGCATACTACCATCTCCCACGGTCTCAAGATAAATACATCCAATCGTTTGTCCTGTTTTATACTTGGATTCTTTTTCTTTGTTTTTTTTTTTAGTAATACAGCGCTAACGTTAAAAAAAGTATGAAAGATGATTCGATCGTATAAAAATCATCTACATTTCTATCCACCGATTTGACAGTGGACAGCAATTGGTTTCAAATTGACTGCTAAGTCATTAATTGTCGGTGATAAGGTATCCCTTAAGAATAAAATTATTTTGTATATTATGAACAATCCTCAGACGTTCGCAAAGAGAACTAATCAAGATTCTGGCCACTTGGTCGAAACCGGTGTGAACCTTTTTTCTGGAACAAAAAGTGTTTCAGAACCTGGTACAAGAATTAGAATAAAACAAACCATCTACTACTTCAGCTCGTAACAGAAATCGTAATTCGGCGGTGCGTCCGGAACTACGGGTGGATCCTGAGGAATGTCGATACCTTCCGCATCTAAGAGTCTCAATTTAATGTCCATGGATAACAGGGTTTCTAAATCATTTTCCGTCTCCTTACTGGTCATCTTGTTACCTGAAAATTAAAAATCGATGATCCAACTGTACTATAAAGAATAATTTTCTTAACATACCGAGTAGAGCATTAATGCCGTCAGTCCAGTAATCAAAAACTTGCTCGTCCGGAGCGACAAAGTCCAAACTGGAAACTTCGACAGAGTCCAATATTAATGAGAAGGCCAGTTGATGGGTTGTCTTTCGTCTCTGTAAATCCTTCATATGGGGACAATCTCTTCCAATGAGCAATCCACGAATTTCGACTACAGCCAATTTAGTCGGCAGCTCGTCTATGGTTGGCACTGACTTTTCATCGCAGTCGCCATAATGAAATACTTTATGGTTAGGAGATAAACGGACGTACCAAAACTTATCCTTAATTCTCTGCGGATATCATGAACTTTGCGTCAATTCCGTATGTATAGACTCGAATTAAAAATAGAGTCTATTCGAAGGGCTTACCTGGCCTCTGGCGCTGTATTTCATGAACCTAGTGCCCTCGACCAAGAATCCCAATCTTTGTTGCTGAATTAATTCTAAGATCTCCGGAGTGATCTGCTCTCTCAGCTCTACGATCGGTGTCGCGTGACTTTCCCACTCCTCCCTACTGGTTCTCTCTTGCTGCCAAAGATTGGTAATCGTTGAATAAGTCAATTGTTGCAGCTTGTTCTTAAATTTGTCCAAACCAGTGGGCTTGCATTGCAGCGCTCTGGTGATTTGTTCCCGTACGACAGAGAAGACTTTGACAAAATCCTCCGTGGTAGCCCGCATCTCTTTCCAAGTCTTGTTCAGGAGAACGATACAATCGCAGTAAAACTCCTCGAAAGGATGATCGTGAGTGAAGAACATTGGATGATAGCATTGACCCTGTTCGCTTGGTGCTTCACCAATTCGTAAGACCTGGAAGGATGAGAAAAGAAAAAGGAAGAGAATAATTAGCACGTAATAACAGAAAAAACATGAAAGGATAAAGCTAATTTATAAGATTAAAGCATTTGAGATACAAATCGTACGCTTACTTCGCAAAGTAATTTGACAAGCTCCACGCTAGTTCTGCCGAAAGGGCACTCGTGCTCGTCCGCTCTGCAGGAATTTTCTAGGACAACCTTGGTGTAAGATTCCGTATGATTGCGTGCAAAATATACCATGCAGTCCAGAGCTAACATTCCAGGGGGGGTTTCCGTAAAGTCCAAGGCTGGATTTATGTCGTACTTGAAACCCAACTTTTTATAGTCTTTGGCATAGAGGCCTTGTTTACGAGCCATTACATCTCCAATAATAGGCCCTTCGGTATCAAATGCTATCCTCCTGAGCTCTTTGATTTTGTCATGAGCATCCTGGTCTTGCGGATCCATCTTCGTCATCATTCTTTGCTCCAACAAACTGAGCATAAGTGTTTGTAATACGTACAACTGATGTGCCATTTCTGTGCCGACCTGCAGTCCCAAAATATACACTGAATTAAATCAAGCATAGCTATCTACTTATTAAAGTTTCTATAAAATACATGTATCTTAAATTAAACATAATTTATTTTATGAAATCTTGAGTCGAAGCGTACCTGCCCGGTGGATTGAATAATGTTGGTAAGAAAGACATTTCTGACTTGTTTGGATTGCAATGTAGCGGACACCGCCCTCCGCTTAGCCAAGTCCGCTTTCAGGAAAAGAGCATTGATGAGTGCTATCGCATTTTGCTGTATCTGTGGACTCATGCTTTGCAGATGCATCACCAAATTGGGAAAAGTAACTTCTTTTTCCACCTGAGCATATTTCCCGGATGAGTTTAGAACAATGTTTTCCAAGATACTGAGGGAAGCTTCAATTATGCTGGTATCCTGCGTCACAGCTTGATTGTTCACGTAGCTTGCCACTTTATTGATAAACGGAGATTCCAATATGTCCCAAGATACAATACCGTGATCCATCAATTCTACGAACGATTGAAGCGAAAATGCAAGCGCGTTACCTTTGTACCTTTCTGTTTCTACCTGTAAATGTGATTGCTCCTAAAGCTCGATCTTCGATAATGCCATACCTATGCAAAACATTAAGCAGAAAATTTACGTACTTGCGAAATAATTAAAGCCAATCCTTGCTTGTTAATAAACTCCAGTGCAAACGTCATGTCCATGCTGAGCGTGCTTAGCTTTTGAAGGGCGGCAGTCTTTTCTTCCACCGTACCATTATTCAGTTTGGCCAAAATATCGCTCGCAGTTTTTGAGGGAGAAAATTCCAGCCTCAAGATACTGCCATTCTTTACTTCATTACGATTTTTCTCCGTAATGTAATTTTGATTATTGTTTTCGGAAAATTGCAACGAGTAAGATTCAGGGTCCGAGAGACCCCATCCATTGCACAAGTCCTGCAAAGATATCTCATTAAGCAGTTCGCTCGATGTGACATCGAGCATAAATTTGATTTGATCTCGCAACAAAAAAATCCTCTCTTGTTAATCGGGTTATATTAATTTCTGCTTACATAAATACCTTGTATCAATAGTAATAACGACCAAGATAGGATACCTGAATAATTCCAGTCAGCGGTTGCTTTTGATTAAACTCAATGAGTCGTGGTACTTGATCAGTCATCTGCACGGCGATCTTGACAATATTAGAATCCTTTTGCACCGGCATCTTTATTGTCTGCGTGTACATCAAGGGCTCAGAATTTTAGATCGCGATCGGTCCAGCAGGTACGAGAAGATTCAGAGCGTAGCCACTGGAATTACTTTCAAGGGGTGGAGGATTCCTGACGTTTCTCGCGTCATAACAAAGCGGCGGCCATCGCGCGATTTGTGTCAAAGCGTACACGAAGGCGTGTCTATGCTTTCTTACTATATACGAATCATTGACGCACGGACAAACCTGCGCCAGACTGGATGATAAGGTACGCGATACGCGCAGGTACACGTGCGTGTCAATGGAATTAAAAGAGCACGGTGGCGTGTTCGAGAAATAGAGGTCTGTACTTTCACGCAGGAGATCACGGTTCGTCATTCCATAAATAACACAAATGTACAATACAGTTACGTTAACTTGGTATCCACGTAAATGACATCAATGCCGGATCAATAGATTTTTAGTAGTCGGTAGGACAGTGGAGGTTAGGATATTCACAACGTAGAAATAATCAAAAAAGTATTACAATTGTGCCAATATTAATTTATTCGACGTAACTATAGTATCGATTTGACTGATTTCAGTTATTAAGGAAAAAAAACTATGGAATGAACAAAGATTTTTTGGAGAAATGGGCAATGCCTTTTTTAAGAGTAAGTTATAATCACTCAAAGCACCTTTACAAAGTGTAATTCCACAATACTTGCAGAGTATAGAAGTTTAATAATTAGATGTGTATATTGGATGGTACATACGGTATGTGGCCAATAAATAATATATGTTCAGTTCTAGACTGTAGTTGGGTTTGCTCTTAGTACTGCCTAAAAATTATCAAAACAATAGCCCTGCCAGTCAATGAGCATAACCTCGCTGTAAGCACTAGTCAGCAATAGCTCAATTACATTATTTTTTTGACGAAATACGAGGGGCATGCCCTCTCATCCAGATTCTACATAATGGATGTTACCTATTGTGATTTATAAATTTGTACATATTGCTTGTATAAGTTATTGATTCACGCGAACTTGACCAGAAACACTACTAAATATACAGGCAATCGTTACTATGTATTTTGTACTGAACATTAAAGATTCCAATCCCATGGCACGCATAAGACACCGTCGCTCATAACGGAGTAATAGTGAGTCACCCAAAGCATAACACCTTCCAGCATGGGTGTTAAAACTTCCTTGTGCAAAAGGAGCTTTTCGCAGCATTGTATCATTAGATCTGGTGTAATGCTGTCATCCTTGTTCAGGGCCACCAATTTTAATTCCCTTATCACACGATTGTGAAGCTCGCGCTCTGTGTATTTTATGCTGGAATCAAGAAAAAAAGGGGTGAGGATGTCTGCAATTTTTCTTGAGCCTAATGGTTGTAAGTTTCACAATAAAGAGTGCTAACTTATTATAGTGATGTAACTTTTTACTTGCTTCCTCCAAGTTTTCGGTAATAAAATTTACTAAGAGAAAGCTTGGACACGAAGATGGTACTATGAATTGGCCAGTTGGAGAAAGCATCAACGGACCAGCTTCGCTGTAAAAGAATTTGTCATTAACCTGGATCGTTCGAGGATTAAATAAGTTATAGAAAAATCTTCATTACTCACAAGCAACCTGTAAGCAAAACCGTGTTTCACACAAGTATATAAAAATTATACTAACGCTTCGATCACAATCTCATACGCAGATAGATCGTTAGGCCAGACATTTGGATAACTCTTTCGCCCACGATAATCCGAGAGCGTAGTTGTCAGTTGGCGAAGCTGATGCTCGTATTGACCAGCCATTACTTTAGGCATGAATTTCCTGCACATATAGAGTACCCTGAGCCTTACCGTCACTCAATTAATGTGTTGTATTACGCACCGTCGACCAACTTTAATATTCAATAATACTTGAGAAACCGCTTTCTCAAAGGCTGGTAGTCTCAATAATACACGATCGTGCTTTCTAACATTCTTTATCAGCTGCAAAGAGCGGCCAGTATTAATGATGAAAATTTCCATTTGTGACTACACATTTCATTCTAGCCTTACATCGAGCCAGTTGTGTCTAACTTCACCCGAATTCAACATAACGTTGCCTTCCAAGCTGATTCCAGTGTCGTTGGCAAATACAAGAGTTCTGTTTTGGAGTACTTCCATCGGCTCTGGATGATGCTCCGCTAAAGCTTTGAAAGCTAATAAGCACCCTCTGTAATGCGCAATGTTCCAACCGCAGTCCCAGACAATATTTTCCAGTCCTAATTCCAAGCATAATAGCTTCTCCAGCTTTTTCACTTCTTCGCGTACCGGTCTGCAGGCTTCAAGTTTCACATGCACTTCGTTAATATGTTTATCCAAGTATGCCCTAAACATGGATAAATTGAGACAAACAAGAGGTTGTACTTTCGCAAGACACGCGTCTAACTCACTTAAGGGTATCCGGCTCGGCATTAAGTTTTCTTTTCATAAGAATCGACGCATAAAGGGGATCGTCCTCTAGTTCCGAAAAATCTATCGTATCCGAGTAGCCACCCTTCCTTTGCCAAAATTTCGATCTATATTTTCCAGAGGATGGTTTTGGTTCTGGAATTTTATCGACAAACGTAGTCGGTAAATCGCACGTTTTCAAAATGGAAAGTATCGTCTGCTTCAAATCCTTCTCCTTCAACTGTATCTTTACAAGCGTAAATTTGCCCGCTTTCACTTCCTTCTCATCCTTGGAGCGCAAATAGAACGGCAACGTAACAGGCCTGATAGGCCTTCGCTGTTGCAGTGTCTCCAGAATGGAACTCAACTGCTTTAGCGAATTTTCATTTACCGTCTGGAAGAAAAAAGTTGCCGCATTAACGACAGACCGACAGGCCGATACAATTTTCTTCTGCAAAAAGAAAATAAAAAAGAAGGAAATTGATTCCATCAACATTATATCTTGCAACGTCATCAAGAGTTTCGTCTAGATTATAACGACCTTGCACAAGTTCAAGTAAGATAACTGCGCGCATAGCGATTTCCGAGTACTAAAAATAAATCCGTCCAAAGTACCCACATAGGGTACGGATATTCGCCTACGCGGAAATATTCGAGTGCAAAAGGGGCCACTGGCCTGCAAATCAAAGCGTAAATAGCTAATGGAACGCACCCGTTGCGTGGGATATTGTCCGAAGAGGTCAGGATGAACCGTGAAGTAAAAGGGTCGAAGCGCCGTGGAAACTTCGCCCGTACTCAGTGCTCTGACCGTGTCCCTCCGGCAGAAACTGTCGTTCACCAAGCGAAGTACGCATCAGGTTAAATCGCATCGAACTTGAGGAAGTCCAACATACGTACATGAGGAAGAGATTTGACTTACCATCTTCCAAGCGCGCAATACATCCTTTACGATGTCACCGCAATGCCATAACACCGTTTGTATCGTCTCCGAGTTTACAAGCTATATATAAACATTACGTTAATTCATTCGTTCGCGGAGTTTTCAGAATAAACTATAGTAATGCAAAAATAATGAAGATCGTCGCCTAACGGCCGCGGGGCACGGCTTTTCGAGATGCATAATAAGATTATCTGACAGGAGTTGCATCTCCCTACCGCGATGCGATAAGCGTCTCGTTTGAATTCGATTTATCTCGCTCGCTGTTACACTCGCTTCTCTAACGAATCAATCGTAAGGAGAATAAATATGCAGAGCGCCTCGCCCCGATAGTCGCGACTCAAATTTGGCGGAATAATTAATCGTTTCTGATTTCTGCAATGTGCATCAAGTGCGCAATTATTAAATCGATGTTCCGAGCATTAATGGACAGAGATTTACAAATAATTTTTATGCGTACAATTCGAGTTGCTATTGCTTTTAACGATGAGAAGTACAATAGAAACTTTTTCGAAACAAACATTTTTTTAAAAATTCATGAACGATACTCGAGACTGCAATAATTTGCAAATGAAAACATAAATCGCTTGTATGCGTAAAAATATTCTTTTACCTTGTACCAAGGAAAAGTATAAAGCGAACGATCTTTGAACGAAGGAAAGCGAAAGATATCCTTGAGTTGATTAGTAAAACCGGTTTATGCAGAGTCAATGTTTCCCCCGGCCACGAGAATTCATGAACAACGCTCCATTCTATGGTTCGTCCGTCCTAACTCCTACGATACGTGGGAGTACGACAGCACGCGTGTATCCGTGGATTGTAGAGAAGAAAAGGAAGAGCATGAACGGAATTACGATCGACGACACACTACGGCTATAGATCGGTCGATTCACGGGCGCTGTATTTGTCAGCGCTTAGTCACAGGTGGCCGATAGAATGGCATATATACGAAGCTGAGTCTTTCCAGGCTCGAGACTGATAATCGTCTTGACGCACGCCTATTGTCTTTCCTGTACCACCGTGCGCTGAACATGGATCGCCAAAAAGTCTTGCCCTCTTCGCGTCGTTAATAATTGAAGAATTTCTTATCACGCCTGAATTTTAAAATGTAAATATCACTCATCGGCGATGCGTCTCGTTCGTTCAGTGTGACAGCTTTTGAAGCAAGGCCCGTGATATTCATGTAAGTACAACATTATTATCGTGTTGCTTAATGTACCAAGCGCTGCATTCCATTACTCTTAATTTTATGCCTCGCATTGTTACCGTTATTATTCAGTGACATATGGTTGCTGTGATCCGAGGTGCGAAGCAGAGAAGAGGAAAAGTGCTCGATGAAATTGGAAAGACTATAATTCTTGAGGCATAAAAGCATTGACATGTCACGTTCCATCAACAGAAGACCGTTGCTGGGCGGCGCGTCAGACAGTGAATTTGAGGATGATTTAGAAACGGAGGTCGACGATACCGGTATATGTGCTTCGGATGAGAAACCGTTTTTAAAGCATCACGGGCCGCACGACAAGTAAGACTCATCGATCAAGAATCAATGCTCCCTTGTTTTTATCACGCGTCATTTTGAACTGCGAGCGTCGAGCTTTCAAATTTCTTTGTGTTTTACGACATGTTGCTTATGTAGGAATTTGCCTTGCCTTTTAGGTATAATCTTGCGTATATAGTTTTTTACTTACTTGGAATAAATACCTTAATTCCTTGGAGTTTTTTCATTACCGCAGATGATGTAAGTAATAGCATTCGCTTTTGCTTTAAAATGTATGCACGAACGACGGGGAAGACACGAATGATTTGTTTCAGTACTGGATGTACAAATTTAGAGATGTATGCGAAAATTGTACGAAAAGCGTTAATTACACGCATATCGAAAATTTAGAAAAGAGGACCGATCTACAAGCGAGTTTCACGTCTTACTTAAACGTCGCTAGTGCGCTACCAAATACGATCTTTTTAATAGTGAATGCATTTATTAGTAACAGGTAACCACAACTTCTATCTTCTACCCTAAACGATAAAGCATTTTAAGGCAAGTAAAATTATATTTCGTTTTACGTACGTTTCTAAATTTATAGAATATCATTGAGGCTAAGAATGGTGGGTTCTCAATGCACAATATTGTTCCTTTTTATAATCACAACGGCACTTGTAAAAGTGAACACTGACGATTGTAAGTTTTTCATCCGGTATATTCAGTACTTTCGAGTAATGTGGTAATGGAGTAAAAGTCAATCATATTTTTAGGGCAGAATACATTTTTAATAATTACCCTGACGACGGTAGGATTGGTGAATGGTACGTACACCTATGTACAATGTTTCATTGCAGAAGGAGTTGCACAATCTTAAAAAAAAAATATTACCAAGAGTTCCTCTTTTAGCCGCAAGTGCCATTTTTGGTGGAAGCTTAATGGGCATAGTAGGACGTTTTTCTCCAAAGTACATAACTGCTATGTCCGGCGGTCAGGCATTAGGTGGTATTTTTACAGCCTTGACAGAAATCTGTTCTCTTTGGATTGGCGCCAGTCCGATAGTTTCTGGCTTAGTGTATTTTATCATTGGGGACAGTCTTTTACTTTTTTCGTTGATTGCCTACATAATCTTAGAACGAGCGGTAAGAAAAAATGTATATACATCCTTGAACACTTTCATTATCCGGTATGATGATGGCGCAGCTGGCGTCCTATATTGAATAAGCTACTTATAGTGATACGATGGATTACAAACATTCTTGTATCATAATCTGTTAGGTATGAAATATTGAAATTAGAAAGTGTGATTTAAAATCGGTACTGATCTTTTTTACTAGGCATTCTTTAAACATCATATGCTGGAAGAACTGCCGCCACGATTGGAATCGCATTTTCAAATAAATAGCGAGGTCAGTTTTTCACAAGGCCATACCGTATCTTACTTCCGTATCGTTAAGAGGATTTGGCATTACGGAGTGAGCATATTCCTCGTGTTTTTCATATCCCTAGCAGTTTACCCGGCGGTTACTGTTCTAGTTGAAAGCCAGTATAAGGGGAAGGGTTCTGCATGGAGTGGTAAGCAATTGGAAATGTCATAAAAATTTATAAGCTTGAGGATTACAACAATTCTTTCAATTGCAGATGTCTACTTTGTACCCGTGGTTACGTATCTTATATTCAGTATCGGTGATTATGTTGGAAGAATTCTATCCGGCATATTTCAATGGGTAGGGACATACATGCTTCTATTCCTTTATTATCAAACGATTATTACTTTACACTCGAGTTATATTTTTTCCTCTGACAGCCGTCAAACAAGCCATGGCAGGTGATGTTTCTAAGTATCGCAAGAGTCATTTTTATACCAGCTATAATATTTTGTAACGCACAACCAAGGCATCGTCTTCCTGTATACATTCACAGTGACCTCTTCTATATATTGATAACCATTACCTTTGCCGTAACAAATGGATACTTGTGCAATCTGGCATTCGTTTTGGCGCCTACGTAAGTCGTATAATTTTACACCTTTTACCAAAGAAATTTAAATGTGGTACAACAGTTTCTTTAATACGTGTTATTTAGGGTGGTGGACGCACAGGAAAAAGAGATCGCATCGGCTATGATGGGAGCATTCCTTGGAATTGGTTTAACATTGGGCGCCGCGCTCAGTGTATACATGGTTGTAATGCTATAATATCTTGCCAAAAAACATGAATACATAAGAGATCTCACTGCCTGCTGCAAACCCAGAAACCACACAGGACCAGTCTATGTATAGTTAAAACGTAAAGAGAGAAAGGTATGATCACAACGTGGTATTTCACAATGATGAACTGTGGCTAGTGCTAACGTTACCTGATCGACCAGATCTAATTTTATCTTGAAATGTGAGGAAAACACAAAGGAGAATGTAATTGTACATGGTATGTGCCATGTATTACTTCTGGCAATGATTAAAGTTATATGAATAAAATGAAAGGGCTATATATTCCAAGGAATGCGATGATAGAGCAGAGCTCGATTTATCGTACAATCTAGTCATTATTATGTATTATAAGAATTTTTAGATGTCAAGTATTTGAGATACAACAATAATGATTAAAAATATATATCAGAATATAAATGGGGTAATAACTGTTGTTATTAATAATATGACTGTATGAAACTTTGCGCACATTGATAATAAACAGGAGATAATTTGTTTAATTACCTTTGCCACCCTTTTATTTGATTATGGAAAATCTCATGTTAAAGTATGACTATCGAATACGAATAGTTTTATTATATACGTATGTTAATACTTATCGCCATTTCAGTTAGCTACATTTTTAAATAATAATTGAAAATTCACTTTCGCGGCTATAGCATTACTCGTGACAAAAACGTAATAGAATTCTGGCAAACAATAAATTTGCCCTTATATTACAAATAAATATAAGGTATACACATTATTGATTGTACAAATACCAATGCATAGCTAAAATCACAGAGTACAACCATAGTATAGATACAGGTGCGTATTTCTAGCAGTTGTAATAATAACATAACATCAACTCTAATTACAAACACTCACTTATAGGAGTGTACACTTTTGTTATGAACGGTATTGCTTCTCTTTATCCGTTAATGGTACAAATATGACGCTTACAAGCGATTTCTTCTTGATTTTTCCATCCAACATTTTATCAATTTGCACCAAAGTCTGTTCTGTATCTGGTGGTCCCACTGGAGCTATTAACCGACCTCCTGGTGCTAACTGATCGATCAGCTGTGATACAAATTGCCATATTAATTCATGCGTTACTTTAAACCTGTTTTTCCACTTCAACCCTTTGACTGCAGTGTGCTCTCATAAAATTGAATACCAATAATGTACACGTTATGTCAAAAGTATCTATTTATCAACTAAGTATAAAAGTTGTAAAATATATACTAATAATATCCCATGAAACGCTAATTTATTACAACAGCAAATGCATTATGCCAAACTGAATTTATTGGGAATCCTTGTACGTCGTTCTTGAATATTAGTGTGCATACAGAAGCATGTTTACATGGCTTACTGATCGACTGCTTTTTAAATGTGTGTACGTAAAGAAGTCAAAGGGTTAAATGGAGACACATTTGTAACAATCCCTTACAGGTTGTGGTATTTCCTTTGCGGCAGCACCAACATGAATCGCATCATAAGGTGCTCTATCGGGATAACCCAATCTTCCATCCCCCACTAGATAATGACAATGATGGATTTGAAGTGAAAAATAATTTTGGAATTAAAATACTGAGGTATCAAAATAGGAGCTGCTTTACCGACAAGTTCAACTCTACCACTGCGCAATAATTCTTGATTATCGTGTTGAATATTCTTTACGGCCATTGCCTTGAGCTCGGGAATATGATCTATCCCTATAGCTAATCCATTTGGTCCCAACATAATTGCCATGCATGCCGTTAAATATCCAGAACCAGAACCCACATCTAACGCTCTTCCGCCATTACGTAATTTTTCCTCGAGCAATTCCAGGGCATATGCATGCTGTAGAATTAACCCTTTGTGTATCACTGTTATTCTCCTTATCCCACCTCTTCTTTATCGCTTTATGATTTTACAAAGAAAATGCAAGATAATTTAACGATAGTACAAAGCTAATGCAATGATGTATTTTGATATACGGGATACTGTTTACATAAAAAATAAAAAAATGCATTTCATGTATTTAAAAGAGTTGAGAATTTGTTATGTCAAACTGAGAGATATACAATATGGGGCGCGCTTATAGTAACACCGTAACCGATTGTTTGAGGAGCATCTATATAAGCGTGAGTTGTACGGGTATAATTTCCTCTGTTCACAGCGCTCATTGCTTCGTACACCCTGCTAGACTTGATTATTTTTGCTCCTGCAAGTATTACCAGCCATATTTCAGTGTACCTTGAAGTTAAGGCACGGCGCTGCATAATTGAATACGTTTCAACTTACTCTTTAGGTGCTGTACGAGCTCGTGGTTACTCCATCCTTGGAATATTCCAAAGGAGGCCATGTCGTACGCATATATACAAACTAAAAGAGCAAAAACCGCGAATGAAAAGCGTCTCAACACGTTGGACCAAATTTTGAACCGGTATTTCGTAACTACGTTGTGTAAAAAATAGACGGTGCGAGTCGAGTCTTCGTTTTAAAGAACAATTTCGGGTTTCCTTATTGAGGAAAGATTGGTATTTGGAGCATTCACATACGACTCATAGAGAACGGAGCAAACTGTTAAAGAATAAATTTCGAGTAGAGAATCCAAGACAAATGATCGGTCGCAATGTTTAAACACTGATTTACGACGATGTATCTATCGGTATTGCCTTGAAACGGCAGCAGCAACGATTTTCAAGCCTTTTCTTAGATCGGCCGAGACTAAATTGGTGCATGGGTGTGAAGGTTAGTGCATATGCAGCAGTTTCGCACGAAGCAGACGGGGCGGCGTCATTGACGTATTCTCTTACGCCTCGATCGTGAGTGCGCTACCGAGTCAAATGATCAAAATAAAATGTCGTAGCCTTTAATATATTTTTTTACTGTCTCTTATTTTTACAAATAGATATATAATTAGTTGTGATAAGGAAAAGTAGAAAAACATTGCACATCGTGCAAAATTATATTATTCTTTCTGTATTTTCAAGGAGGGTTCGATCTTCTGGATCCCTCATTCGTGTTCAGTTCCCTCGAATCCCGACGATATTTATTTATATAGGGTTGCTAAAGGTCATTTCCTTTAGGAGTTACTGTTTTAACGTGGCTTTCCCACTAGTTGCGGTGCAAATACCATATGGAAAATTCTCCATCAGCGATGAAACGAAATCGTATTCGGATCTTCCGCTTGGAGGTGCGAGTTTTTACTCATCAGATGTTCGTATTACCAGCCGGTTAGCTATCCTCCTTATCGGTTGTCATAATGCGATTCACATGCTGCTACCTGACGGAGAAAATGCGCGCGAGTGGGGCGTGCTCGCTCGATTGCGTCATAAGAGAAACTCCGATTTTCCTGCGTGGCCATATTGACAGCGCGTAAGCATCGAAAGGAGTTCCGTATTTGAGCGATTCGAAATTCGAATAGCGTCTTCTCGGCACCGGTCCGTGATTTTGGCAACGCGTGGAAACATCGAAAGGTCGAGAAGAGAGCATATTCATCGAAAGCGTTAAAACCGAGTTGATCGCGCGCCGTGTCTGTTAAATCCCGAGGTTCGATCGAAGGAACTATTTGAAAATGGCGCGCTTATGGGCCGTGGCCGTATCCAGCGTCGCCCCGCGATTCGACGTACCTGTTTCGTGTTCATAGCCGTCGGTGGAATTGGAACGAGAGAGTTGTTTACGTGCTTGTACCAGGAAGAGCTAGTTCGTACGGCCGTGAAGAAAAAAGGGGCAAAGACAATTCGACGATATTGGCCCGCTCCGTGCATACAGTTTAGTGATAGACACGCGATTTCACCCTCTCCCCCCTCTCGATAAGTTTCTCGTGCGGCGCGATTACACGATACGAGAACGCTGCTGCATCGTACAGGTAAGCGACTCTGCTTTCTTTTTTCCCTTTTTTTTTTTCGATCATCTCTCGATTTCCTTCACCCGCACCATTGCGCGATACCGCGCGCAACGAACGTTCGATTGGATTTCCGTGGACCGGGCCAAGTTCGCCCGGTGTTCGCATCCCCAAAGCCGAAGGTAATCCTGCCCATTGATGAATTAACTTCGCTCTAGATGGAATGCATACGTGACTCGTGTACTTTTATTCCGACACTGTGCGCCGGTGATGTATCAACGCATCGCTCCAGTATCCCGCCGTTAGTATGCCGAGATTCGCTAGGATACGATGGACCTCCACCGAAAACAGAATCGCACCATTTCACGTGGAACGGATCGTGTCGCGATTCTCGTATGTCAAACGGACGAACGATCGTTAAATCCCCGATGTGGAAACGTGCTATCGTGGCCGGTTCTGGGGTCGGGATACTCGCGTCTGTTAATCGAAACAAGCACGTACGCATTCCGGCGAGGAGTTTTCTCGAGTATCCAAGCGGTGCGACGAGTTCTGAATCGATATCTCACGGAAACATCTCCATGGCCCGGCTGAAGATCGTTGCGAATCGTAGACCGTTGCAAATCGGCGCGATGGGGCATCGTGCATTTCACCGACGCGTAGACCGCATTGTCGTTTACCGTTGCATGCTTGGAGCGTAGTACGTAGTAAAAGCGATGGCAAGAAGCGAAAAGTCGAGCGGTACTTTTTCTTCCCTCGTTAACCGAACTGTTACATCGCCGTTGCTATTCGCTCGAGCGTTTCGATTCGTTCGCCGGACTTCTGCCTTCTTCCTTTTTTACATCTTACACTCCTCGAGCGATCAATTTTATTGCTCAATTTTATACGCATCTGTCGGTCGAGCAGGGTCGTTCGTCCAGTGCGACCCGACGTTCTTTGGAACATTGCTTTGTCGGAATAATATCGTAGAGATGACAAATGCCGTCGACTCGAAAAAAGGTTAAAAAAGAAAAGGGCGATTTTCTAACGTATTTCTTATGCGTATATTCTCGACGATATCGTTATTGGAATCTGGCCAGACACGGTACCCTTTGCTATCGAGCGTTTCTTTGATTTTCGGTACCGACCGACAAGGTTTATTTGGCCTATGACCCACTATTCGAACGTGGCTTGCTCGCCATCGGGACTACGTTGTGCGTACGCACATGGAACATTATCTATCGTCGAGAAGCGCAATTTGACTCCGTATATCTTCCGCGTGGAACGTTCGAACAAACCTACACCTCCATTCGCTCCGCATAACCGTAGCACCTTGCTTCCTTCGCCAAGGTTCTTTCACCGACGACATACCATTTTTCGGTGCACGCCTAATTTCCCAATGTAAACACGAACCTAGAAATCGGTCGGTAATCGTGAGTTGGATTTAACGATCTACATCTTCCGGCCGCCCATTTATTTCACGATTGACCGTTTTAAAGTCGATTGCTATTTGGAGAAGATATAGCACCGGTACACTTCGCGTGGGCAGCGATTCGGAGGTGAGGAGTAGGATTTGACCGCGTATATACTCCCATTCAGCATGCAGAGCACAATAGGCCGAAAAGCGTGCCCCCGGTTGTCTGGAGAAAAGCTTTCGCGCGTGGCCAACGAGGCGCATAGTTTCCACGATTCTTTCGCAGTTACATTCCCATTCCCGCTTCGTTGCGCGACCCTGAGGGCAGATATTCTCTGGCAAAGTGTGCCGTCGCGCCCGATACCTCGCCATACGTACCGTTCTCTCTCCGCATTAGATCGAGGAGAAAGATGGCTCGTCGGATATATCCCGAGGCTGCCTTCCGACCGGCCCGCTCTCCCGATGCGTTTAGGCCCGGTCCAAGTGCTCTTTATCGCTTCTACGCCTCTAGACTCGCGTCGCTCCCTTGTTTACGCTACGATACCGCGCTTGTACAATTCCTACCCTTCGTACGCGAGAGTATTTCGACGATGGAACGATCTATTTTTTAGTCCAGCCGACGCAGAGGCCGCATTGCGCGCCAGAACTCTTCCTCGGTACTGGCAAACTTTCCGTGCATCTTTCGGTTATGTCGTTTCTCCGCGGCTGCTCGGCACGTTGCCTCGATGAATCGCATAGACTAGACTTTACGACGTTACGCATTCTTTTTTGCTAATATCCCTCGAAAGCGTCCAGACACGGAGTATCTCCGAAGAGCGGAGAATGCGGTCGTTCGCGTCGAGACTTTCGTACGTGAGTTTCCGACTACGAATAGAGCAGTCGGATAAATTCTGTACGCCCACGATAAGGATACGTTTAATCGACGCGCATCAAGAGCCCGACTCCTCGCGATGCTCCTCCGGGCTGCAACCTTGCCCGGAGCTGGATTATTCTCCTCGACTCCCATGCCCACCCACGACACCAATTAGGTCAATTCGCTGGCATACCGGAGCGGTGGGCCGGCATTTTGAAAAGACGCATCGTGCCGCTTGTCGAGACCAGCGACGAGCATCGATCGGCCGCTATGACTTTTGGCGCTTTTCGCGCGAGAGCAGACCCGACTTCATTTTCTTTGGATCCCCTCGGCCGTGGAGATGTGGCCTTGCGTCTTTTTTTCGCTCCTCCCTTTTCCTATACCTGGCTCGACTTGTGCAAAATGCAATTAGCCGAGCATCCGGCACGTAGCTATCTTCTGCATAGCCGACACCGGAAATGTAAGGGAAAAACTTGAAGGGTGAATGTAAACAAGGCGTGGTCACGTTTACTACGTGGCACTACGGCGTGACCGGAGTCACGATTCACGGTGAACTTGCATCTATCGCCTCTGGATAATTCTCCATCGAATCTATACGTCCGGTGTCCCAAACCCGGTTGTAAATGGTCGAACCTCGATCGAATCGTCGAACCTCGATGGTCAATGTTGAAAATGAAACGAAGTAAAATAATTATCACGACGCGCATCGTGCGTGGATATTCTTTTCCTACGTTAAAGAGGCCACGGGTTCGGTATGTTAAGCTCGCCGCTTAAAACCTCGCACGGCATTTAATCGCAGGGATTAAAAACGTCACGCTTTATACGTTTACAGCCATTTGGTTTCGATGTGGTTTCATCGTTAGGCCGTAATTAATGAACGGTATGTGCCATCGGTTTAAGGGGGGGGGGGGGGGAAACAGGAAGTGGATTCTCTGGCATCGAGCAAAAAGAGCTCCATGCAATGCGCGCCAGTTTGTGTCACGCCCTCGAGATTGTTATAAATTACAAATCGTGCACGTTTTCCTGCTCGTGAGTCACGAAGCCTGCTTCACGCGTGATTCGATCTAAATGCACTGTACGTGCGTCTCTCTCTTCCTCTCCCTCCCTCCCTCCCTCCTTCGCTCTCTCTTTCTCTCCCCCCCCTCTCTCTCTCTCTCTCACTCGTTCTTTTTCCCCAGTCGAGGAGCCACTTGAATCTTCGAACCGTCGATACGCGACGTCTGGCGCAAAAATAAATCTGGACTTTACCACGGACTCGAACGAATCTTGTATTTTTCATCTCAGGAAATCTCTTCCTCGGGGGATTATTCTTTGCACTTTCTTACGTTAATAATCTTCATATTCGTATCGTAAGTATCCACAATCATTTTCTATTACGATATCGGTAAGAAGCGTCCCAAAGCACGGTGGCTTAGGAAGCGAAAGTTAAAATCGTTGAAATTTCATTCGTGGATTTGAGCGGACTCTTCGGAGAACTGGCTCTTTATCGATCAACGATGAATATTTTTATGGTGCGACGGCGCGTAGTAAAGCGCACGCGAGTCCACGGTTTCTGAAAAAAAGGGACGAAATCATAGGGTACCGCGGAAGCGTACAAGCTATACGTATAAGCGGATCGACACGAATCCTTATATTTTCTGTGCGGGCCGTAAACGGAATTCAAAAAATTAGGTTAATATCGAGGCCGAGCGGTTCCACGGAGTCCGTTAGGTTTATCGATTTTCTACCGAAGAACTATGCTCTCTAGTTTCAATGACCGTATACCTTTTCTCGAAAAGAGGAAATATCATGGAAATAAAGGACTATGCTCGAGTAGATCGGAACTTTCGACGATAAAATAATATTTCCGTTCGATTCGAACGCTATTTGAACGCGTATAAAGTAAAATGAAGAAGTAAGCGAGGAAAGAAAATGAGGGCTAATCGAACGCAAGGAGGCAATTATACCGATACTTTGGCCGTCGATGGCGATGGGCGAAGAATCGAACGGAAAAAGAGCAGACGGGTAAAGGAAAAGAAGAAGTTTGACGTCGCTCAATGCAACGGGGGGGGAGGGGGGGGCATTTGCGCTGCCGAAGAAGCGACGTCGGGCGTAAACCTCGCTGGTGGAATACCTATGACGTTTTTACAGCTTGGAGCCCTTTAATTTTCCGCGTCAAAGCCTCGGCCGGCGTCACCCTCCGCTCTTACCTTTCTTTTCGCCGGACGAGCTTTGCCGTCTGCTCTCTCCTCCTGCCCTGGCCTGGCTCGTTCCTCTCCCGAGCTCCTGCACCCCCCTGCAGGACGAGAAACAGGGAGAAGGGTTGGAGGACAAAGGGCCGAGGCTGCGTAGCGCGATAAAACCACCCCTAGAAATTGTCTCCCGACGATTCGAGCCACGTTTCAAATCGTTGCCCAACGCCAATGAGATTTTCTTCCTGGACTTTTGCCGAAGGGCCAACCCGAGAATGGCCGCTCCAAGTAGAGTAGAATTTCCGACTGGAACATACGTTCCAATACCTTCAAAGCTCACTATTTTTCTACCACGCTCCTTTCCACCTCTCGCCGAAGCGAATAAATCGATTTCATCGTAATAGTTGGGAGGGCTGGCTTCGGAAAGAGGTCCGGCGAAAAATTCGAGCTTCCTCCTCTTCTTCCGTATTCGAGGCATGGAAACGTCGATCGATCAAACCGGTGGTGGCCGCACCGAGCGTAATTCTCGGAGACGAGCTCGAATGCTCCCTGGAAGGCTCCAAAGGGGGATATATCCCTCGGGTCTTGCAACCGCTAACCATTGTTATACCACACGTACGAGGAGAATATTTCCTGCGGATCTATTCGATCCTAATGAGATCGGCTAGAAATCGTAGATTTGTCGCCACGATAGCGCACCTGAAATAATATATTAGCCGCGGATAGTCGGCCGGTTAGGAGAGAAGGCGCGTAGGGATCGTTCGCGTCCGGTATTTCCGCGAATATGCTCCAAGAGCCTTTGGGAGAATTTCCCAAATACCGCGAGCCTCGGAACTTTCGTAATGTTAAAATCGATACGTCGAATAAGTCGAACGTCAGGTTGAAAGGAGCAAAATGTGGGTGCGGAAGGCGGAAGAGAAGCGACGAGGTCGTAAAGCGCGCGTCGCGCATCAGCCGCTCCGAAGACCACCCTTTTTTTCTTCCTTCTTTCTTCGCGAGCCACCCTTTGACGCCGAGAGCCACGCGCGCCTGCCGTTTCAATTGAAAAGAGCCCCGCGTGCCCGGAAAAACCATGTCCTTTCAAATGGAGCCACCTCGTTTGCCGAGCCCTTAAACTTTAACACCGATCCCCTCCTTGGCGGAGCACGGGGCTCGCGCGGTTTACCAAACCACCCGCTCACTCGCGAGCCTATTATCTTTTCTCATCCGCGCGGAAGGTCCTTCTTTAGCGCGAAAAGAGTTACGGCGGATTCGCGGGGAATATCGAGCGCGAGAATCTCGAGGGACGCGTATCGGATAGCGATAAAAGCGGAAGAAACGAGATTCGTACTTACGTACGTCGCTCGTACCTAGGGCGATAACACGTATCCAAGAGCATTGCGCCGGAACGAATCGTCCCTAATTTATAATTAGCGCTATCGGTAATCGCTATCGTTAATTTCTCTTCCTCGCGAGAAGCGCGCGCCAGCCAGGCGGAAGATCGAAGAGAATCGAATGGGGCTACGAATTTGACCGGTTTGGAGGCACACACCGGTTATACGGCGTAGGCACGAGCGTACGCAACGTATGTAAGCCGAGAAGCTCGGCATCGTCGGTGTAGCTTATCGCGTCATCGACCGTGGTAGTCCGGCATATTACCTCATCGGTCCGTCGAAGAGCGTGCCGTAAGGACGGCCGCTTACGGCGATGACGACACCATCGGCACGACGGTCAACCTGGAAAAAGTCCTTTCATCGATTCCGCGGTATTTCTGCCATATTAACGAGCATCGCCTTCTCGCCGAACGACGTTATCGAGGACCTGCCGCCCAACCGAGATTCCATCCGTTTGTCCGCTTTTCGGATCGCGGCGCGATCGGTGCTATTTTAACGAACCGTTCCGCATCGATCCTCGTCCTTCCTTTCGTTGCGCGCGGAACGAGTCGAAAATGAGGTACCGTTTCTCTCTCTCTCTCTCTCTCTCTCTCTCTCTCTCTCTCTCGCTCTCGATGCATGCATGCATGCTTCGTCGCGAACGAAAACTATATTCGTGGATGAGCCAAAGCGCAGGGTCTAGGCGCGATTGGTTGGTCGAAGAAAAAGGGAGGATCGAAGAACGATCGGAAGAGAGAAGAGGGCGAGGTAGAGCGGTCTACGAGGAAGGATCGATCGTAGGAAGGAGGAAGGTGGAGAACGGTCGTCGGTGGCACGAAAAATCGCGGCGCCCCAACGACGTCTGCATCGCAACGTAGCGGTGATTCCCAGCAATTGAGGCCGAATTACTATTTGTCCAGTCGCGTTGCGTAAGGCCCAGGGGCGATGTCGGACTCGTAAAGGCGACACGAATCCCGAACCGGCAGAACGCCTTGTCGGTCAGGGTCGCTCGGACCGCTTCGACTCTGCCTCCTCGATCGCGCCAACCTTCTTTAGCCCGAGGATTTGTTTCCCTCCTTTTTCCTTCGCAAAATATACCCGACGATCCCGCCTACCGAAACCCGGTGTCCTTTATCGATAGCGATCGAGGCGATAAGAGCTTCGAGGAAGGTCGTTGCTCGTAAACACCTCGAATCCTCGCGATCGACTTGCGCCAGAATTCGGCTGTAATTTGACAAAACCTTCGTCCCCGACGTAAGGTCGATCGCGCGACGATAGGCGGGGACATCGCGATTCGTTTATCGCAAATCACCACCGTGGGAGGATAGCCGGAGAGGAGGAAATTACGCGCGGCTCGGGCTTGCGTTTCGAGCGTAACCTCGTAATCGACGTAACCGAGGCTCCGCGCCGTCGAAAGGGAGGGGGCAGGCGGTGCGAGGGCTCAACGATATTCCCCCGATCTCTATTTCGAGAGCGGAGAAGCGTAGAGTTAGAAATAGCTAAATGGTCAAGTGCAACGTACCGGCCACCAGCCTTCTTCCGCTTTTCTCTCATTATTAATGAACCCCGGGAGTCGCGCGCGGCGGTACGGCGAAGGGTAGGCGTGCTCGAAGAGCTCTCGCCGATATTGATTATTTCTCTACGCGGCACCCTCTGGTCTAGACGCGGGATCTATACTCGGACAGGCCGCTCCGACACGCGATGTTTTTACCTCCCTCGGTCCCCCACGGTTAAACGATCCTGGAAGAGAGATAACGGCTCTGTCTTCCCTTCCGCCTTCGCTCCTACGCTCGCTCATCGATCCTCCTCGATCCTTCCCTTGCGCCCATTCAACTCCGGACCTTTTCCGCCTATCATCGGTCCAGTTGTCGGCGCTTCGCGCACCTCCGTTTCGCTGCTCGCTAACTCGCCATTACGAAAGCGCACTGGCTACCTTCCCTCTTGATCCTCGATTCGAGGCTACTCCAAACTTCGGATAAGGCCAATCTCGCGTAACGCCGGAACGAGCTTCGGCATCGCGACTTTGAATCGTCGATTTCTCTTTCCACCGACTTTTCGCGCTCTTTGTGCACGAGTACCAAATCGCGTTTCCGGCCAAATGCGGAAGGTAGATGCGAATCGAGATACGAATCGGGAGCGTTTGGTCGGAGGTCGATCGTCCCCCAAAATGCCATCCTCGATCGTGGCAATGGAGCAAAGGGGCGATGCGACCGAGGCCGAGGTCGGGCATGCTTTTGTAGAAAGACGCCCATCTGATTTCAGCACAGGGCTGAGACATGCCGGAAGAACAGAAAGCCCCTGGTCCTCCGCCGGAAGCAGCGGCCGAAAATGGCACCGGGACGAACTCGCCTACCAAAAGTCCCGTCAGCAAGGGAAAGATGGTACTCGCAAAGGTCACTCTGCTGGACGGTACCGTTAAAGATTTTTACATCGACGTAAGTATCTTTCCACTCCCCCCCCCCCCACCCCACCCTCCACCCCTCCCTCCCACTCCCCGCTTCTCCGTTCCTCGCGAACGAACGTAAGAGACTTTTTCAAAATAACAAAGACTTCCGGGAGAATTATCGCCGCGACGATCGGCCCTTGAAACGTTATCGTATTTTTACGAATTTCCAGAGAAAGGCAAAGGGTCAGGAACTGCTGGACATGATATGCCAGAGTATGAATTTACTCGAAAAGGATTACTTCGGCCTAATTTACGAGGACAGGCACGATCCACGCAATTGGCTCGATCTCGACAGAAAAGTGGCCAAGTTTGTCAAAAGTTAGACATCCACCTTTTTTCTCCTTACTTTTCCTCTCGATCGTGACACGATCGTCGTACGATCGGCCGTCGACGAGTACGCAACGTACCATCTCGTTCATTCCGAATTGTTCGCAGACGAACCGTGGAAATTTAATTTCGAAGTGAAATTCTATCCACCGGATCCGGCACAGTTGCAGGAGGATATAACGCGTTATCAGCTCTGTCTGCAAATTCGAAACGACATCATCACCGGCCGCCTGCCCTGTTCTTTCGTCATTCACGCCCTGCTGGGCTCTTATCTGGTACAGTCCGAGGTCGGTGACTACGATCCGGAGGAGCACGGCCGTACCTACTTGAAGGACTTCAAGTTTGCCCCCAATCAAACCCCGGAATTGGTCGAGAAAGTGATCGACATGCACAAAACGCACAAGTCAGTACCCTTCCCACTGGCTAGGTCCTCCAGCGGTGCCACCGAACGTGGAAATTGATCCTCTCCGACTACCGATTTCAGGGGTCAAACACCCGCCGAGGCGGAGCTGCATTACTTGGAGAATGCGAAAAAATTGGCGATGTACGGGGTGGATTTTCATCCTGCCAAAGACTCCGAGGGCGTCGACATTATGCTCGGCGTCTGCTCCTCGGGCCTTCTCGTTTACAGAGATCGCCTCAGGATCAACAGGTTTGCCTGGCCGAAAATCCTCAAGATCTCGTACAAGAGGCACAATTTCTACATCAAAATCAGGCCAGGTGACTTCGAGCAGTTCGAGTCGACCATCGGCTTCAAGCTGGCCAATCACAGGGCCGCGAAAAAGTTGTGGAAAGTATGCGTCGAGCATCACACTTTCTTCAGGTAATATCCACGCGCGATTGCCTTTGAATTGCCTCTCTCGGTCCTGGCGATTATCTCTCTTCGCACAATTCCAATTCCTTGTCTGCGTTTTGGAGAGTCGAGAGGAGAGAGGTGCCACACCACCGAGGCATCCCTCGCCAAAGGCTTTTGTTTCTTCTCAGGCTCATGAGTCCGGAGCCCGTCAAGAAGGTGGGCATAATACCGCATTTGGGCTCTCGCTTCCGGTATTCCGGGAGGACGCATTACGAGACGAAGAAAACGCCGATCGATAGGCAGCCGCCGCAGTTTGAAAGATCCTTGAGCGGCCGTCGCCTCACGTCTCGTAGCATGGATGGTAAAAATCGTATTGCGTTTCATCCCTTTATCCGCGCTTACTCCCTCTTTCTTTCTGCCCTTCATTTTCTTCTTTCCGTCGTCCCTCTTTGGTTCTTTTCGGTACACCAAACCAACGATGCAGGCCGCTTCTTACTCGATAAAAACTGCACTTACTTGGGAGAAGTTTGACCATAGTACCGTAAATGTTGTACGATACATTTTATATTCATTTATACCTATGCGTATAGTCTTTGAGAGGATCGATCGGAGATCTTAAGTCGAGCAGGAAAACCGGTCAAGGGTGCGAAAAAAAAGAGAGAAAGAAAGAAAGAAAAACAGGGTTTTTCCGTTAAGAGCCGCAAGTGCCTTTTGTATATCGTCGTAAAACTTAAACAGCACGCCAAGATGTTGAAGTAGCGTGACTTTGTTGCGCAGCTTTAGGCGGGCCTAAGCCTGTCGAGACGTACGGTTCGGAACCCAGCAAGCGACATACCATGAGCTATGAGCCCGAGAGGATCCCAGATATGGAGCACATAGATCAGCAAATTAGTCCCATCAAAAAGCAGAAGGAGAAGGTAAAGGCGAGTTCAATCGACGAATGTAATATTTCCAATTCCTTCTCGGTACATGGTCGTAGCGCGTAGAAGCACGAGAGCGTCGCGCCACATCGTGGGTAGTCCGTGAGAAATGATTCGACATACGTGTATACCTATGCGTATACCTAGCCACAATATGCGGTCTACGCTTTCAAACATATTTGGGCATATTCGAACGAAAAGATCTTTTAAAAAATCTCCACCTTGTTCTCGAATCTTCGATATCACGGTGGGTGAGGAAACGCTATCGCGGAAGGCAATCGGGAGGTGCAAACTAGAAATCGTGCAACACCAATCGGTTCACCAGGAAGGATGTTACTAGAGACATGCTGCACCATTAATTCGAGCATTACAAACGATTCGTACGTCCTTAGCGATGGCATGCGAGGATTATATACCATGCGCCTAGGCATGGTTGGATGCACTAGATATTTTTGCATTCGCCCCACCGTCAAAGTAATTATCGCGAGCCGAATCGCCAGAGCTAGGAGTATCGTCCTTTCGAGTCGCCAATCGCGTCGGATCGTCAAGCGTGCACGTGTCGGAGCGTATCCGATTTTTGGTTTTTAATTTCGCAAACGCCGTTCAACGCGTCGAACATTAATGCGATAAAGTATTGTAAGAGTACAGGCATAATGACTAACCGACACGTAACTAACACCGATAGCTCATACGAAAAACGAGCGCTGGAACGACATCGGCTAGCAGTACCAGTAGCCTGGAGGGAGAATACGACGCAGATCGTGGCAAAAAGGTATAACACTTTACCCGGGGTTCCACTGGGATCCCATATCGGATCTATCTCTACCGCAGTAACTTGCATGCGACCATTTGGTGTTTTCATTATTTTCTCTGCATGCCGCTGATTTTCGTTTATACCTCCTTCGCAACAATCGTACAGCCTGTGACTCCGATGCCGTACGAAAGGAAAAGAGAACGAATGTTACGGCTTACACCGAGCTACCATGACACTCTCTAGCAGCATGTCACGACGTTGCGCGCTTTGGAATCGCTAGAATTAGAAGGAAAACCTTCCACGATACCACGCAAGATCGGAAATTTATATCCGAAAGCGCAAATCCATAAAACTATCGCTTAACCACGAATCGGAGATCGAATCGGAGGCAAGGAGGCCGGGAAAGGGCGTAAGAGCGTATGGCGTTCGCATTCTTTGAGAGCGCAGACCGTAATCGTACATAGGGCGTGGAACGCACGCCGAAAGAGCGCGATAACCTTCTTCTTTTCCGTTATTTTAGTCGACGTAGCAACTCTGTGCTTGCCGCCTTGCATGAAGCGTCGTGTGATCGTATTCAATTTACTTGTAGAAACCGGTCGGAGGTATAGCCGTCCTACCGCCCGGTGGTTTGTCCAAGAAGAAAAAGGATAAACAGAATGAGAACGAAAAGGAGAATCATAACGACCTGAACAATTCCGAGTCGATTAACGAGGATGCGCGGCCAGAGAGCGCCGACGAAAAGTCGGCGAATAAGAAAGAGTCGAAAAAGAAGGATAAGGAAGCCACGGAAAAGAGGGACAGGGAAAAGAAGGAGAAACCGAAGGTAAGTCGATCGCACCGCGAGCCAATCGAGAAGCCCTCGGGCACGCGTTGCTCGTCCCTTGACGGTGTCTCGGTGCCGCGGGACTTTCTTGCCTCATCGAGGCTCCACGTGGGTATACGATACTCGAGAAGGGGACATTAGGCGTCGGGGCACCCACTCGCACCTACTCGTCCCCGCGCGCACCCCCGTCGGTCAAAATTCAAGGAGCGCTTTACGAGTTACGACGCTTCGCTAGTTTTCCCTCGAGCCCCCCCCCCCCTCCGCCCCCCACCCTCGGTTTACTTTCTATCGGTATCGGTCAGTCCGCCAAGGGCATTTCCGAGCCAGAGCATAGAGAGATTGGATAACGAACGTCCCTCGCAATACAGGTACGCACAGATTTTGCCCGCATCTATTCTCTCGCATAAAAACTGTAATGCATCGAGTAGTTTTGTCGAGCTTCCTTAGTCTCTTCTATTTTTTTTCTCCTCCCTCGAATATGATTTGCGCAAAAACGCATCGGAGAGAAGCATCGGAGAGGCGTCGTCGGTTGCGCAGCATGGGATTTTGTACTTTGCACGTTTTTCTTTGTTTTTGTTTACCACAAAAGAACCCCGTCGGCGGTTTCCTGTTTGGGAAAAGGGAAAAGGACGTTAAGCAGAAGAAAGAGAGGAAAAATAAGGAGACGGAGGGCTCCGTGGACAGGAGCGATACCGAATCGAACATCTCCGCGTCCGAGAAATCGGGACGAAGGGAAGCGGGAACGGAGGAAAAGCCAGGCTCGGAGGAGACATCTCCGGAAGGTCTGCGCACGCCCGGTTACACCAAACCCTACGATTACGAGGAAACCGAGACGTCGCCCACCAAGAAACGCTTTACGCCACACGGCTTCTCCTACGAGGACAAAGCCGCCAGCCCTGGGATACAGAGCCAGCAGTCTCCTACGACCGCCAGTCGCAAGGCAACGGGCTTGGCGTTCAATTACGCGCCCGGAGAGGAGAAGAAGGTAGCGGAGTCCGCGGAGAAGAGGAAGACCAAAGACGCGGAAGCGGCGGATAAGCTTTCGCAGAATCAACTGAAGACGCCTGGCTTGAACTACGTGGAGTCGGCGGGCCTGAAGGAGCAGCAAAGGACGGCGTCGCAGCCGGAGGACATTGCGAAGCGAGCGACGACGGCCTTCATAGCCGGAGAAGTCGATCACCACGCCTCGTCCGGCATTCCGCCGGCGCAGACCGCCGATCCGACCTCGGAGCATCACATTTTGCCACTGCCGGATGGTTCCAGCATCGTGGGGGGTATAATCTACACCAAAGACGGCAAGCCGTTGGAGCAGAGCAACCTCGGTCCGGATGGAAGCAGAGTGATCGAGGGAAAGGTCTGCGGCAAGGACGGAAAGCCGATGGACAAGCAGGAGTTCGGGCCGCACGGTGTTTACGTGAACAGAGGTATGATAACGGGAAAGGACGGGACGCCCTTGTGTCAGGATGTACTGGGGGTAAGTGGAAACTTCGTAAAGAACGGCCTGATACACGCTCAGGATGGTGGCACCGTGGCCCGATCTCGCCTGGGACCCGAGCACACGCTGGTCAAGGAGGGGAAAATCGTGACGAAGAACGGAAAGCCTTTGCGGTACGGCCAATTGCAGGAAAAATACGTCAAGGACGGCCTCGTATTTGGCCAGGATGGCAGACCCCTTACCCAGGGCTCGCACGGCACAGAGGGTAATTACGTCGTGGCGGGTGTCGTTTGTAACGCCGAAGGCAAACCCTTGAATCGGTTTGCCCTTATACCCGATCAGAGTTACGTCCGCGACGGCCTTATACACGGCCAGGACGGAACGCCGCTCGATCGGGGCATCTTGGGGCGCGACGCGTTTCCCATAAAGGAGGGCAAAGTTCTGACGAGAGACGGAAAGACGGTGAAGCACGAGTCGTTCGGCTCGGACGGATCCGTTATCAAGGACGGCTTGATCTACGCGAAGGACGGAAAATTCTTGAACCAGGGCTCCCTATTGCCGGCCGGCGCTCACTTGAAGGAGGGAAAAGTCGTCGGGAAGGACGGGAAAGCGATCAAGCACGCGTTTTATAAGCCGGATGGCAGTTTCGTTAAGGACGGCATTATTCACGGTAAAAATGCCAGACCTCTCGGTCAGATTCCTCTAATAGCGGACGGACACTTCGTCAGGGCTGGCCTGATCTACGATCGGGACGCCAAACCGTTGTCGCAATCTCTCTTCAAGCCGGACAACCTCGTCGTCAAGGATGGAATGCTGTACGAGGATGACGGGGCACTGCTGTCCAACGGGTTCCTAGGTCCGGACGGCTTATTCGTAAAGGATGGCACGGTTATGGCCAAGGATGGTAAGCCGGTTAAGCAAGAATCCTTCGGTTCGAACGGCAGTTACGCGAAGAAGGGGATCGTTTATGCCAAGAATGGGAAAACGTTGAATCAAGACTCGTTGATACCCGAAGGTGCCTCGATAAAAAATGGCAGGATACACGGTAAGGACGGGAAGCCGCTCAAGTTTTCCTTCTTCAAGCCCGATGGCAGCTACGTTAAGGACGGTCAGCTCCATGGCAAGGACGGCAAACCTCTGCATCTGAGTTCCGTCCTGCCGGAGGACAGTTTTATCGCCAATGGCGTGATATTCGATTACAACGCTAAGCCGCTCAACAGAGACGCCTTTGGATCGGACGGCTCGTACGTGGCCGGAGGCTTGGTATACTCGAGAAACGGCAAGACCGTCTCTCGGGGCACCTTCGGTCCCGATGGTAACACCATCGAGGATGGACTTATCATCGGAAAGGATGGAAAGCCATTGACGCAGGACGACAAGGGGCCCGATGGTATGGCCGTCAAGGATGGAAGGGTGACCGACGGCCAGGGAAATCCGTGCAACTTGGCTTCGCTGGTGCCGGACGATTGTTGCATTCGAGACGGCACGGTGTACAAGGGCGAAGCTCCGCTCAAGCGGGGGGCGTTCAAGCCCGACGGAAGTTACGTCAGAGACGGCCTGATATACGGATGGGGAGGGCAGCTGTTGAACGTCGGTACCGAGCTGCCGACTGGCAGTTACGCGGAGGAGGGCAAAGTCTACGCCAAGAACGGAGAACTGCTGAATCACGGTTCCTTCGGCAACCAGGGTGGATACATCGAGAAGGGCTTGATTTATGGAAGGGACAAGCAACCGCTGAATCGTGGTAGCTTTGGCGACGATGGCAGCTACATACGCAATGGCTTACTGTTCGGTCCGGATGGCAAACCGCTGAATAAGAGACAAACGATAATCACCGTGACGTTCGTTCGTTACGGGCTGGTCTACGGAGAGGATGGGAAACCATTGGAGTACGGCAACTTTGATAATAATGGCAGCATCGTCAAAGATGGAAGGGTCTACGATTCTAATGGTCAACCACTGAATCGGAACATTTATGGGCAGGACGGAAGCTTTATAAAGGACGGTCTGATATACGGACGTAATGGGAGACCCATGTCCCAAGGGGTCTTAAATCCGGAGACCAGTTATATCAAAGACGGAAAGATTTACGACGGAGACGATCGGCCACTCACGCAGGAATCTTTTGGACCGGAAGGACTGAGAGTCCTTCGAGGTGTCGTCGTCGACAAAGCTGGCAGGCCCATAAAGCAAGCGGCCTTTGACGCTGATGGAAATCTCGTCAAGGATGGTGTTGTGTATTCCCCTACCGGACAGCGTCTCGATAAACATTTCACGGTGATAACCATCAGTTTAGTGCGTAAGGGTCTTGTTTGCGATAAAGACGGAAGACCAGTGGCGCGTGCACCTTTCGGAAGCGACGGAAGCATCGTGAAGGATGGGAGAATATGGGACAGAACGGGGAAACCGATGAATCGGGAAATCTTCGGGGAGGACGGTGGCTCCATAAGGGACGGCGTAATCTTAGCCAGTAACGGTCAACCAATGGACAGCGATACGGTTTTAAAGGATACAAAGAACGCGACGAGGCCGCCCGTTGGAAAAACGAAAAAGGTTGCGATGCCAACTATAACGCCGACCATTGTCAAAACGACGACCAAACAGTCGGTGGTGAAGGATCAGGAAGGATTGACGCAAAACATAGAGGAAAAGATAGAGGACCTCACTCCAGGTGGCACCGGGCAGGTTACTGTTTCCACGCAAGTTAACAAGGTGATATACTTTGTAGATAGACCAGAATTATTCCCAACCCCGTTGGGAGCCATTCTTTCAAAGTTTCTTTTGCATGGTGTGTAAATTCCTTATCGGTAACGTTTGTGCAAAGTAACTCCGATTTAATTCGCGAAGATGATCTTGATACGGCGACAATGTGTTCCCGTTGGCGTTATCTAAAGAATGCTGAGAGAAAAAGTTCTGTGCATATATATATACATATATATATATACATATATATATGTCGCATGGTTTTTATTTATACGCATTGGTAATGTAAATTTTGCGATGACGTCGTGCGAACGGAGAGGCTCTAACGTATTGTAGTCGTTGTTGCGATCTGTATTTTAATGGTCACGTTAGATTCGCATTGCATGTAGTAAATTGTACGTTGTAATAGAAACTTACGGCCATGAAAATAGTCATGATTGTCGTTACTTTAAACGTAAGTAAAGAATCAGGATAAGTTGCTAATTTCTTGTATCGTACAAGCGTATTACTTTTCCTCTTGAGACGTTAGTTACTTAGTAGTTGTATTTAGGCAGAGGCACCGGATGATGGTAGAACTCCCTACATGACGGCTACCGCTGTTACAACGCGCACTGCTACGATGCACGAAGATCTCGAAAAGAATCAGAAAACAAGTCAGGTTGGTATGACTTCATAAAAATTTGCATTTACTTTTAAACATCATTTTCCATGATCCACGTCAAATACAGGATGTATGTAAAAAAAATATACCAATTTTGGTAGCGAGCTTTCCACGCTAAAAACTGGAGGGAAGTATTGTACGAAACTCTGAAACTTTTAACAAGTATACCTGTTACGCTCTGTATATAAATACCGTCACAATCATACGGTTGAAACCTGTGGAAATATAATAACCAAGAGTATATAAGTTATGCTTTGCATTCGCATTGACAAGCGAAGATTTTCCTTCGTCTCTTCGAGGAGGCTTAAATTGTATATCATCTTTTAGCGTTGCAAACCACAGCAGTTTTCTTTCGCTCGATGCTGGCTATCCTTCACAATCGTATTTTTTTTTTCCACATCAGGTAGAGGAAAAAACCGTAGCTCACACGACCGCGACCAGTGCAACGCGACAGGAGCAGAGAGTGGTAACGCAAGAAGTTCGAACCACGAGCCATGTGCTTTCCGGTGAACAGGTAAAACCAGAACTGATTTTTTTAAGACTATCGCAAACTTAAATTAGATGTGGACAAGGCATGTAAACATACCCGTAAATACCCATCGAGCGCCATTCTATGATTTAATCCGTCATTCATTTAAGTATGTGTCACGTTTGTACTGGCGTAACATCATTTATTTGTATACATCTCATTTCATCGGTGTGACGTCCATACGTATTACAATGTAATTTTTCGGTCCCTATTTTGTTCTCAAGATAAGGGTTTAGCCGGCCCTTATCATCCTCGATAAAATGGAATTTACGCTCAGCGAAGAAAATAATTTCCAATGTTTCTCGCATCAATATTTTTGTGCATATTCTTCAACGACTTCCATTCTGGTTTTTTACCAACGCTCTTTGCACTGTCTGTTCCAATTATTCTGCATATATTTCATGCTTACTATTTCGGAGAGTGATTTTAATAAGCAGCTTGTTGGACCATGTTGAGCATCGGTGATTAATAACACAATACTTCCATTATTCTCTCTTTGTTTATATAGCGTCTTTGATTTAGTAACAAAAGTGTAAAATGGCTCGAATGGAAAATTCCAGTGATGTGCACAAGTAACCCATTCAGTACGAAAAGTATTGAAAACATCGATATAGATATATAAGTAAGCTGCAATACGATGATCGCTCACACATTTGGGTCTTTGTAAATTAATAATGCAGCTCAACTTAACACTGGTCCGATCTGTACTATTCCACGCGTAACACCAATTTTGTGACCCTCCTGTTTTTTTTTTTTATTTTTTTTAAATAAACTTTGATGGCTTGGCTAACACATTGCATGGCGTAGCTGTTTTCACGAAGGCTCAGTACATCCAGTTCGAGCAGTGGTGATTCGGGTACACCTATAGACCTGGACGATGATCAGCAAGCTTTCTACAATCAATACTATCAGGTAATTCCAACATGGAACATTTATGCGATAACCGATTACACCGCCAGGACTGTTGTCTACCTAGTACACCTCAAAGTTAGAGCCGATGATCGTTCTTACTTAAAGGAAAGATACTAAATTTTGGACGCTGCGATATCCACCTTAAGGTATACACGTTAACAGTACCCATCGGTGTACGAGCCAACGGCCAATGTTCAACATATCATTTTGCGTACCTCCTATTTACGCATCATTAACTTACTCATCTCTCGCTGTACAATAGCATAATTATCATGGTACATTGGCAGAAATATATTTCAAAGCTTCTCGTTTATGTACACTTAACAACCATCCGCGTATCATACATTCGTATTTTTTGCCATAACAATGTATATAGTGTATAAGATATAGATAATTCATAATATAGTATTTTCCAGAATACCAAATACATTTTTATCCATTGTCATTGACTTTAAGGAGTAGAATACGTCGATCTTAGATGGTCGTAGATATGTGGTACTTTCCTCTGCAAATAATGTGGCCATAGAATTGTTCTAACATTGCGCTATGTTATTATTAATAATACAGATCATTCATCGAGTTTCAAATACCTTGTACAATATCTAACATCAAATTATCTAGCATAGGAGTAAACGCTTTAGCGCGTAATCCTTTAATGTGTATACCATTCAGGGAGATCCAGCTGGTATGATCGCAACTGAATCATACGTGTATACCGGAGAGCCGGGAGATAGCAACGTCACTTCAACCACGACCGTGCCGATAGTAGCCACGGAAACCAGAAAAGTGGCATTGGAGAACGAAGACGGCAGTTATAGCGCAACTGGAGAGATTGTCAGTTCGCAAACAATCTCTAGTAAAACGCGCACCGTTGAAACAATTACGGTTAGTCTGCGCTCCCTAAATATCTATTCACGATTAGATCTTCTCCGATATTTAATCGATCGTACTTCAATATTTTTGTTTAATTTTTGTTGCTTATGTCTCAACGCTCTTCCATTACTATCGCTTACATTCAAACGTTAGGCCACTTCTTCGTTCGTCATTCAATGCTCCTTAACTTTTGCAGTACAAAACTGAAAGGGACGGTGTTGTCGAAACACGCGTGGAACAAAAGATAACCATACAATCCGATGGCGATCCGATAGATCACGATCGAGCATTGGCAGAGGCGATTCAGGAAGCGACTGCTATGAATCCCGACATGACCGTAGAAAAAATAGAAATTCAACAGCAAACGGCGCAGTAACCATGTTGAAAATACATTCGATCGATAGGTAAAATACAGGGGCACTCTTCGTCTAAGAATAAAGAGGGATTTCTCATAATTCTAGAGAATAGGAAAAACAGATTGGTATTTACAATTTATTGTACATTAACCTGCATTCTCAAAATGCGTGATAAACAATCAGACTGAATCTTTCCTGTTATCAATAATGTCCTTTATGTCTGCTATGATCTTAAATTATTGGACAAAGTCGCGGTTGTAGACGGACACGTAATTGTTTTCCATGGATCGGAGAAAATTGCTCCTGGTGGTTCAACGCCGGTACGAGCTTAAGCTTGATTGAAAATCAAGTCTATTAGGGAGGATACGATGTATCGATGAAAATTTTCTTGATAAATCGGTACCTCGTACCGTGCGCTACGGTGTTCATATTCAGATGATTAAGTATGCATATTGTTCTTATACGCATAGCACATATATATAGCACATATATATTGTGCATATCGACGTATGCATCATGATGTGTGTATATAAAGAAACAAATAAGTTGTTCATAATCACAAATGTCGTAGAGACAGAGTGCCCAATCGATGATTTGTGTATTGATAACGAAATGTTTTGCTAGCATGGACGTGACACTGAGATTTTACGGGGAAAAATATCTGTACGATAAATATGGCATTTACATATACGAAGAAGAGAAGAACGATTCTCTTCGATGATTTTTTGATCGTACGTTTACAATAAAAATTTAATGCTGGACGCAATGGTACCATACCGCGCTACAACACAGCCAGCTCATTTTTCTATTTTCAATGCTTTACAGCTGAGCCTAAAAGTATCGAAAGACACAAGAGTATTATGGACGATATATATACGCGCGTGCGCGCATTGTAATGATTTTTCTTTTTAAATATCAAATGTATGAAAATATATATTGTGCAACTATATTGTACACATAGTATAATTTTATTAATATATATATTGATATAGAGGAGCTATTCAAGGATGAGTATATGGAAAGTAAAACTTTGTAAGATTTATAATGGATAAGTGATAAATACATATGTAATGTCTGTTGTAATGCTTGAATGCAATTTAAGTATAGCTTATCCGCAAGATTATATGTATAGTTCGATTATATGTGGAAATTATCTTAACTCTTCAAATGAATATTACATAGAAATTATACGTATGGCAGAGTTAAACTTCTTTAAACATAAAATATACGTGTACATATACGTGCGTATATATACATGTATGCAGGCTGGTTCAGCTTAAATGGTAACTTTCGTATATCTTTAATATTCACATACTTGTAATGGAAATGAATAGGAAAAACCTCAGCAAGAAAAAAATGCAGCGGGAAGGAGGAAAGTTTTATCCCAACTTTATTCCGCTCGGAAATTCTTAGATCGCTGATTATTTTACGAATAAAATCATTTTTCTCATATTACTTCAAAGAATAAGAAAACAAGACGAATGATGTGCGTTTCAAGGTATGAGAGATCTTACAGTGTTTCCATTTAGGTACAATGCCTGGTATATGTATAAACATATGCTACCCGAAGTCCTCGAAGTTTTCAATCGACGAAGCTCAATCGGAACATGCGAGGAAATACAAGATGTAAGAGCGCAATTGAAAACTATGTAGGATTTCTCCAAAAACCATATTTAAAAATATTGATAATAAATACGACTATGGTCTCGGTATTAAGAGTCGATGCCTGACGGCTAAAGTGACACGTGGCAAGGCTCTATCGACAATTAATTTGTTTCTACGACAACCACAAAGTGCGTGGACACATTTACGGAGTAGCTGTACTCTCACCCTTCGCTCGAGACTGGCTCTCGGTAGCCGACGCTTAATATTAGGACCATAGATTAACGAATAATGTATACCTTAATACCAAGAGCGAAATGTGCATTGGTCCAGCGTATATATGTCTAAATTTAGGCGTAGCTTACGTGGTTTTAAAGGTACGGTTTCACTTGATTTAGAGGCCGTGCGTTCTCTCACTTCGGTAGATTCAGGAAAAACAAGAGATTATTCTAAGATGAACAAAAGTCTGAGACCATTACCTTACGATGACAAACGATAAGATTCTTCTTATTCTCGAGGGAAGGAACGAATGTTGTATCTTTGCGCATTGAAACACGCTATAGCCGTTTATATATTGATCATCCTTAGTTGCAAATAATGTAATTACAAGATACCCGTGTCTCGTTATAACAGACTGCATTACACCTTTCTTCTCTGTCGTTTCAAAGATTACGACTTTTATGCATATTTCCAGACTTTGAGCATCGTACGTATATCTTACGTACGGCAATTTTCCAAGTAATTCTTATAGCGATATACGTGCCCTAATCGAAAACTTCTCTCTCTCCATTTTATTCACTACCCCCGATCATGGTCAAATTATAATGAACATATATCTATGCTGAACTCGTTAAAAATACTTGCCGTATAGATTTAATCGCTTATGTTCAGAATATATCTTTATAATGAAAATTAACAATTATACGACATAATAGGTTTCTATGCTTAAAGGTTTATGAATGACAAATTTTTCAACGCATAACGGTTCGAACGATGCGTATTCTTGCTGCAATGTAAATTTATTTCGCTTCATTCTTTTTTTCATACGCTTTTTATTTTATTAATGTATTTACATTAATGTACAGGAACAAAGGATAATCAATATTCTCGAGTAGATTGCATCGTATCTTGCTCATTAGACTTCGTTACTCGCCGACAAATAATATGTTATTGCATTCTTGCGGTAAATTTCCATAAATCGAATAGCCTTACCTTATTTCGTAGTTAAATAAGGTTGCATTTCAAGAATTTTTCGATGAACTCTCGCGATGACTCGCTTATTATGAAGCTATAACAATGAAGCGCATCGTCGCCGGTGGTGCCTGCGTATTCAACCTTTCGATATCTCAATGATTAACGAACTTCCGATAAATCGAAAAAATGATTTTCTATTTGTACCTTTTCTATTGCGTAGTAGTCCTAGCGCAGTATCCGTTTACGTCGCGTCTAATATTCTATGCTTCTAGTGACTAACCGAAAGAAAGTGTATTATAAATATTTGTGTCATTTATATATTATTTATTCAGTTCTTTATAAAGCTATACTTTTGTACCGTATCAGCTCTGCTTGGAGACACGCTGATAACGCAGCGATATTCAAAATGTAATATTAGGAATAAAATACAAATATAATGCAACGAGAAACTAAAACCGGTATACTAATTTTCTAAACGTTAATTTTTTGTTCTTCCTCTTTACGACATTTAATTTCCGCACGAAAGAAACTTTATGGTGTGTGCATAAATCTTCAAGCAGCGTACAAATTTAATATGTAACATTTTTACTTTGTTACTTGTTTAAGCATTATACTATGTTGATAACGGTATATTATTAACGCGATAGTCTTACATCTCTTTAACCGTGCTCCGAGATTCTCCTTATAGTCGTCCAGTATTTATACTTTGTATAAATGTTCTAATACTAACAAAATATAGCAACATCAACGCTACCGACTTTTATTACGTTCCGAATGTGGTATCCACTATTTCAAACACGCCGATCGTCGGAACTACATTTTATCCACCAAAATATAATATTAGAAATATTAGCACTGGCGCTACCTGATTTTAAACTTCTGATTTTTTTTCGATCACTATTCGGTCGATATTTGATTTTCGATTTTGATTCACGTCCAACGTGCATTTCTTTTCCCAGTGTACACCTTTCCTATATGTACACTTTTATTAATCACCGAGGAAGGATATTTCTTCAAAGGAAAGCAAGTCGATGAAAAGAACTTTATTTCTTCCTTTATACAATACTTTCCTTTTTTTACGGATTAATTCTGAATTGTACAAAAAAAAGAAACGATAAAAACTGTTGCGTATAAAAAAAAAAAGAAAAATAAACGGTGTGGTATTGAAACCAGAATTAATATTCATGACAGAGATATTAAATTGGCGGCAGAGGTATGGCTTTGGTGCTTATCGAGGAAGGTATCCTTCTCGCTCCCTTATTTCTTATTATATTTCCCCAAAATGGTCTTGGCGTGACGCGATTATCCTTAGGACTCTTTGAGGTCAATGCTAATGCAAAATACAAGAATAAATTAGGTCCAACGGTTAGCGATGCAAGATGGTGCATTGGCGATCGGCGTCCTTTGATTACCAGTTTTCCAAGGCGGGAAAATGTGTGGCGGTGCTTCGTCGATGGCGGAGGATATCATTACGGGTAACTTCGGTATAGTCTGCTGAAATATTGCCCTCGAAATGGACCTTTTGAATGCCGGGGGTAAATTGAGCGAATCTGAAGAAAAAAGGTCCTTGTGTACAAACAGGATTTCACGATTAAAAACGATACTTCTTTACCTCCAAAAGGCGCAACGTGTTTCTAAGGTTAACGCTTCTCGAAATATATTCGGGGAAATGCAGGGAAGAGAAATTAATAGACTAATTTGATGATTCGCGTATCAGCGAAAAAAGACGGAGGTTCTTAAAAAAAATTCGCCGTTATATATTCTGGAAGCTTTTTGGAAGAAATGACGGGCCAATTATTTCGTCCGTTCTGCAGGTGAAAAATGATCCTTAAGTTGACGGCAGACGCGGGCGCGATTGCGTTTTTCCCATAGCGGCTACCTGTGATGTCTTTTCCCAGCGCCGACTTGGAAGATTTTTCCGTGCGACGAGTAAGCTTCTCGATTTTGAATTGTTTCATAAAGGTTCGGCAAGCGTCGGTTATTACCTTTCCGTTTAATCGCTCTACATTTGATGCTACTTTTTAAAAAATGTTCGATAATAAAATTAACGGTTTATTTAAAAAAAAATTACCTAACGTATCGTTATTCGCAATCAGCGTTTCTTTAGATCTGTATTGCCGCAGCACAGGATTACCCTGTAAAGACAAGTCTCTCAAAGCAACGAGAGTTTTTATCGTCTCGGCCAAGTCCTCGATATCGACGATCATATTGTCGGCGGCTTCCAAGTTTTCGAGTTTACGCAAATTCGCGAGTGCTTTCACCGATCTGATCTTATTCCCGGATACGTTCAGTACCTTCAAATGTGTCTAAAAGGGATACGGAAGAAAATTTCACAAGTTACGTTTAAAAAATTTGGCTTGAACGCGACGTTTAAAAAGAAGTGGATTTTGAGAATAAATTTGGACATACGGAGAGAACGATCATAGTTCGCGGCTCAAAGCACAGCGATTCGCCATCCGAATTCTTTTGATTTTCCACGTGCAATACCGTCAAGTTATGCAAATTTTCCAATCCCTCCAATACTTTGATCTTGTTGTGGCCTAAATAAAGCGTGCGAAGCTTCGAAAGGGAATCCAGATTCTCCATTCGGGTAATCGAATTATGCTGCAGATACAAATGCGTCAAATTTCTGGCAAAGCCCAAATTTTCTATCTTCGATATATTGTTGTTCTGAAGGTATATCGCTTTAAGATTCTGACACGCATCGAGATTACCCTACAACGTGCGCCTTCCTTTATCCAATTTCGTGTATTTCAGTTATATTAAATATGCCTGGATATCTCGGAGGAAAGTTTACTCACAATACTACCGATGAATCTGTCGTTCATGCATAAATGCGTTAACTTCCACGCTTGCTCTTTCTTAACGTCTTTATCGGGAAACTTTTCTCTTCGTTCCCGAGAAGATTTCCTTTCCAGGGCTTCTAGGGTTAGCTTCATCGTGATTGCACCACCATTAAAAATAAGTACAACGGTTCTCGTGGAAATGCTTTTCTTTGGCTATTATCGATCAAGCATAATGCCCGCCACGCATCACGTGACGATCGGAAACTTGTTTGTAAAGAACGAAAGTATCGAGACAAATTCATAATTCGACCTGAATTACCTAAATTATAGGAATGCATGACATACGTGTGTAATGTACCATTTTGAGAATGCGTTTCCAACAGTTCCTATCCGCGTTACGCATTTTTGTCGAAGTGTATATTAATAGAATAGCTCCGTTCCATAGAACTATTCGATATAGATAATATTTACTCCGCAGCTCGTACCGTTCGCTGTCAGGGGGCGTAAAAGGCAGATACGTGCGTGACCGAGGATAATGGTTCACGTGAGGTTTGTGTTTTTCAATTGAACACCGTCGCGATGTGAGAGATACTGGAAAGTGTATTTGATCCTCGCAAAATGGCACCCACCATCCAAACCAATGGAAATACTTCCGAGCGTGATAAACGCACAGCGAGGCCGGCGGAAAAGAGGTAAATAGCGGACCAACATTGTAACCTTCAACGACTACTTGTGCTTGCACCAGTAAACGTTGATGTTTACACCCCAAACCGGGGCGATTTGTCTCAACAGACGCAACAGGTATTTTTGAGTGGATTAATGAAGAAAAGAAAACATGCAGCAAGATTCAATAATCTGACGACGAAAACAAAGAACTCATATATTGGGAACTTTACAAATACGAACACCAAAGCTGTCCATCCCTATTAACCGATTTCGCTTCGTCTTGAGGAATTTTTTCAACGACTTATTAAATATTGAAAGACTCACACATTTGTTTCTTCTAGATCCGAATTGATCTGCAGGGTCAAATATTGTAATACGTTACCTGATATTCCGTTCGATCCTAAGTTCATCACTTACCCGTTTGAGTCTACACGGTAAGTTTTGCTTTATAGCTAGTAAACTCCTTGCTTCTATCGCGATCTTCAATCGGATGTAATTTACAGGTTTATTCAATACAATCCAACCTCTTTGGAACGAAATTATAAATACGAGGTATTGACGGAACACGATCTTGGCGTTGAGATCGATCTTATTAACAAAGACACGTATGCCGGAGACGTAAACGCACAATTGGATCCGGCGGACGAGAAATTGTTGGAGGAAGATGTCCTTACCCCTCAAGATTCCAAGCGATCCAGGCATCATGCTAGGAGCGTGTCTTGGCTTAGAAGGACGGAATATATTTCTACCGAGCAAACTAGGTTTCAGCCACAAACCGTGGACAAGGTTGAAGCCAAAGTTGGATACAGTATCAAGAAGAATTTCAAGGTTCCCTTATTCTTGATTCGAATTATGAGTTAGAAGCGTATCGTTATTAATTCGAGTGTGTATTTATTTTCTTTTTTTTTTTTCTTTTTTTTAGGAAGAGACATTGTACATGGATCGCGAGAGTCAGATAAAGGCTATAGAAAAGACTTTCGAGGATAACAAGAAACCTATTGAGAGGCATTACAGCAAGCCTAATGTAGTGCCCGTGGAAATTTTGCCTGTGTATCCCGACTTCAAGGTAGAACACATAAGCTTGAATTTTATCCATTTCGTTTGTTAAAAATTCCATCGATATACGTCTATACTAATATTTTTGCTATTTCAGTTGTGGAAATATCCATGTGCACAAGTCATATTCGATTCTGATCCCGCGCCTACAGGACGGTCTGTGCCCGCCCAAATAGAAGAAATGTCCCAAGCAATGATACGGTGAATATCTTACCGATCGATGCTCTTCGTGTCGGTGCGTTCGCAAACATCGGATAAATTTAATTTTTCTTCACAGAGGCGTCATGGATGAGAGCGGAGAACAGTTTGTCGCGTACTTCTTACCATTGGACGAGACTTTGGACAAGCGAAGGAGAGACTTTACCGCTGGAATCGATTACGCAGACGAGGAAGAATACGAGTATAAAATGGCACGGGAGTACAATTGGAACGTTAAGAGCAAAGCATCAAAGGGATACGAGGAAAATTATTTCCTGGTTATGAGAGAGGATGGGGTACGTGGTCGATTTATTAGATATAAAAATTAATTCAATCTTTCGTACATAAACTCATTCCATTTTAATTCTCGTTGTACTCGCAATCATTACCGGTAGATCATCTTTCGAATGATCTCAAAAACATTTAAGTTTCGTACAAAAGTATTCAATTAATCGGTACTTCTGCTATTACAACTGTATATCATTTTAATTGTAAAATTGCGTTCTCGATATCTGTCTTACAGGTTTATTACAACGAATTGGAGACTCGCGTGCGTCTCAGCAAGCGTCGCCAGAAAGTGGGTCAGCAGCCAAATAATACGCGGCTGATCGTCCGACACAGGCCTCTGAATGCCAATGAGTTTAGAATGCAGCGATATCGGGAGAAGCAGCTCGAGCCTCCGGGAGAAGAGGACGAAGACGAGGAGGAAGAGGAGGAGGAGGAGGAGGAGGAAGAAACTCAACAGGAAACGGAGAAAGCCGACGAAAAAGGTAGCCGATAGACGCAGTAGCATTCATTGCACGATTTCTTGTAGAATCTCATCGCATTATTTATCCGATAAAGCGTTCGTCAAATAAATGTATCGCTCCATTTTCATTTGACAGTGGGTTCGGAAAACGAAGGAGGATCTCGAGCATCATCCAGGGCATCGTCTCAAGCGTCCAGCAGAAAATCAGGGTCAAAGTCTGGCTCAAGATCGAAGTCTCGTTCTCGTTCTCATTCACCGTCGAAATCTAGATCACGCTCGCGCTCAGAGTCACGCTCCCCTTCTAGATCTCGCAGTAAATCGAGGTCACGATCGGGCAGTCCGCAATCGAGAAACTCGTCAAAGTCTCGATCGTCTTCTAAGTCACCTTCGAGATCGAGATCCGCGTCTCCGGCTAAATCGCGATCTGGGTCCCCATCGAGTTCGAAGTCGAGGTCGAAATCGAGATCGAAATCGAGATCCCGCTCGCGATCGAGATCTGCCAGTGGCAGCGGAAGCGGCTCCGCCAGTGGAAGCGCCGAAAGTGCCTCGGAAAGCGATTAAATCGAACTCGGCGTAGAATAATGCATTGTGAGGAAATATCGAAAAACGACCGAATCAGACTGGACAGACGGTAACGTAACGGAAACACGTATAGGAAAGCGACCGAATTGAACTCGGCATGCACTAATGTACGAAGAAAACAGAATCAATTTTTAAACAAATCAAATCTTTCAAATATATATGTGTATATGTGTGTACACACACACACACACACACCAGTCCTCAAACTCGACAAGCTTAAACATGTAATTAACACTCAGCCTGTTAGTTCGGTATTTTGAAATGTAATGCTGTGAAGTTAACTAGGTGGTTATTGCATTTTGTATACGTGTCGATCATTCGCATAGGGATTTAAAAAAGACAACGCAGTGGATATTTTTCCCCAAGAAAATGACTTAACTCTGGGCCACTGCAGTGGCGCTTAGTATCTAAAGAAGTATCGGGTAGAATCCACTTGTCAAAGGTACCAGCAGGGTGCAGCACATTATAGTTGCAGAACACCTGCAGGCCACTTTAAACGAGCATTGCATCATCCGACCTATCATCCAAGCGGATAGTACCTCGCGGTTAAGGTGCACATGGCAGAGTACGATTCGTCGATCGGAGTGTCAAACTCAAAACGAGTCTCGAAAAATTTAGTGTAAGGAGACAGAGAGAGAGAGAGAGAGAGAGAGAGAGAGACGGAAAGTGATCGAGGGAGTTCCTAACGAAATGTAAAGGAGGTGAGTAAACATGCTACTAGGCAAACGATCCTCAGAGATTTCGCAAACTTCGCAGTCCTCTCTAAGCGTAGAACTTGGAAAATTATTGCGCGTTCGAAAAACATTGACCCTGAGTCATACAGCGTGTGCCGTTCCAATGGATTCGTCACCATCGCGAATGTCTATCCATAACGACGTACTTACGGTACCAACCGAAAAACGATGTATCTTCTGCTCTCAAATAAAAATGACATTTGGCCGGATACGGAGAAATGACTACTAATTATTACAGCTTCCTGCATTTACGTCGAAAAATCTGACGGGCCTCTTGGAAACTCCTTGCGCTTTTGACGATACAACGGGCCAACGATTTGACGTAGGAACGATCGGACGTGGTATTTACCGTTCGCTTTAATGTCCTGCAATATAACCTAAACGATCGTATTTTTATTGGCATGCACGATCTTTTTGTGACGTAACATCTAACGAAACAATAGTTATGTAAATATGGGGTTCATGTGCACAACATTATGGTAGATAAATGTGCCCGATGTCAGATGTTATCTCAGATAATTATCGAGCATGACGTCGCATTCTTTACGATAGTATTTTTTTTTCCGAGTAATTCTTTGCCGGATCGGGGATTTAACACTTGTATTTTGTGCGGACTTTGCAACAATACGGACGTAACAGGAATAATTCGTTTAAGCGCGGGTGATACTAGAGGAAAATAAGAAGCCTGTACTTTCAATCGATTACCTTTCGATATCGTACCGTCAACTTAATCGAGTACTATTATCCTTCGCGAATACAATTGCGTTAGTACATGAAACTCTTACTTTGACTTTTAACTTGCGCTACGCAAAATTATAATTGAGCTACGAGAAGATGTCAGGGTCGATTTCTTAACTGTTTCAAGGCCTAATTGGGTAAATACACTGTTACTGCAGCAGCATGCTGGATGTCCAACGAGCAAGCGAGTAGAATAATAGGCTGTTTTATGTGTTAGACATTGTTTTCAGCGGATTTTGTATAGGGCTATCCGTCATAATTATTAAATATAAATTCGTAATATCTTTTAAAAGTATTTTCTAATGCCAATAAAAATGCTAGGTCGCTAGTATAAGAACACGAGTGGTTCGTGCAACGTAATTGATAGGGTCTCTTGTCAGTATTGGGTAGCGATATATTTGAACCGTCGTGAAAATCGTGTTTCAGATGGCACCCAAAAATAAAGAAAACACTGGGTCTGGAAATAAGAAAAAGAGGCAAGTGTCCGAGGAAGAGGACGATGAGGACTATAGAAAACGCAGGGATAGAAATAATCAAGTAAGCGATAGGTAGAAATCTTTCGCGAGAATTTATTCTGATCTATGCCCGGTATATTTGCAGGCTGTAAAACGATCCAGAGTAAAGAGTAAATTACGTACCCAGCAAACATTGGAGCGTGTAAATCAGTTGAAAACGGAGAACGAGCTACTCGAGGAGAAGATTAAAATGCTTACTAAAGAATTAGGATTTTTAAAAGATCTTTTTCTCGCGCACGCAGGTAATGTATCGGGTATACCTAAACTTATCGCACAGTGCTCGTAAGCGATCGAATAGTATTTTACCATTAAACGTATCTCCTAGGCTCAAGTCAGCACACCATAAATTTCCAAGACATAGACCTGAATGCTCTGCTCGCAGACGATACAAAATCTGTCGAGCAGCTAAAGTCGACTACCAAGCTATAGGACGAAGTAATTTCCACGTGAGATAATAGCGTGGCATTGATCAGTCTCAAAAAGAAACGTACGTCGGCACATTCGCATTAGCGACATTGTCGGACATCTTGGAAGGATGTCCGACCATCAAAAAAGCAAAGACCTTAAAACTGATGTAAGCGTAACCAGCATTTTGCTGATAAATCTTTGACAATTTGAAGTTAATTATAATCGTGGGTGGTAGTGGGTGCAGTATGCAAAAATTAAAGTATTTCCGAGAGCACAAAGGTAGCGGAAACACCATTTAAAAAGCTTTTAAGCGTTTTACGTAAAATCCCTTGAGGTGGTAGAGGAAATTATCGATCTTAGGAAAGCCTGCGAAAATAACATTGTCGCGTCTCATCGTGTACATATGTCTCCAAACTTCCTTTCGTGTATCATCACGATACACGGTGATATACACAAACGTATACCTGTATATAGAAACGTAAATGCGTTGGAAAATGTACCTATACGATCGTTATGTAAAATTGTACATTTATTACACGTATCGATTATATATTTAGAAATACAAGAACGAAAGAAACGAAATGTCACGTCGTAAACATATTTAATTACCAGTGTGCAAGGACAAACTTATAAAATGCAAAGATTTTTTCAAACCGTTATACCGTTTGTCGAAATATTCCTGAATTTTGGAATATCACTGGCACGATACGCCTTTTGCGAATCATGTTTATTCACATGGATATGACCGGTTAAAATCGGAGTAATCCACGAGAGCGGAACGTTTCAGCGCTCTCCACCGTCGACCAAAGACATCGACGATTGTAAGATGATATAATAAAGAGAATTCTAAAATGGAAGATAGCAATCGATGAATCACACCAGTTTCCATCCAACAAAAAAAGCGGGAGCATTTCTGTCGATTCAAACGAACGCATACCGTCCGCACCTCCAGTCGCATAAAAATCATCCAGGATGATCGGCAACCGCTAAACCAGATAATCGCAGATTCTAATCGTAAAACGTTTCCCGGTTTACGCGCCCTCTATCTTTCCGGCCGACGACATTCGACGGGGTTTTTAAGCGAAATGCGAACAGCAAACGGCCGGAAAATCACCGGCGGCACCTGTATGCTTCAATACTCATCGCCGAAAAGACCCGATCGATTCTCGGTCGTCGTTCGTAAAGAGCATATCCGACGTGCGCGATTCGCGGGGCCCCGTCGTTGAATTTCGCCTCGCAAAATTCATCGTCTATCCGCACCGCCAACCGTTCGAGAATATCTTTGAAAAAATTGAGCCCACCGATCCACCTAGATTCTTCCAATCGGCCTTTTCCATACGTTCTCCTTATTATTAGGTTGTCCTCAATTCCTTCTACATGCCATCCGAATCGGTGTCCCTAACGAAAGCATTTGCCTCCGCACTTTCTCTCTCGTGGGGCGAAAAGCGAAAAGTCGGAAAGCGAGGAGAGGGGTAAGGGCGATGAGATAATCCGAAGCTGGAAATTTCGAGGGAAGGCGAGGTCGAGAACGACACCGCGAGGGGCGGGGGTAAGGAGGGGCTAGCCCGGTGGCGCTCGGTGGAAAGACTACGAGCCTGGAGGATCCGTAGCGCGGTGGTCCGTCGCGCTGGTGTGGCTCTAGCAGACGACATGTTGGCTGCAGGGAGCACCTCGTCTCGGACGTTTCGGTTGCGAGTTACCTCGGGGATTCTTAAGTGAGTCGAGCAGGAGCGGGCCGTCGAGAGCGCGCCGAGGAAAGGGCAGGTAGAGGAAGAGCGGCGCAGGGTGCGTGCAAGCCAGGTGACGCGTGGTTCGGGTTAACCGGAGAGTGGTGCTCGTGCGGTGATCGTCGTGGGAGGAGGTCTCGGGCCGAGGGGCGGGGAGGGGGGCAGCGGCAACCGGCAGGGAGGCGGGAGGAGGAGGAGTAAGAGGTGGAGGAGGAGGCGGGGGGAGCTGGACAAGCCCCCGTAGAAGAGCGAATAACGGAGGAGAGACTCGAGAAAGAGGCCGAAGTACTGTCCACGGGGGTTACCCTCGCGGACGGGCCGATCTCGCAGGTGTTGGCCGAGGTGTCTCGCGACGGATCGTCGGGGGAGAGAGTCTCGAAGTCGAAGGGGAAGGAGCGAAGAGGTAGGCGGCGATCGTCGGTGGTAGCGTCGACGGTGAGCCTGGCTGGCTCCGACAGGAAGAAGGAGAGTCAGCGAGGGCCGGATCTATTTTAACGTCCGCTCGTGTCTCCTCCGCGCGTCGGTCGGGGTAGGGGTCGCGAGGCGAGGCCGTCTGCTCGTCGCCGCCGCCGTCGTCGTCGCCATCGCCATCGCCATCGACATCGTCGCCGCTGACGCCGCTCGCTGAAGCGACCGCTTTCCCTAATTCTCGGCCCGAGAACCGACTCGGTTCGGCTCAGAAGGCCCGGAGGCCCTTAGAAGACATTCTCGCGCGGTGCAGGAGACGGCGCGACCGGAGAGGTGTACCCGCGGTGCTCTCACCAGCCGCGCCGAGTGCGCCTCGCGGCTGGATTTCACTAGCGCCAACCTACGTTGCCGAACGAAGAGGCCGTTCTCCTCCGTTGAGCGCGGATCGACAAAGGAGATCCGTCCTCGAGTCCTCTCCGCACGAGTCGGAGAGAGGAAAGGGGGGCTCCGCGGTTCTGGCAGGCTCTTTCGGCGAGTTGGCAGAACTCGAAGCTCGAAGGAGGGTTTTACCCCAGGGGATCGTAGTCGGCGCGGATCGATCGGATCCCCGTCGGTCTGTGCAAGTGGCAAAAAGGGCGGCGCGGATCGGTCGGCTAGGGGGACACCCGGCACGGCCGATTGCCCCTCGCGCCTTACCTATCTCGGCTCGGCGTAAGCGCAGGCGAGGACGCGAGGCGCCGATGGGCCCAGTGGCGTTACTCCTGCGGTAATGCTTTCGCGGCCAGTGCTCGCCGGGCAACGAAGAAGGCGTCGAGTGAAAGTGTGAGTGGAAACGGGAAGGAAAATAGCGGTGCACGAGGAGACTCGCGGTGCAGGTGTGCGACGGCTCGAGGGAGAAAAAAGGGCAAAGGAGAGAAGGTCGAGAGTGGTGGTGCCGTCGTGGGTGTGCGGGAGAAGGAGCGGTGAGCGCGAGAGAGGATAGCGCACACGCATCGACATACGTACCTACCTATATGCATATATATGTACACATACATATATCGACGAAAGAAGGAACGAGCGAGAGAGGAAGCGCGGGCGCAAAGCGGGAGGGAGCGAGCGAGGGAGTGAGGGGGGACAGCTAGGCCGATAGAAGAACGGACTTTGCGCGAGGGAGACGGGCGATAAATGAGCAGCCAGTGACGGACTCGGATCGTGAACGAGGGAACGGACCGTCGGAACTGGCGGAAAGGGAGCGATAATCCGCGAACGGCGGGAGTGTCTTGCTTTTTTTTGTTGTTTCGAAACTCGTATTCGCGGGAGGTAAACACGCGCTGCCGGTAGGCGCCCGCGGTTCCCGTTGTTCGTGCGGTGGGCACTATCGAGTGCCGTGGTGAACCCTATCGAGCCCCTAAGGTACACCGGAGAACAACAGAAGTGGAAGGGAAAAACGAAGAGGGTGAGCCGCGCGTGTCTTTCTCGTGGTGTGTCATGGGGTGTTTCGGCAGCCAGAGCAGTAAGGCCAGCCAGGATGACAGCAAGAACCAGAAGAGACGATCGGATGCCATCACCAGGCAGTTGCAGAAGGATAAGCAGGTCTACCGGGCTACTCACAGACTCCTCTTACTCGGTGAGCGTTTTTTTTTTATTATTTAGGACGGTCTTTGGCGATCGGATAGTTTACGCGACCAAATGAGGGGGCGGTTTGAATCTTTAAACACGAAACAAAACTCGACGAAAGCTACGTATTCCTGTTCAATGATATCGTTGTCTTCTCTGAAAACTCATATTTAAAGAGAAGCGGTCCTTACGCGTGTTCGAATTATATTGAAAAAGCGAAAAAGCGAGAAACGTCGACTCAAGGCATTTGCGAGAGAGACCGTGGGGCCGATACTACGGCCTTTGTATACGGATACACCAACGACGCGCGATACAAAGTAATTTTATCGTAAAATCAATGTGGGTCAGTTGGTCGTACGCTCGTATGTTCGTTTCAAAATTTGTCGTGCAAAATTTTTTCATCGCTTAGAAGTACGAAGTAGGTAAATTGATCCCTGGTTTCATCGTTATCGTTTTCTTCGATCTCATTCTTGTCGGTTCGTAGCGCGATTGATCGCGTATGCCCACTTTTTAACGTGACTTGTCATTTCAGAATATCACGAAATTATATTCCGATTATCGATGGAAAGCTATATTAGCATCGGCTCTTACACCCTGTTTTTTCGTGAATCTCGCGCAGATGGATTATTGCAGAAAAATCGACGATTCAATTTTTATTCCCGGAAATTGCACAAATGTGCTTCTCCATTGCGATCCTTCGTAAAATGCGTTGAGTTTCGTGGTACGATACCACCGCGCGAGGATATCTCGGGATTGCGAAGCATACAGGCCTGTTTGTCGAAATCTTTCGTTTTCGCCGTAAGCGCGGTGGTACCCGGATAAAGAGAAACGAAACACGTGAATACCCGTAATCGGGTTTGAACGTTCTGACATCTCTCTCACTCGTGCTCGAAGATCAAGGGCGGAATAGATTCCCGAAAGAATAGCATTTCGCTGCATCGTCCTTCTTATTCGTTCCTCCAATGTGTTTCAATGGGGATGTAAGGCCAGATCGAGAACGAGAATTAGGAAAAAGCAAAGGGGTAGCTTGGAGAGGTGAAAAAGGCAAGAGCCCGAAGGAGGATGACGAGCGCGCGGGCGATCTACGCGCGTTTATCCTTATTTGAGTTACGATAGCGCATAGAGAATCGGGCTGCGGTAAATACAGGTGGATTCGAATGCCGGTCCTCGGTTCCGGACAAAGAACGTCCGTCGAGGACGAGCCGAACATTATCGTGATGTTCAACGGCGCGTAATTCAATTTTATCGATTATCGTACGAGCCGGCACCCACGAATATCCAGCGGCTGTTCGTGTTGTACCCTTTTCGTCTGCTTCCCCCTCCCCGCTGCCCTTCCATTCTGCACCACACGCATGCGCACACGTACTTTACATACTTTATATCTACATACCTACAGGCGCGCGCGCGCGCGTACGTGTACGCGTACACACGTAGAAATGTGTACAACACGCGTATGTACGTTCGTACGTGCATGCACACGTGCCTGCATATATCGTGCATACACGTACACATAGCATGCGCATGTCGTCTACCTTATTGCGATACTTAACCCGACACATCGGCATCACCTTCCTATTCTTCGTTTATGTAGGTCGTCGTTCTAATTCGACGTGGATGTGTGTTGCGTATCCGACTCTTGCCTGCGGCCACGAAGCAACAGCTGTTACCGTATTGTTTCCACGTTGCATGTAATTACGAGCGCGTGAAAGACGACGATACGTGCAGACCGAGAGGTATCGTCGGTGCTCCTCCGATCCGCCGAAAAATCGGAGTGTCGGGCCGCGAGGGAGGATCGTTCGATATTGCGGCGCCGATTCTCAAGGTCGTTTAGCCTACCGTTTTGTGTTGGCTTTTGAACCATCCGATCTACGATCTACGCATCACGTGGGAAAATTATCCTATCGACAATGGGCGGAATTCGAAGCCGTATTTATCGCTCGAAACTCCAACTTTTTACTCGCTTCACTATTCTGTTTATTCTACATGAACAGCTTTCTCATTAACGGCTAAGATCATTTAGCGTAGGATGCATTGTTTTAATCTAGGTTTCTCCTTGCTAGATCATTAATGGTCTTTGCCATACATCGCGTCGAACATGATTCACTCGTGACACGTTGGATTTGAACCTGCTTTTTTTTTCTCGTACTCAAGCTTCTGTTCATTACCTTACCGTTGATTCCATAAAAAAAATTCGCCCTTCCTTCTCTTCGCTCAAATTCGTGCACTGGGCCAAAAAGTCGGAACAGGATAATATTTTTATTCTATCGCTTTTCTCGATACTGACCATACACCCGGTCGGCGCCAGTCTTAAGAACTTGCTTAGAACGTACTTCGAATCATTGAGAATGCCTTTGTTGCCAATTTCGAGGCTACAAAAACTCGAATGACTTTTTACGCAGGTAAATTTTATTATAGCAAGCAAGTATGCTTATCAGGATCCTTTTTTTCCGCCTGTACATCTAACGACAGATGTGCAATTTCCCATATACTTAGTCGGTACAAAACGTAGATCTAGCTTTTCTCGAATTCTCTCCACGTAAGCTAAGAAGTAATTCTTACATGCGTAAAAGAACGGATAGCGAGGATGCGCGTTTATACGTACGATTTACTCGAGTTAACGAATCATCGTGACCAACGATGATCGTCCGTGGAATTAATTTTTCAAGTCTTATTTTTCACCTTTCAGGAGCTGGAGAGTCTGGAAAAAGCACGATCGTCAAACAAATGAGGATATTGCACGTCAACGGTTTCAGCGAAGCGTAAGTTTTGTTATACAAGTATGAATCACTTTTAATCCCCTGCAGCCGTATCGTCGCGGCGCATCTAGGCAATTGCCGCTCTGTACGAATATTTCTATTAACTTACGAATAAATGCACCTGCCGCCTACTGACGCATCGCGCTATCGTTAAACGAGTAGTTGGAATTTTAAGCCCTTACGGTTCAAGACAACTCTTCTCTGGACTATATTCGATTTTACGTCCAAAAATACACGGTGGACGGCCAAAAGGATTTTTTTTAGGAAAGAAAAAAAGAAAAAAGCAATCGAGAGTTTATCGGGGTAACGTGTAGGATCGTGGCAAAGTATCGATAGGAAGTAATATAAGCAAAAGGGGTCAAGTTATCCAAAGAAAAAAAAAACGTTCTTTGATAATACAGCAACGTCTCGCGTACAGCGTACGAGTTATTTACTTTTCTTATGTAATCGATTTTTTAAATAATTCAACATTACGACAACGTCACTTGCCCGATCCGTCGATGATCGGTCAGAAAACGTGATATGCATTGCATTATTATGGAAAAGCGCGAGGCAGGGACGTGGCCAAGGTTCTGTTTGGAAGAGAGGCTTTTTTGTCACATTTATGAATCAATGGTAATCGCTTACGGCGGAGTCACACCAATGTTTTTCCGTCTCATAACGTCGACGATGTAATACGTTTCATATTTCTTGTTTGTAAATATGGCGTTTAAAGTAGAAGAAGGGAGAGCGTTGTATCGTGCAGAGTGAGAGATTCCTAGCATCCGATTTTTTCTTTATTTTCGGTCCGGATCCCCTGGAGCCACCCCTTGGGTACGTCCATGGTAACCAGATAGGATGGGATGAGCGTGCAAATAGACGTGCCGCGTCGCGCGTGTCGTAAATTCTGTCTGCCTCCGGTGCTGATAAGGGATACGAAAGGCGCCTTATTGCTACATTTCGCGGTGATCTTTTTCGGATCATTGTAAAACTCCTTCGCGCCTGGTAATCCCCTCCCCCCGCCCTTGCACCTACCTCCTCCTCCTCCTCCTCCTCCTCCTCCTCCTCCTCCTCCTCCTGCTCCTCTTCTTCCTCCTCGGTTCTCCTCCGTGCTCCTCCTGCCCCTGCCTCTCTCGCGATGGCATAATGCGACCAGTTACGCGCCGGTTACACCAACCCACGTGGCCTCTCATTATTGCCCGATATTCGCCTTTTTCCTCTTCATATTCGACATTATACCGTGCAACGCAAAACTTACTTGCCAAATGAGGAAAACAATGATTTTGAAATTGTAAATATAGGCGTAAAATCTTTTTTTGGGACAATCTGACCGCGATGGGAGGAACGACTCCACTCGCTCTCCGAGAGTCAGCGCGACTTTTTTAAAATAATCTCTCCTTCAACTCCGAGCAATGAGAAGGGAATGGAAAACAAATTAGGCGTAGCATCGTTGTTTACCTTGGCATACTTTGCTGTTAAATGACAAAACGTAAATGTAAATGGAGGATAGCGGTAGTTTCCAAATAGGATGATGCATTCTATTTGACAAGTGACTTTTACGTCGCACGATAGATCAGAGTCTCTCGAAGTAACTTCGTTAATTTCTAATCGGTCGCAAAGTTACAGCCGATATCTCGTGTCAGAGCGAGATACCGGTACTACAAATTTAAGGCCTACTCGAGAATGGTTTTCAATGTAGAAGCGTTCTTAAGGAATAGGCAGCGAACTTCTTCGGTGAATCGTATATTCTCGAGAAGCGCTGATTTTATTCAAAATTTTTCCCAGAGTTTTGCGTTCTGAAATTTACGCGGTAAAAAATACGATCGAAGTATTTGTCATAAATCGAATTTCGTTTGTACGCGTCGCATTTATATTTACATATCAGGCAACTATTTAAAACACCGATCAAAAGTGTTTAAAGATACCGGACCGATATGTTCTCGGCGCGTGGTAACGTGTCTGTGTAAAGGGAAAAGGTAATATATTTATATATTGTTCTGTTCGCGTGGAAAGGTCAGTTATCGTACGAATCGAAATTCGAAGTATCGAAAGCGATGAAGGGACGAGGAATTTATTATTTTTGCATAACGCGATTCGCGAGCTTGTACATATTTATACGGAAACGTAATCGATTCCTCTTTTTCATACACCATCGAATAATACGAAAGACCTTTGATCGTTATTCGTGGAGCTTGTTATTTCGACACAAGCCTTTTATTATCTCTTCGAGTCTTTTACCTCGCGCACGGAATGAGATAAAATCCGAGGTTTACTTTGGTACCTATTAAAATAACGATCCTGTAATTTGCTCCGTTCACGGTCCGTGTATTTGCTACCTGGCAGAATGTACGTTCGATGGCCCGCGCCGATCACGAAGACTTTATTCCGGGATGGAATTCGATTTTCGATAAATGTCGTCGATACGTAAACTCGGCTTACGAGGAAGATACTCGCGGATTTCTTCGCGTATACAAATGCGTCAAAATTCAGAGAGGATGGCGCAGAAATAGGCGCCGATTTATATTTAAAAGAGTGGACTTGCAATAATCGGTAATCGCACCGAAAGACCCGATTACTTAATAGGCTTGACGCAAACATCTTGAGCGTTCGATACGAGAACCATCGATCACGCCTTAGATGGCAAAGCATTGATCCACTCCTCTGGAAAGGCGTCCCAGTGAATCCTCCGATATTGACATCTTCTAAGCGCAACACCCCATTCTCGCTATTTTTTTTTCGCACCGCACCTTATTAATCCTGTACGATTTACGCCCCTCGAACGATCAATCCGTTCTCCTGCAACTAACTCCATTATCTTTGAAACGCGAGATTCGAGGAAAACGCAAGGCAAGGTTAAGGAAAGGAAAGGAAAGGAAAGGAAAGGAAAGGAAAGGGAAGGGAAGGGAAGGAAAGGAAAGGAAAGGAAGGGAAAGGAAATTGTTGTGCGGCGTATTCGCGTGAAAGTCGAAAGGGTTCGTAGGCTGCCCAACTATCGAATTAGCCGCGCGAAAAGAACTCTAGCGTTTCCACACGTCGAGAGATTAGCATAGGTGGTTCGATAAGCGGTCGGTCGATTTAAAACCACCGATCGCAATTTCCAAGAAATTCCCAACGATATCGCGGGCTATTATTGGAACATTCGTTTGGCTCGTATCGATAAGTTATCGAAGAGAACCGAATCCTCCTCCGCGACCTTACACTTCCGGTTAAGTTATTTATAATCGAAGCGCTAAAATAGACCGGCCGTATCAATTTTTAGGATATTTCACGACAAGTGTGCAAGCTTTAATTCCAGCACTCTCCCCTTGTTTCTTCTTCTAGGGAAAAGCGACAGAAGATAGAGGACATAAAGAAGAATATCAGGGACGCGATATTGGTAAGGATTATTTTCTCTTTCTCAAGGCTATCGGTTCCCGGCCTCTATTTATTTGGTTAGCGTAAAACAACGATTCGCTATCGCTATCGAATCGAGGTCTGCCGGTATAATTTTGTTTCCTGGTCGGTACACTTTACATTTGTATCGCATACCCTTACTTCCTTCCAAATACCGGCCGCCTATTTAGAGATACAGACCGAAAATGTTAAAAAATATCGAGTCGATAAATAGGAGCCTTATTTTTTGGCGTAAAGCACGCGAACCTTTTTGATCCTGGCCGGGTAGGGGCAGAAGCTACACGTGGAAAATGAAGTATTCTATTTCCGTGTTATCGAGGCATTACTCATTCGGTTAAACTCGGCAAAATTCAATGTGGAACTCGAGCCGACGATGCGCGACCAAACGACCGTCCTCCTTTTATACGCATCTCCGTAATTTCCACCATCGGTATACTCGGCGTTACGGCCGTTCGGCAAATCGAAACGATGCTGACGAAACAACGACGCGGAAAATACACGTGGCCGAGGATTGCGATCGAAGGGAAGAAAATTTAAAAGCCACGCTCCATTTACGTGCTTCGTCGGTCGTCTTAACGTCGTCAAACGATTCATTGCTCGCGCGCACCTTTCTTCTTATCCTCAACGGGCAAACGAAGTTTAAACTCTCGATATTCTTTCCAAATATTTCGATGTCTTTTCAGCCGTCACTCGCGAATCATCGTCGCCCCGCGAATGCCAAGTGCAGTACTGCCCAGTACATCCGCTTTTGGTTTTCTCTCTTTTTTTTTTATCTCTCAAACTTGCAGAAGAATTCGGGTCGCGGGAGGACAAGAAGGTTGTAACGCGACTCGGTGGTGGGCTTAGCTCCGATCGGAAGGATCGAATCGAAAAGAAACGTCGGTTGCAGGGGCTTAACGAACTTTCGGCGCTGCTCCTCCGTCAATTTCTAAATCGAGCTGCCAGGGCAGCCTTACTGGAATCCTCCCATTGGCCGGCGCTCGTCAACCGCGGTTACGTGATATGTTCGCAAATTCGTGATATTAAACCGAGCGAAGAGCGGAGTATCGCCGTCAATTTGTTGGCGGAGGCCGTATTTAGATACGCGCGATCGTACGTAGCCTTGCGAGCAATGCCTTCCGCGTCTCGGGTTAACGCTATTCAACGAGGGCATACTCAATGAATATGTCCACCCGTCGAAACGAATGGAAAAAGTATTCGCAAAAGTATACACACCCGTAGGCATTAAGGACACGCGCACCGCCAGACCTCGATAACCGGCGCCTATTAATAAAGCCATTCTTCGTTTCTGTATAACCTCGCGTTAGAGGAAAAGATATCGGGCCGCGTTTATTGGCTATTTACATAATTAGTCGATTTATGAAGAAATACGTTAACGCGATATTTCGAGCGATATTACGAGCGATATTTAGAAAATCCCACAGGTACCGATACAAAGAATTCCTCCTGCTGGTCGCGATGAATTTGCACGCTCGACGCCTTAATATCGCGGCGCTGTTTCTCAATTCGGGTTTAATCGAATGAAAGAAAGGGAAAAGAAGAAAAAAAATTGCTTTCAGACGATAACCAGCGCGATGAGTACGTTAACGCCGCCCGTAACGTTAGAAGACCCAGCGAATCAGAGCAGAGTCGACTACGTTCTGGACGTCTCGTCTTCCCCGGACTTCGATTATCCAGCGGTAAGTTAACGACTTTTTGTACCGATTCTCCGTTCGGGCCACGCGAATCGGTCCTGCATCGCGAGACCGATATCGCGGTATGCAGGGTAGGCGGAAAGTCAAATTCGTTGCCTCGATTTTTGGCATTGAGCGCCAGAATCGTTTGGCCGCAGAACCTACCTTGCTTCAACGTAGATCTCTCGCCAACGCTAGCGCTATTACAGCGTACACGTGCCACGGAAAGCAATATTAATTTATCAACGTACACCATCGTTTCCACCACTTCGGTTTTTACTATTTTCACCTCAGTTCTATCAGCAGTGGTATGCCGATCGACCAAAGGATCCGCAAAGATCCGGTGTACTAATTTTCATCGAAATCAACGGACGCCCCTAGATTTTGGCCAGGTTATCGGTATTTTGCACGATCGCGTAGCATGGTCCAATCGCAAAGTCGGTCGGTTGCCATCGGGGGCGGTGCGAATCTCGGCCGGAGGAAGCGCGGTTGAGAAGCACTGCGCGTGGCACGATCGGTGTTTACAATGTTTACACAGGCAGAGCACATGTGGTGCGCCGTCCAGCGTATATGGCAGGTTCTGCGCCGTTCCTCGCGCGCACACGCACACGCACACGCACACGCACACGCACACGCACACCTACCTATGCGCTCCGTCGCTCGCGCGGAGAGAGAAACTCGCGCTTCTGCGTGCTCCCTCCGATCGATCGACCGACGTGGATCTGAATTTCGGCCCTGCGGGAGGCCGGGGAGGGCCAGGAGGAGGGGGCCAGTGCGGCGGCCGACGGGCCCTTGGAGAGCCACGTGCGGAAGGGCCGAGTTAGAATCTCGGCCATCGGCGATGCGTGGCTTTCCACGCGATTCGTACACCGCGCTCCCGGTGCCGTGGTAATCCGCCTTCGAAGAACGGATCCTAAGTTGAACGAGCGTCTCGGTGCCGATCGTCGTCGGTGCCACGACGAGTGCCCGATCGTCGTATCGTGCTCGCCCTCTGGAGACGTACGGGAAAAGGGATCGCTCGGATTGGCGATAGCCATGCGGATCGTCGAGCAGCGGCGCCGTTCGGAGGCGTTCACGTTTGGCTCGAAGAAGGATCGACGAGCGGTCGCACCTCGCGAGTGGCACCGATACGAGATCGCGCGGAAGTCCCTTGGGCGCGGTTAGTCGAACGTCCTTCGATGGTCTTGAAAGCGCGACGGTTTGAAGGTGACGATGCATCGGATCTCGAAATAAAGTCGTCGCGAGAAAATAATCCGCGTGTTTTGCGTCATTCAACGCTGGCACATGCGGCCGTGTGTCCACCTCTGCGACCGACCCACGATCCGCCGCCTTCCACGCGTCGAGTGGGCAGAATATCGAGAAGGATGCACCTCGGATTCGCCGAAACGCGCTCCAAGCCGTTTTGTCCGCTTCGCGCCAGCCAACTCGAGCTTCGGCTCGGGGTTCGACGTTGTACCTCGAAATCCAGGTACCGGTCCGTTCGAGGGATCTCTCGAAAGCTCCACGAAATCGCTTTTTCTCCTTCGCCGATTGGACCTTTTTCGATCCCGTAAGATGTTCGCCCTCCTCGAAAAACGATCGCAGCGGGTTAAAGGGGTAGAAGAAGAGTCGTGTCTTTCCGGTGGCTCGGATATTTTCGTAGCGAGGATTTCGAGGCCGAAATCGTGTGCCGACCGCTCGCTCCTTCCCCTCATCCTCCTCGCCCGTTCGACGATTCGCGTCCAATTTGTCACTGCCATCCGGTCCCCCTCGCATATCTGCGAGATACACCGCTCGGAGGATGCGGAAGTTTATTTCGAGCGAATCCTAGGCCGAATTTCGTCGCGACGTCGGCACGAGCTCTGCGCGTCGCCCGTATTCGCTTAGTCCACCTTCCGTTTAGTCTTTGCACCGATATCACCCGCTCGGCTTACCGCCTTTGCTCCGGAACAGCTTTGGATCCTACTCGGAGTCGTCTCTAATTATAGTGGAGAGTTGCTTCGATAAGCGGCGCATCGCGTATATAACGCTCACCCGCCGACTATCCGGTTTTATATTTCATTTCGTAAAGTTACGAATTATCGCGAAGCTCTTCGAAATATTATTTTCGGCGATACAAGGTATTTCGATTAACTCGCCGAGAAGGAAATGATACGCCGACACGCTTCAACCCCGCATCCTCTTCTTGTACTTTCAGGAATTTTACGAAATCGTCGAGACCCTGTGGAAGGATCGGGGCGTCCAGCAAAGTTTCGAGAGAAGTAACGAGTACCAACTGATCGACTGCGCCAAATAGTGAGTACTTCCCGTTTATCATCCTTTCCATAATCGGCAAGCTGCGCGCGTACTCGGCCGCCCGTCGATCGATCGAGACGACCTGAAAAAACTTTGATCCCTTTCGCTCACGCGACATCTTAGCTACGGGGATGCAATCTTTTTTCCGTATAAAAATAGGAGGGTAGACTTAACGTTCCGCCTTCGTTGCGTTGGACCCTCCTGCGCTTCGGGTAGGATGCACGTAGGTTATTCTAATCTGCGCTCAGGGCGATATCGCGATCACGATAAGGAGCTCGTACGATAGCGTTTACGTGGCGATAACAACAACGGCACCGTCGAGTATCGGATTTGCCGACATTGTGCTCTCCCCCGGCTATCCGCCCACCCCTCCTTCCGGCCCCGCCCTCCCCCTACTCCCGCCTCGAGCTCCGAAGGGTGGCCCTCCTCGAGACGATGACCGAATTCCTCGAGGATCGCGAAGGTCGAGGAAAACGTAGGGCCGAGCTCCTCCGCGGGCTGGCCGGACGTCCATAGATATTTACGATCGGCACTTTGCCGTTTAATACTCCACACCTATTGCCTCCCGTAGCAAATAAGTCTGCTCATACGCCATTATTATATTCGGTTATCACCGAACTTACTCGCGTTACGGCCCGACACTTTTGGTATTAATACCGGAAACGCGGCCAAATTTCTGGACGATCGTAGAGTTCGAGGAAAGCCTGGATTTCCGGGAAACGGCTCGTGACATTTTACGCGGAGAAATATCACGTGTATGCAAATATTGATTTATGCGTTAGCTCTTTTAAATAGCGGGACTCTCTTTCTTCGGAAGTTTTGTTCTTCGTTCCTTTCGTAAATTCACGACGAGCAAGAGTGACTCGGCTGTTCTGCAAGTTACGAGACCGAAAGGCGCGTACCATTTGGGCGCCTCGGCCCGTTGGATCGTAAGCTCGCCGCACCGATTTAATACCAATGGAGACAATGTCTTCGTAACGAGGTAATCGCTTCGACGGGGCTGCTGCGTTGTTCGGGGCTACCCGACGAATCGGCACCGCCTACAACCTCTTTTTGGCCCAACCGAACATGGCCAACCAAATGTTCGGAATAAACTTTTAACGCTCTTCCGTTCTCTTTCCCTCCGTTCTGGCCACTCGTGCAGCAAAAATGGTCCCGTTAAAAATAGTAGGCCATATTTTTAGGAAAGACGCGACTCAAGACGCATGCCGGACTTCTTATCCACCGGTTGCTGTACCGGGAGACCGATTCCAATATCGAGAAAGCGCTCGTCTTATTCGACCCGTTCCCTCTTATCCTTCCTACCCCGATGCGCCGCGCATCCTTCTCTACCGATGGATGTCACTCCAACCCGTCCTTCGACGGGAAAGTTTTCCACGGGCGAACCGTCCGGCTGGCCCGTCCGATTTTAATATTTCATCTCGATCGAGCTCGAAATTAAAACCCATTGCCTCCAACGACCCTTCCGAATGCCCTTGAGAATTCAGGACCGCCCTGCGCAACTTGCTCGTCGCATTTACTTTCCTCCTTTTATTCCGACTTTCATAAGCCGCAACCGAGTTAAAGGCGGAATGAAAAAAGATAATGTCGCGCGGCCAGGCATATGGGTCAAGTTGCCTTTCACGCGTTACAAAGCTTTTGCGAAACAATTTAACGTATTCCGTTGGCATCGGTTCCTCTTCGAGGAATATTCTTCGATCCCCCCCGATCCACCCTCGAGCCATCCCCTCGAATATATCGGATGCAGATCGGTTTACGAGGAATAAATACGTTGTCGGTAAGAGTAAGGGATCCGCGGGTAGGCGATTATCGATCGTTGGCATGGCCAGAGTGCTATCCTGGTTGAACAACCATTGTATTTGACGCAATGAAAATCCGACGGCGTTACCGGCATATCCGCCTGCACGTTACCGCCCCCCCCCCCCCCATAATCTGGAGAATTTTCAACCGCAGGGCCGTGCATCGAATCGCGCCCCGCTCTTCTCTGGTAACCGATGATACGACGCTATGTTTACGTACGCGTTAATACGAGCATTCCGTGTCACGGTAACGCCCGTAACTTGTAGCCACAAATCGTGCGTTTTCTTAGGATTCCTCATCCTCGAAATATCGTATCCCCCTTACTTCGCCCTGGCATCGCGACACTTGGCCGCGCTTTTTCTTCGTCGCTTAGAAGTACGATGCTCGATGATAAATAGAATTCTTGATAAACTCGCGATCTGTAAATCATGAAATTGCAACGAAACTTGCCGTTGTGCGTATGTTGCAATAATGTTTCTCGCATACCTCGTACACCTGGCAATGTGTATATTAAGAAACCTGCGCGATCGTTCGTTCGAGGGCCGACTATAATCACGGTCAGTGTTTAAAGCTGCTTTACGGCCGCGCGCTATCCCACTCTCGGTAGAGCCAATGGCGGCTAAAATCTCGATTAGTTTTAAATCATTGTCCAAGGAGAGGCCATAATGTTGCAGCGTGTCTCTATATATCGACGAGTGCCGGACAGAGGCATCCTGCGCGATCGGGTAACGAGAGTTCGATGACGGGGACGTATCGAGGACCGATGTCCGTAACGTTTTTCGTTCCAAAAGAAGGTCGCGTTCGTGTCTCTGCCTTGTCAAAAATAACGCCGTCGCGGTTGACCTCAAGGTCGTCGATGTTACGTGCTGCGGCAACGAGAAAATCGTTCCATCCTAACCACCGCCTCCCGCGACCTCTTTCTCTGTCGATTCTTCGGTGGAGGGGCGGGGAGAGGGGGGGGGGGGTTCGATGACCCCGTTTTTCTCACGGCGCGCCAATTCCATGACCTACCTTTCACGGTCGATCCTAGTAACAAGGGGACTCTCGTTTATGGCCCCCGCAGATTTCGTTGAAATTATACGACATAACGGCTCTCCGCGTGTACGACTAATTTAATCATAATTACGTATATTCGTTCCGTCTAATTTTATGGAGACCGGTAAGAGTGCAGCGTCCAGGTTTTCCTCGCGAGCCACTCGCGAGTACGCACGATTTCTTGACGCGTGATCCCAGAGATTCCCGACGATTTTGCAAGGGCTATCGCAATGAGAATCGTGGGATCGCTCTGGCTGACTCCACCCCCCCTCCTCCCCCTCCCCCGCATCGCGCACACGTACGCGCTCGCGCGCGCGTAGACTGCCCGATGAAAGGATACCCCTGATCAGCGGTATAAAACTTTATTTATAATAACCTACTTTAAATCGCTCTCGGACGGAGAGACTTTTTATACGTAGCAAAGCAATCCTGGTATCTTTCGATCGCATCGCGTAAGAGTTTCTACGAAGCATCTCGAACGTTCGGACGAAAAACTGGTTTTATCCGCGGCCAGATAGAAAAGTGGCCGTTCAAATATGGCCAGAGGTCATTCTTGTTCCGGCAGATACGCATTCGTCGTGCCTGTCGCGTGCAACTAAACTCGTGTCTACGATTAATGTCGGACACCGGTGGCAGTGACCCCTGACCCGGATTTGCATCGCTTCGCGTTAAAACTAAACGGATGTCATTCTCGTCGAGGTACATTCCTATATACACACCGAATACCGAAATTGGACGGACATAAATTCCGCTCCGCGTATAATTCGCAACGAGATGAAAAACTTCGGGTTGAAACTCGAGCCATCGGCGTGGATCGAATTGATTCGTGCAGCTAAACTCGTACGTACGATTGATGGCGCGCGCAGTGGTGGCAGTGACCCATGACCCGGATTGTAAACTGGGTGTTAAAGCGGCGCGAGTGCATAGCCTGGTGGCCCGAGAGCGGTTCTGGGCTCTGGGCTCTGCCCTCTGGCCTCTGGGCTCTGAGGCGTGGGGCGTGGGGCGTGGGGCGTGGGGCGTGGGGCGTGGGGCGTGGGCTGCGGGCTGTGGGCCGTGGGCTGTGGGGCGTAGGGTGTGGAGGGAGCGGGAGAGTCGGGGATAGGATAGGACACCGTCGGGAATCGATTTTCCCCGTTGGTGCGCTTCATCCGGCCGCGGCGCGGGGGTGGATGGATCCGCGATGTGCCGAGCGAGGCAGAGGGCCGCCAGAGAAGGAACAGGCTCAAGGATGAAAAAGACGGAGCAACGGGCCGGCCAAGGCCCAGCCACGTCCCCCGCGACTATCGAATGGAGCGAGCTGGGTGATGGGCCTGCAGCGACGATAAGCGTAACGGTGATCGGGCAAAAATGCCCGATACTTTGGCGAAAGCAAGGATACGCGCGCGATCGAACAGTGCCTGCGCGGCCAACGGGTCGGCGGTCAACGTCGAGCGATGAGGGTACGGAGGAGGAAAAATGGTAGGAGCAGCCTCCACTGATGGTCCCCTTCGTCTCTTCTGTTTCAGTTTCTTAGATAAAGTAGCCATCGTAAAACAGCCGGATTACACGCCCACGGAACAGGTAACCACCGTTTCAATCTCACTATCCCGAGAGAACATTGCGCTAGCCGTTTAGGGGGCGATTAAAGAGAATCGAAAAAAAAAGCATTAAATTCCACGTCTGCTTCAGGACATCCTGAGGTGTCGAGTACTCACATCCGGGATCTTCGAAACGCGGTTTCAAGTCGACAAAGTAAACTTTCAGTAAGTCCTACGCGGCACCTCGCTCGCCTTTGCTCCAGTGTCGTCCGACCTATATATAGCCAACGTATTACAGTAGCATCGGCCGAGGGTAAATATAACGCGGCGTGTATTACACCGGCGGCGCACGCTGAATAACGAGCACTGAAATACGTTAACCGCGTTAACGCCTCCGCAACCTTAACGTCGCATCCTCCCTCTTTGCCGCGCACCGACGACGCTCGGCGCTCGCTCGCATCGGCCCGAAGGAACGCCCTTTTTCTCCTCGCGCTCCTTGCCCTCCTTTGGCCCGATATCGGTTCAACGATCGCGAAGGCGGCCCTTTCGCCTTCGGTCGAGCCGCCTCGGGCGTCGATCCTCGGGAGGTCCTTCCGAAAGGGCATCGGGAGGAATATTCGCGGAAGAATCGGGAAGAAAAGTCGGTTAAGGTCCGGCGGCCTCGAGCTCGACTCGAAAGCTTTGGGTTGAGCGGGGTCGTGGCGCTGCTCGTATAGGTTGGTCCGACACTGAGGCGAACCTGTGCGATGGGGGTCGCATTGCCCGCGGGGGATGCCCTTTGGTATCGGCCGATCGACGCTCCTGGTCTCGCGAGCCGCCCCTTTTTCTTCCAGTATGTTCGACGTCGGCGGCCAGCGGGACGAGAGGAGAAAGTGGATACAGTGCTTCAACGACGTGACGGCGATCATATTCGTGACGGCGTGTAGTAGTTACAACATGGTGCTCAGGGAGGATCCTACCAAGTTAAGACTCAGGGAAAGTCTCGACCTCTTCAAGAGCATCTGGAACAATCGGTGAGGACCTTTCGATTCGGCCTTCCCCCTTGGGCAAGCCCGGGACGATCGTTAACGAATTTCGCGGGCTTGCCCCTTCCGTCTTTCAGGTGGCTTCGCACAATTTCCGTGATCCTGTTTCTGAACAAGCAGGACTTACTGGCGGAGAAGATAAAGGCGGGGAAGCACAAATTGGAGGATTACTTCCCGGATTTCGCGCGCTACCAGACGCCGGTGGAGCCGGGAGTCGTCGCGGATCCCTCGGAACCTCCCGACGTGATAAGGGCCAAGTATTTCATCAGGGACGAATTTCTCGTAAGTCCGCCACCTTAGAGCCGGGAAGGACCGCCTCTCGCGGCGCCTTCGACGCGATATCCTTCCTTCCCTAGGATCGCCTTACATCGAGCATGCCGCGAGTCGGATCGGCAAGGACGCGCTCGCGTCTTTCGATTCGACTCGAAAAAGTTCGATCCTCGTCGGAAGGTAGAGGCCGATGATTGAGCAAAGCCCCCCCTCTCCTGATTGTTTTCAGCGCATAAGCACGGCGAGCGGGGACGGCAAGCACTATTGTTATCCGCACTTCACATGCGCCGTCGACACGGAGAATATTAAGAGAGTGTTTAACGATTGCCGGGACATAATCCAGCGTATGCACTTGCGCCAATACGAGCTCTTGTGACTTCGTTCCTGCCGACGCGTCCTGTCATCCATTCACCTAACCATTACGCTCGTGCTCCACCCCGAGCCGATTCGGGCGGAATGAGCTCGCAAAGGAGCCGCGCCGCACCCGACCACTGACCGCAACGGGCCGAACGCCGCGAATCGTCCTCGGATAAGCGGAGCGCCGACGAGCTCCTCTGGATCGATGGAGACGCCGGAGAAGCACCGGCCGGATCGATTCGTCCTCGCGTACCCTCTCGACGCGAGCCTCGGCCAGGATGGGAACCGGGCGGCGCGGCGCACCGAGAATCTCCGAGAGATCTCCCGAGGTCCGAGCGGATCCGCTTATGTTTTTTCCAGGGAATCCTCGCCGGAGCGGATCGCCGGCCCGAGGGGGCGTCCAGCAGCGGTCTCTCTCCCCGAGAAGACGGAGGGGCTCGATCGTTCGGATCGAGCGGATGGAGGCTCGAGCGGGCGGCGACGAGCCTTCGCGCGCGACTCTGCGGAGCGGCCCGGCGACGAAGGGATAGTCGCGTCGAGAGCGCGAGAGCGCCACCCTTTCGTCGAGGAGATCGATGCGCGGCCGGACAAAGGACGCCGCTCCGCAGATCGGTTCGCCGATCGGGGATAGTCGCGTTTTCCCACGGAATGATTTATGGCGCAAATCGATGTACGAGCGTGGAACACGGCTCTACGATCGTCGGACGGTAAACGTCCTCGGACACTTTCGCCGGGCTCTTCTTTTCGTTCGACGAGAGTGTGCTGAACGTCTTGGAGGGGCGGCAGGCGGCCGCCGTCAGGGAAAAACTCGTGCAATTTTAATCGTTACCTCGTTAATTTTATTCTCATTACGCATAAATACGTTACGTAAGCGCCGCGAAGGAGGTCGACGGCGTCGCGAGCGGTGCGCGGCATTTCTTCGAGGTTGGGCGGACCGGCCTCGCGCGCGCTGCTCCGCAAGCGGCCGCTTCTCCCGCTCGAGGCGCCGCCAGAGCGCCTCGGCGTACGCGGAGCGCTGGCCGGCACGAGAGCGACGAGCTCGCCCTCCGGTTTGCCGCCGATTCCCGACCGTTCGTCGGCTTTGCGTCGAATCAAATGCACGCTGGACCGGGGAGAGATCCGTTGGCCTTCGTCCCGATGACGCCGATAGGGGGAAAATCGCCGCCGCTTCCCGACCTCTCGCTCTCTGCTCGACCCCCTACCACTCCTCTACTTCCCTTCGCTCGGCGTCGGCCTCGAGAGATGAGAGGCCGAGGAGGTTCGTTCCGGAGAGAGCGGCCCGGAGTCGGCGGGCGGAGAGCGAGCGAGCGCGATTAGGAGGAAGGTCCCCGGGTGTCGTCGGCGGGCGAGGCGCGAGAGTGACGAGAGTCGGCCGGTCGAGGGGCGGAAGGGAGATCTGGGCGGCGGACGGTGGTGCGAAGGCGAGGAGAGATTCCCGGGCGAAGGAGGCTCGGTAGAGGCCGGTCCTGACCGGCAAAGCCTGGAGGCCCACCTTTTCCGGAGCGACGTCGCGCGCACCCAGGGCGCCGGTCTACCGATCGTCCAGCACACTCTTTTGCGTAATTATCGATTCGGCATAGCGTTAAGGGCGTAACCATTAAGATTTAGACGACCTCTCCCGTGAAACAGGAAAACGAAAAACAAAAAAAAGAGAAACTTCGTCGCTGGATCTTTCTTTACTCGTTTTGCGAATCTCTATTCGTTCTCTCCACCTACGATTTTTCATTAGAATCTCCGTGTTCCCCGAACAAATTGCTGAGTTTCGTCCGTGCGAATCTCGAAACTTTTAATCGCGTTCGTTACCGAACCCCGTAGGAGTCTCAGCCGCACCTTTTTACGAGAAGAGTATTTTGTGAGATTTTACAGTATTTCGAAGAGCGTTTTAATTATATAACTATGTATCAAATATGTACAGGGTGACCGTCCACGAGTTCATGTTTTTATGTACGTTTCCTACGATCGAGATTCCTCGTCGATGTACCGTATGTTTTTTCTTTTCTTTCTCTCCTTCTCTTCCTCCTTTCTTTCGTTCTTCCCTCCTTTCTTTCTTTCTTTCTTTCTTTCTTTCTTTCTTTCCTCCTCTCTTTCTTTCTGTCTTTCTTTTCGGCTCTTATCTTCTTACCGACTTTCATCGATCGCACTTCCGTTCGCGTACTTAGGCGCACACGCTGTCACGGCTAAGTTAGCATCTCTACGACCCGGACTATGCACGAAAGGAAGAGAGAGTCTCGGTGAGCGAATGAATGAGCGATTGACTGAGCTCGTCAGGCGGAGTGAATGAGAGAGAGAGAGGGGGGGGGGGTGGGAGGGGGGTTCGTGTTTTAATTAATCCCTCGACTAGCGTTACGTTTGGATCCTGCAACCAAAGTATGTCAATATATAACGTTATAATGTTTAGAAACATAATATTGCTTATTTATTCGATTTTTACGCGTTGTTCTAGTGCGTCTCGTCTTACCTCGCTTTACCTCGCCTCGCCTCGCCTCGCCTCGCCTCGTTCTCACTTTCTCTTTTCTTCTTACAAATATTCCTTACATCCGAGAGGTAATGCGATAACGTCGGCGTGTACGATCTTGCAGACCCAGGCATTCACGCGGTAATCGTTTGTCCATACGAAGTGTCTAGGATAATTATTTCGAACCAAAGTGCGATGAGCGAATTTCTTATCCTGCCCGTATCTTTACGATTAACTCCCTCTCTTCGTCGCCACTTGGACACCCTGTATATGCTAAGCCACTCGTCGTTTTCCCCTTCGACCTTAACTCTACCTTTTGTTTAACGCTATTTCAAACGAACCAATTGCTTGTACGCGTGAGCGAACGATTTGAGGGAGAGAGTGAGAGAGAGAGAGAGAAAGAGGGGGGGGGGGGGGTTACAAGAAGAAATAGGTTTCTCGGATGGATTATCGTTATACGTGATGTTGGATCCTCACGTACTATCCGCGATGATATTCGTTATAAAACGTTTGCCCGCGTACACGCACCGAATCATCGATCCGTGTAATATCTACTTTTATATAGGTATCGAGATTTTAAACGTCGAATCTGAGCGAGTAAAGTAAAATATAAAAGTAGGAAAAAGCCAAGTTTCAAAGGTGTAGGTTACGCGACGCGATCGAAGCGCCCGGGTTGTGTCCGGTATCGCCACCTTTATCGTAGTCTCGATGAATCTTCGATAAAAACAAATTGCACGGTTTCTTTCTCACGTCGCGTGGGGGATTGCTCGATCCGTTCTCTTTTCTTTTCCTTCTTCACTTCGTTCGTTCTCTCTTTCTTTCTTCCTACGCGTTCCTTCATCTTCCTTTCTTTTCTCCTCGTCGACGCACCGCGGAAGATAGTCCTTCGTACCGTTACGTCACCTCGAGGCTTCGAATCCGCAGACATAATTTCTACAGAGGGTGTCGTTTTATCGACGGTTTATCTTTCTTTTCTTTCCACGAAAGTCACGCGGATAAACCCGAGTTCCGAGGAAAGGGGGGAAGGAATTCTGGATATTATGCGTGTGAATGGCCCAAAAAATGCCGGTGTGCGAATGCACCCGCATAAATGTATTCTCGTGTAATAATATCGATGTAAAGGCTTGCGCGCTAATAAGACCCGCCCGCGCACACGCATGCCCGTATACCTATCGTACTAATGCGTTGCATACAAGCCATAGTTCGTAATAGTATTTATAACTCTACGAGGTGTTATTTTTACTGTAACCGATGACAGACGTACGAGTGTGAGTGAGCTTCACAGGGGGAGAGAGAGAGAGAGAGAGAGAGAGAGAGAATGTCTACGTGCATTACCTGTCAATAACTTCCGTGAAAAACTTCAATGTTCATCCAGCACAAAGAGAGATAAGCGAATTGTTGTGTTGCATATTATACTACCGTTTATCGAGTATTCTGTAATTAGTATCGCAGCGGGTATTCTTATATCGTTTGTTTTATAGAAGATAATCGCGTCCGCCCTGATTTGGAATGCTTCGCGTAGTTGCATCGGGGCAAAACGAATGATGATCCGCGCGCTTCGCCCTTGAAGTGGTTGCTCCTAAGCCACGACACGCCCGTCGGTTCGTTTTTTGCCGATCGCCAATGCAAGGATGTAGGATGAACATTGGCTTGCCGTGTAAAAAAATGTCGTTGCTGCTCTAACGTTCGTAAAGCATCTGCGAGGTGCAGTTTTATCGTTGAACTTGATGTGCGTTAATACGTCTAACCGTGTTTTCTCTCTACTCCCATTCCCCGACGTTCTATTCCACTTGACACCGTTGAACGTGCTTTTAGAAATACGAGTACTTAAAGTTCTTTCCTTCGGATAGGACGCTTTTATACGATCAAAATTGGACTTCTTCGAAGAAGCGAGTTCTTTTACCGAGCGTTCTCTCCTTCTAATTTTAGCAACGGACCTTGTTACAAGAGTACATAGAAAAGTCTATAAATACGAGAGGAGCATATCGTTGTGTTTGGAGGACGACATTGTTTATGCGACAATCTAATGCCCACTATTACTTAACGAGCGTAATCCAATTTGCGTGCGACCGTTTGCGAGGGAAACGGACGCATACCGAATTAGTAGCCAACTTGCTCGGCGAACTGACACGCGCGCGCGCGCGCGCGTGCGTGTAGGTGTGTATGCGAATGTGTGTGTGTGTGTGTGCGTGCGTGCGTGCGTGCGTGCGTGCGTGCGTGCGTGTGTCTGCGTATGTATGTATGTATGTATATGCGTGTGCGTGTGTGTGTGTATATCATGTTACGTACACGTTTACGTATACGTATACACACGCCGATCGCACAAGTCTTTCTATTCATTCACGTTACGTACGATTAAAAGAGGCATGAAAGCACGTAAGGTAGGCAACACGATTGGTCCATTGTCCGTGAGTAAACCGACGGCAAAAGGGGAGAAATTGGCGATGCACCGGTCATTCCTAGAAACCTTGGATTTACTCGCCATCGTCACGGACCATAGATGTACGCGGAATATCACCGATAGAAAATTTTGCACCGTTTACATCCGAGCATCTCGATCCGATTTTGACCGATCTCCGATACCGTCAAAACGAAGTCACAAGTCCCGCCGTGCTTTTACCCGGTCAATTTCTCCAGCTGCTCCTTTTCAGGCTTTCTTATCGCATTGCGATCGAGAGCGGCTCGGTCCTGGTTATCGCGGCAACCAAGTCGGTGCATCCTCGCAAATCCGATCGTGCGCTTCGCATTGTCGCTATCGTCCGGCCTTCCTTCGACCTCTGGAGGCTCTTTATCGCATTTCGGTGTTCTTGGCCGGGAGAATTACAGGGAGATGAAAACGGGATACGTTCTACCGAGCAAACGGACGGTTATCCGTTTTCTTTTGAACACTCGGACCCGGAGGATTCTATAAATATTGCCGAGTTGGCGCATCGCGATACACCATTTCGTTTAATCGATAAACGATAAAGGATAAACGAGGCGTGGGCCCGCTGTACCACGGAGAAACGCGCTCTCCCCTCGAAAGTATCGCGGGAAGGAAAGGGAATGAGTCACAGTCGAGATTCTCGTAGACCATACGAGCGATATAGGATGAGCCAGAGGGACCTGAGGAGCGTGCCGACGTAATCGCGATGAAAACAATCCTTTCGCCCTGGCTGACCCTATGCTTCCCTATGACCTCCTCGCGGTACGTAGTCGGCTGGCCCCTATTCTTCGCTCTTTTTTCTTCCTTCCAACGAATCGCCAATCGGTCCAACGTATTCCTTACCTTCCTCTTTTCCCACCATCGCTACTTCCCCTGGCTCGACGAACGCTTTCCAATTATATGGATCGTGCCTCTTCGAGGGGAGGGGAGGGCCTCGGCCGAGGCTCTTCTTACAATTTTTGCCGAACATCAGACTCGAAGCGATATTACGTTGATAAAATCCAGTTGGGAATGGAGAATGAAATTCGGTCCTCGCTCGATGGGGATTCGCGGGTCGATCGATACAACCATCGGAATCTCTCGTCCGTCGTAAGATACCTTCGTGCCCCTTGAGATCCTCTATAATTCGTGCCGACTTCGAACAAACCTTCCCAAGTCTCTCGACCGTCGTTTCTTTCGAGATTCGTAGGTCGGAAGGCCGATCGGGAAGCGACTCGTCGCGCGATCTCCGGTGCTCGCCCACGACCTTTTTTCTTTCCCCTTCGGGACGCGAGATTGTACGGAGGAAAGGTTGAACGATGCGCGGTCAAATTGTCGGGGTCCAGGAGAAGCGATTAAGATTATAGAGGGTTAAGTAAATGCGAGGAAGGAAGGTGGAAGGGATCTCGATGGAGCCTCGTTCGCATCGAATGCCCCGTAAATCGCGGCCCTTCTCGCTTACTACGGCACGATCCCTTTCATTGAGAATTTACGCGTACGGTCGTCGATCGTCGGTGCTGTTTCATCGTTGATTCTCTTTTTCCCTTTACTCTCACCTCCTCCTTTCTTCCCTTTCATCCTCCGCTCATCCTCCTCTAGTCCCCGAATGCCGTTTGCCGGTCTTCGATGCGCCTTCGAAGAGAGCCGGTGCTCCACGATGATCTGGAGATATCGAGATATCGGCTTGCGATCTCTTCGAGAGCGACCCGATGTCCGATGATGGCGAGACGAAAGCGATCCGTTCCGATCCACGACCTAGGTATAATCCCCTTCGACGAGATTGCCGGTAGACGCGTCTCGAAGAGGCTCGTTTCTCGTACCACGGAGCAGCGGTTTTTAAACTTCGTTATTCACTTTGCGTTTATATTTCTGCTCGTCGCGAGCCATGCGAGTATTTCTCCCTTTACGAGCTACTCGATTTTGATCATAGAGATTATTAGAATCCGAAGGTTTGTAACGTTTATCGCGTGGAAATTATATCGAGTAACGCGCAGAACTCGGACCGTTAACTCTTGAACGATGGTTTAAGAATTGCTGCCATAAGGTATACGCGAGGGTGAACATATCCGAACACTGGCGAACACCGCTTGAAAGAAACGATGATACTTAAAAAATAAAAAGAACTCGTCCCACGAAGGTGATATCGCCTTTGCTACCGACGACGACGCGAACGCCAATTTATTCGATCGGCTCCCAGGGCGTTTAACCGAAATAGTCGTTTAAAACGGATGATGCAAAATTAAATTCGACTTACGTTTAAAAAAAAAAACGGATTCGTCGTAAACGTTGTAAGGACGAGAAGATTATTTAAAAAAAAGGTGCAAAAAAAGAAGGGGTCGAATCGAGGGTGGGACGTTGCGTTTGGAAGATAACGATCGATCAACCGTAATCGGCTCGTAAACTTGGCGTGAGATTGGTCAAGTACTCCAAGTACCGTTTAGCGTCATCATCGATGACGATAAGTCGGTTCCTTTAAGAACAAATCAGGTTTTTACCCCTACATCGTCCTTCCCGATTCGCGACGTATATCGCGCGTAATGGACGAGGAAAGAAACCAAGAGGAAAGAGTTACCAGCGCGTCAACGATCGCATCCCCGGAAACCCGCGTTTTCTCCCGTATCCTTAATCGATTCGTCGCTGCGCGTTTTCCTAGGAATATGTCTAGGACGAGGACCTAAAGAATAAATTATTCCTGGTGCGGTGAAGAAGAGAGAAAAAAATAAAGAAGACCGTTTATGGTAACGTCCGAGAAGCGGTCAACGGTGTATGCGTATGTGTGCGTTTGCGAAAAAAAGAAGGAAGAAGAAGAAACGGAGGAGAAGCGCGCGTGCGTGCGAACTGGATGAAACTCTTTAGGAAATCAAATTGATATTGTCCGCCCTAGGAGCATCGCGCGTCGATCGAGACGATCGGTTTCTCGGCGTACGCGATACGTCGTGAAATGGAGCGTAATCGCGCAGCGAGGAGGAGCCAAAGGATCATCCTCGAGGTGGCTACCTTCGAGCCTCGCAACTATCATTTCCATGATCTTGAATCTCTCGGAATAGGACACGGGCCCTCTTTCGTTTACTTCCACGCCGCCGTGAACTTATTTACGTCGAGAGCCGGTATAGGGTATAGTACTTTATAGAGTATTATACTACAATATGTAGCGCAACACTAGAAACGTGCTGTACGATGGAGGGGGGACGATTCGCTTGTAGGAGGAGCGGGAGGAGATGCGGCTCTCGTACTCGAGGCGTTACGAATCGATAACGTCGACGATGGACGTTCCTATCGCCGTTTAAATCCGCGTCGTAGGGCAGACACGTATTATACACGATAAAGGGGTATACGTGCATACATACGCGGGTATGGATACGTCGATGCGTATACGTGTGCAGGTATACGAAGTACTTTCGGAGCGTGTGGAGCTAAGGAGGTGCGGCCCACGGAGCGGATCGCGGTTCGGCCGGTGCGATTAGGGCGTGAGAGGAAGAAACGTGGAAAGGAGGCGTGCGATTGCGATTGCGAATATGTTTCTAGATTATCGAGCAGAGAAATATTTCATTCTGATTCTGTGATGATCGTCCGAGTGCGAAGACGAGGAAGGGGCGAGGGGGGGGGGTGGTGAGGGAGGGCGAGGAAGAGCGAAGGGGGTGGAAGAGAACAAGAAACGTTTACATGAATCTAAGCTAATGATTAATCGATTAAAATAGCGAATAAAGATTTAATTAACAGTCGTTGTACTAACTGCGCAAAGGAGGAACCCTTAGGCATTAAGAGGTCGTGTGTCTCGTTCGTACGTGTGTAAAGGGTGGACACGCTAAATCCGTTGCGCGTCTCACGCGCGGCGCCATAGTTGTAAGTACATTTATCGAGAACACGCTGTATCCGAAGTAAGGGAGGAAGGCAGTATGATTTGTATACTGTATAACTTTAGTCGTTTACCATTGCTTTCGAGAATATATAAAAGTTATGTGTATAAATTATTATGTGTAATTAAACAGAAGTCATTTAGTAAAATCCGACTATGCATATAAACACGATGACACGCGGGCATATCGAGGTACGATATGCGGACCGCGAGAAGAAGAAAGGAGATGCGAGAAGGAACGCTCCAAGGCCACTGTATCGTACGTTGGTGTAACTAAAATAGTGACGATACGTTTATGCAAATTATAATAATGTAATAAATACTCACCGTATGTCTTATACAAATAACTGACAGACCACGTGGCGACTCCATCGACGCAGGGCTACGCTTTTCGGTAAAGAGAAGGCGCGTCGAGGGTCCCCTCTCCCCGTTCGGCTTTTCTTTCTCTCGCTACCACTACCGCTAAGAATCAAAGGAGCGTCGATCATCGTTACGCCACGATCGGGGCGTTTGGATCGTAAAAACCTATGTGCGTACGAGGATATTTATGTGCCGTCATTCGCAGTGACTTTATACAAGAGAAAGTACATCGTAGTTATAAATAACGAAACGCCGAGGAGGAAAGCAAAGGCATCCTCGTTGCTCTTGGCACGATGGCACGAACACGTATTCCCATCGTCGAAGAGGCTTCTACCTTCGACGATGAACGCTCGCCTCGTGCGGAGCGCATCTCGTTTCTCCCTTAACGCACCGCCAAATGCCTCTTCAGATACAGGCTCTGCGTTCTGGATTCCAAGTCTGCCAATTCGGCAACGACCGGTGCCATTTGCTGAACGTGATTCGCATAGTTACTACCTGAGAAACACCAATTACCTCCGTTAGGCCGGACGATCGAGCTACGCAATTGGGGAGATGTATCGTACGCACCCGCGGCCGCTTTCCTCTCTCCGTAGGTCACCTTTCCATCGAACTCGTTCAGCGGAACCCTTATGTCCGGGCCCACTTGTTGTATGGTAACGTTCAAATGATCCTCTATGTCCGCCAGATACTGCCATACAGACAAAGCTGTGATCGGTGCGCGAGAGAGAGGGGGGGCAAAATCGAAAGGAGGAAATAGGAGCAGCGTGTCGCGATTGGCCGTGCTTACCGTAGGTTCGTTGTACCAAGTACAGCAACCGCCTTGATCGGTGAGATTCGTATTGTGACAGTTCCTTCCGCGGGAGGAGCACCATTCACCGTGGTACCACACCTTCTCCGGGACGCTGCTCACCAGAGATATGGCCAAGCCCATTCTCTCGGCCCTGCCCACTCGTCCTACGCGGTGCACGTAGTTGGACTTCTCGTCCGGCAGGGTAACGTTGATCACTGGAAGAAGCGTTTCGGTCGATCGCGGCAAGGGATCGTCGGTAAGGAATCTCCGCGAATCTCGCGACGCTTACTGAACGGTAATCCGGATATGTCCAATCCTCTAGTCGCGACGTCCGTGCAGATCAAGAACTTTACTGCCTGTTGCTTGAACTTTTCGAGATTTGCCTTACGTTCCGCTGGTTTTCTATCGCCGTGCAGACACACGCACGAAAATTGATTTCCCCCGCATCGCTTCAAGTACCGTTCCAAATTATCGCAATCCAACTTGGTTCTGCAAAAGATTATCGCCCTGTCCATTTTGTGTTCCTTAATGGCGCGCACGCAATATTCCCCCTTCAGGATTTTCACAGCCTCCGACAACGTTTCTGCAAGATAATTCCTCGTTTTTATTATCGATCGGTGAGCGGACGTACGGCCGTGTACGTACCGGCAGTATTGTTTCCAGGCCTCGCGTTGTCCCTGCTGTGCACACCGTCGGTCTCCACGTGGTTTCGTAAATTGTGCCAAGATTTGTCCTTCTGCGGATCCACGGTTACGACAACGTGGTGCACAGTTTCCGGTACGGTGTCTTCGCCCTTCAAATCCACCCAGGTTGGAAAATGCATTAAACGTTCCTGCGAGGAAGTACGAACTTTTAAAGTCGCGGTCTGGTACGACGATCGTGTGTACGGTGTAATGCGGTATAGCTCGCTGAGAAACATCCTTACGGCCATTTTCTTCACTTCGAATGCGTGTAACGTCGCCGAGCATACTATCATCTGTAGTCTCTTACCGTCCGAGGTGATCTTAGGTATTTGTCTATGTAAGCGGTCTATAAGTTCGGTGTAGCCCTGCTTTAAAAGACCGTCCGCCTCGTCGAGGATGAAAAACCTGCGGTGGCACGCGTGAGCAACTTTTGATATTTACCATTGTATTCTCCTGCATCCCTTGCTAACGGTACAGTCTTACCTGCAGTGGGTTAACTGTAGGTATCCGCCTTCTATGAGATCTTCCAAGCGACCGGGTGTTCCAACGACTACGTCCACTCCGGCGTTCAACGTAGATATCTGTTCTTTTACGCTTACCCCTCCGATAACCAATAATTCTCTGATCGCAGGATCCTTCAAATGCGTCTTGAACTAAAACCGAATATCGTTCGATACGAATCGGCCGTACTTTGCCATGTGATAAAAGTAAGAGATTTATAACTTCCAGCGGCTCACTTTTTGTATCTGATTATACGTTTGTTCGGCGAGCTCTCGATATGGTTCGATGATTATCGCTTGAGGTGCGTTATTAGCTGGTTTGTCGTTCTCCTTGGATTGACTTTGATTGCTGTTGACCGGATTTTGCCTTACGTATTCCTTCGAAGCCGAGCCGACCGCTATGAAGTCGTCAACGGGAGGATGCTTAAAAGGTTGAGCCCCAAAATTAAAAGACATTTCTGCATTTTTCAGTACGACGGCTGGATAAAACGTCTGAGACTTTTGCTGCGCGTTTAAGGTGAACGCGGTGCCAAGATCGACGCTGTTTTTTGTAAAGCGCACTTCGCCCTTGATTAAATCTAAATAGCACCCTATTACGTCGTGCATTCCAAAAGCTTCTCCGTAATTATCGAACTGCTTGGCGTTTGACTTTTTTCCGGTACCGCCAAAACCATATCCGAACTTGTCCGTTCCGAGATCCAGCGACGCCTTTCCAAAAGAATATGTACGTTCGATATCGTGTTCCTTTCAAAAACATTGTGCTCGATACGAATACGTTCGTATATTGGAGGGCAAATACCTGAGCAGTCGACCAGCCTACTCTACACAATCCCTCGTCGGTTACTATGGCCTCGAAGAAAAACTTGTTATTTCCCTGCACGCCTTTGTTCGCGCGACAACCGTGCCATTCCCTTTGCTCGCGACTTTGGCAACGCAGTCCGTCCGGCGTTACGGCCAATGCTTTTCCCCTGTCGAACAGACTCAAAGACCAGTGGGGGGCTAAAATAGAATTTAAAAAATTATTTTCCGCGTCTCGAGAGAAATCTTTCTTTGCCGATAAGAAAGTGATTAATACATAGCTGTTGTTGCGCGACGGAGCGGGTCGCTTTTCCGGACGAAAGATCCTTCAGTGTCTCCCACATTACCTGTATGACGGGTAAACAAAACGCGCCAGTTTTTCCACTACCTGTTTCTGCCGCCATCAGTACATCACCACCACCCAGAATTAGGGGAATAGCCTCGGCTTGAACGTCCGTTGGTAACCTATATTTTCATCGAAACTAGATGATTGCGATCAAACTGTAGGAAGTTTACAGTGTTTTAACGACACTTCTACGTACATCCACTCCATGTCGTCGACGGCTTTCGCTATTTCGGGCAGAACACCCATTTCTAGAGAGGCAAATAACAACCCGTTAAGGACTACACTCTCAACGGTGACAAATGTAATGCAAATACTTAAACGAGATATATCGGACGCTAAGATGTAAAGTGTGGATTATAAAAAATTGCCCTTGATGCTCAGAACACGATACCTTCGAAGGCTGTCATGGTTAGAAGTTTTTCCCAATCTTTCCCTCCGATCGAGCAGAAACGTCAGGAACACTGACCGGCCTTTTTGTCGATCGTCGCTTTTGAAGAGATTAACTCCGAACGAGCTCACATTACCTATATCCGTTGTTACGTTTTATCTGGCGTAAATCGTAAAGGGCAGAACGAAGCAATATATCTCGAACCTTGCGCTTTTCCTCAGCTCTGGATGCTGCGAGGAAGTGCAAATCGTGTCTCAGGGCTTCGCAAGGTGCGTGCGCCTTTTACCGACGTATGCAAGGCAAAAGGAATATGGCGCAATGCACGAACGGTTTTCAGGCCGAGGATGTTTCCTCTTCGGCTTGACGTTCGGCAGAATTAAGTACAAGTAATCGTGTATCCATGAAGACAGCGGGAGTTTCAGCAGAAATGTTGCTTCGCGGGAATACCTTCTCATTTTGGAGATAGCATTATAGAAATGACACCGAAACGAAAGGTAGGTGAATCTACAGGTTATATTATTATTGTTATACTCCTCGGTCACTCATAAGGTTTGTACGCGATGGTCAAGTGTTTAAAGTTGAAGGATACAGGCTTGTTTGTTTTCGACCGTTGTCCAAAATATATCACGCTCATGATTTTGGTTCAGTGTCAGCGTCTCGGTATTGGGTCGTCGGGCCACCACCTTGCGCGTAGGCTGTAGGCTTACGATGGAAAATTTTGCACATGTACGAAAATATTATTCGTTCGTTAGACCACAAGCTCCGAGTCCACTTCGACGACGAGCTCAGGATCTTCGTCCAGCAGCTCTTCTAGTTCCGGCAGCGAGTCTAGCTCGTCGGATTCGGAAAATAGCAGCAGCTCCGGCAATAGTCAAAAGGGATCCGACGTCGAAAGGACCAAGAAAAAGGCAACCTTTTCGGCGAGTCGTCATGTCAAGCCAAAGGGCGAATCCGTCGCGCCGCCGCCGGTGGAAAACAAAGCTAAAGAAAGGCCACCGGCAAAAGCTAGACCGGTAGTGTACTCTTCCGAATCCGAAGAGTCTCCGAACAAGCTAAAATCGTCGAAGAGAAAACCGCCGGCTAAGCCCAAAGCCACTGCCACGGTAGCGCCCGTCGTGAAGTCCCAAAGACCCGCGCCAAAACCGGTTACAGCCACGACGCAACACAAAAATCCACCAAACTCAAAGCCGATTGCCAATAAACCGAACAAATTTTCCGGTAAGAGAAAACAAATAAGTCTCCCAGATATTTGCCGGTTTCCCCGATTTTTCGAGGGTATACCGATTTAGATTTTTCAGGGCCAGCCGCTACCAATGGCAAGGCGCTCGAGAAACCGACAAAGACGACGTCCGAGCCCGTACAAAAAAAACTCAAGAAAAAGAGCATATTCAGCCCGGAGAATAGCAGCGAAAGCGACAGCACAACTCTGCCAAAGCCGAGCGCCGCAAAGCCGGCGAACAACACCGCGAAGAGCGGGAAAAGCCAGCAAACCAAACCGAAACAAAACGATTCGAAACCAAAGGCTCCGGCGTCCAACAGATCTGGTACGTCGGCCGGTGATCGTCCATTAATTCGCCACTTTCGACCAATCGACGAAACTATCGCGCGTAATTTTAGCGCTACTGACAAAGTCCATCCAGCCGCAAAAGTCGGACAGCTCCGCGAGCTCGAAAAGTTGCTCCGGCGGATCGGGTTCGTCGGGCACGACGGACAGCAGTACAGACTCGGAATCGTCCGAGAGCATCGTGAGTCCGCAGCCGCAGGCGAAGAAGAAGGAACTTCAGCCCATCGGCGCGTCGAACACCGGTGCGGCGGCAGCTCCGTCGAAAAGGCCCTCCGCTACGGTGGCACCGGTCAAGCCGCAGAAGTGTACGAAACGTCAGGGTACGTTACGCCATCTCATTTTCTTTTATCGAGAAAACGCGCGCAAGACACGAGAACGCGTGGCGGGGGCGCGTCGAGTGGAGGAACTGACAAGGCGTGCGCTTGGAGACAGGCGCCGTAAAGAGCGAGGACGAGGCGGACGCGTCGGCGAGCGAGAAGGAAGTCGAGGAACACGCGCAGGGCGGCGCTTCGAAGGCCGCGGTGAAGGGCAAGCGGAAATTGCAAACGCGCAAGGGAAGTAAGTTGCTGCAGCTGCAAACGAAGGCGGCCAGCGACTCGGAATCTGACACAGGTGCGGAGCAACGTTAGGGTGGAGCGGCGGTTCTTAAATCTCGCGAGCTCGAGGGGCCCTTCGGCACGATACGCATTTAGCCGGATTTTCAGCGATCCGCGCCCTCTCCTTTCTTGCGATCGTTGACTCTCGAACCTCGGTTTAAGAATCGTTGCCGCGAAGGTTCGAACGATCCTGTCTTTGCCCCCCAACGATTCCCCTCCTATCCCTCTGCCTGCCCGAGCTTCAAACACGGCGTGCGCTTGGTACTCTTGGAAGAACCTCCAACATCCTAGAGCGTGGCTTTCGGCATTTAAAAAGGGACCGAACGACGACTATTCGGAGGTGGTAGAGCCCGTTTCTCGGTTTGGACGAACTCCGGTATCGGGCTAAATCCGACCGTGGTCATTTTCATTTTTACTCGTCGTAAGAGATCCTCCCTCTCGAACCATTTTTTTTTTATTCTTCTTTCGTTAATCCCTAAAATTCAACATTCGCATTCGCCACATGGACATTTTTATCGATCTTCCACCACCGCCACAAAGTAGAGAACGATCCCAAGGCAGATCCTCGAGATCGGTATCGGGCGATAGATTCAGAATTCTATGCTGCCCCCTTAACACAAAAAAGCAGTATTTGCGGTTCTGGATGGATGGATTGGACATACATATATATGTATATATATAGATATATATATACATATCTTTACATACGCACACACACACGCACATACCTATACGTACATGGCCCGTAGGGATCTAGCGGTCGACGAAGACGAAACGTCTCGTATGGGGGGAAATGAGAGAAAGATGGAAGGCGAGAGGGAGAGAGGGAGAGAGGGAGAGAGGGAGAGAGTAAGAGAAAAAATAAACCGAATAGATAAACGAACAGATAGATCGGCTAATCAAAGAAAAGCATGTCCAAGGCGTCCTAAGATGCAGATACAGTCTTTTTGCTTATGGCGGCAGTATGGTTCTCAGGTACGGAAACGCTATCGTCTTGTAAGCGTATCCTCCAAATTTCGCTGATCCGGTGTGATTTCTCGGGAGTAGCCGAGAGCAAGAGGAGCGCCAGCAAGTCCCCGGTGAAGCGGGGGAGTCAGGTCGGAGGCGGCCATCTCGCCGGCCAGGTAGCGGCCCCGGTCGCGGCCCAACTCGGCAGACAAGGGGCCTGCGGTGGTCCAGCGAGGCCTCCACCGAGCGGAGTCGGCGGACTCGGTGGTGGCGGCGGTGGCGGCGGCGGCGGCGGCGGTGGTGGTGGCGGCGGCGGCGGCGGCGGCGGAGCTGGTGGCGGAGGTGGCGGCGGCGGCGGCGGCGGCGGCGGCGGCGGCGGTGGCGGCGGCGGTGGCGGTGGCGGAGGCGGAGGCGGAGGTGGCGGCGGCAGGCCGGGCCAGGGCGGCTACAACCGGCCGCGAGCCACGAAGGAGCGGGAGTGCCCGCTGGGGGCCAGCTGCGACTCCCGCGGACACCTCTCGGGGAAGCTCGACTCGCACTTCACGCTCGACGCCTGCCCGCTCTACCACAACACCACGACGCAGGCATGCGTGTAAGTCCTACCTCCTCCTCGGATTCGACTGGCGTCCTTGTCCCGGAAACGGAGCCTTCGGTACAAATCCGATGGATGGAAATCGAGAATTGGCGAGGACAGACGCGAAACTAGCTCCATCGACTCGGCGGTTTTTTAAAGAACGTCAAGCGTCCGGAAGAATGCGCTTTCACGGAGATGTCCCATCGTCTTCTCGCGGTACCTTCGCGAAACGCGTCTCCTCGCCTTCCATCCTTCGGAGCGGTACCATTTTTGTCGAGGATGTACCCGGTACGCCCAGAGATATTGGCGCGATATACGAGTCCATCGACGACGTTTTGCCTACCCTCTGATCGTCGGCGCGTTGTACGCTCTTAAACGCAAACGTGTTCCTCCGTGGCGTGGTCACGAATCGCGATTGCCGCAGGGAATTTCACAAGGAACGGAAGAAGCGCGAGGAGGATCGCAAGAAGGCCGTATCGATTCTGGGGAAAAAGTCGCCGAAGGGGATGCACCAAACGACCGAGCAACGCAACTATCAGCTGAAGGTCCGCGAGCTGAGAAGCAAGTGGAAGGGCCAGGCGGGCGACGGTAACGAGAGTGACAGTAGCGCCGAGATACAGGGGAACGAGAAGGATCGTCAGCCTCGTTTGTCCAATTTAACCCCCGACTACGATCTCAAGCTCTTTATGGAGGCGCAGGCAATCGCCAGTGAAAAGATCGTAAGTCACCCCCCACCCCCACCCCCCACCCCCTCTCTCCTCGTCTTCCGCGGGTCGATCCAATTTATCGACTCGTGCGTCTCGTGTACGACATAACGTCGCATCGATGATTCGTTTTGAAGGAGAAAGAATTGAAGGAACTGGATTACGACGGAGAGGGAAGAAGCGCCGGCGGTACGCGCGTCGTGGTTATGGGAAAGTGGGAGATGGAAGTCTGGTACCAGAGTCCGTATCCCGAGGAATTCAGCCGCGCACCCAAGCTGTACCTTTGCGAGTATTGTCTGAGGTACGCGAAGAGTCGACAGGTCTTGAGGAGACACAGGGAGAAGTGCCTCTGGAGACATCCGCCTGGTCAAGAGGTCTACAGGTTGGTAGATCTGGGACGTGCTTTTTTAAAAAATACTTTTCACCTTTCGCCCAGGTTCCGTCCGTAAACTCGTCGAGTAAGGATGGACGGAGCCTGGCTCTTAGACGCGCGGTCGTTCCTTCGTATCTCGAAGATGAGACAAGTGCGAAAGGGAGGGCGACGATCTTTACCGCGGAGAAAGTCGTCCCCTTTTCCGGCACACGAATAATCGAGCGAACGCTTCCACTGCCAGGAAAGACAACATCGGCGTGTGGGAAGTCGATGGCAAACGTCGAAAGCAATATTGCCAAAATCTTTGCCTCTTGGCGAAGTTCTTCTTGGACCACAAAACCCTCTATTACGACGTCGAGCCGTTCCTCTTCTACGTCATGACCATCGGCGACTCCGAAGGATGCCACATCGTTGGTTACTTTAGCAAAGTGAGTACCCTTTACTTTCTAATCACGCGCCAAGCGTTTGTCGGCATCGGGTGGCGCACGACGATGCGCGGTACCATCCGAACCATGCTAAACGACACGCGGAAAATTCAGGACGATCGACCGCCGCCGTGCTTTATGCAATTCCCTTCGAAATGTTCTCGTAGAGCTCTAAAACTAGGTGTAATATATATATATATATATATATACACTACTCCTTATTAGGATCGGTTTAACGCGGCGAATCAAATATATTCCGAATAAAATCGCACGTCAAACGAGTAACGCGACTATACGCTGCGTTCGTTACCAAAGTGTCACGAATCATAATCCATAGGAGCTCGTAAAATGTGCAGAGCGAGACGTCCAAGGACGTTCAAATATCATAATCATCCTGGTTTCTTCGGCGATAACGAGCGGCCGAGAAGGCAGCGACGCGAATGGCGGACGAACGTCGGGTAGCGTGTGCACGATGCTCGCGATAAGCCATTTCATTCATGCTCCGTACGATGAGGCCGCGGAGGGGGGAGGGGCGTGGAGGCTTGGAGGGGTACGGCGTGCCGGGCTCGAGGGGCTCGAGGGGCTCGAGGGGGAGTAGCCGGAGGGAATGGAGCACCGTCGAGAAGGGAGGAAACGTACTACGCGCACCCCCGTCCAGAATTATTAGAACGCCCAAGTCCGGTCGAGCAGACTTTTCGATTCTCGACATCGACCGCCGATTTCTCTTCCTACGAGCGTCCGGAATGTCGGTATCTCGGTTATACCGCGTCGATGGTTCGCGCCTTCCATTTTTGGACTTAACCTAAGGGATCGTTCGGTTCGGGATGGCTCGTTTGGGGCGAATTTCGAAGCATCGGAATCGCAGCCCGACGGGAGCGTTTCTCGAGATTGGAGGAAGAGATCCGTTACGATTCGCCAACCGACGTTAGCGGCCGGTGCGGAAAATCGATCGGACGAACGAACGGACGGTTCGCGAATCAAAAGCGTCCCTCCTGGTTTGTTAGAAAACAACTCCAGCGAAGGCGCGTACTCGACGAGCGATCCGCCACGCTCGACGCCTCGACGATGCACTTTCATAAATAATTCATCGATCGAAAGAGGCTTTCTTTCCCGGTCGAAACTGGGTGAAACGTATCCGGCAAATTTGCGAGGGAGGACATACGCGACATGCGCGACACCGAACGCCCGTAATTTATTCACGGCGAGCGGCCGAGCATTCGTCGCTCGTCTGGCAGAGCGTCGAAAGATAAAACGGAGCCGGGCGTAAAGGAAGAGTCTCTTTCCTCTGCTCGGCGCGAAAGAGCGGCGCGCACACCGCTCTATGATTCTTGGCCGGTCTTGCGTCGTTTTTCACTCTCGTCGCGCTCGACGCCTCGCGCGTTCATCGCTCCTCGTTGCTCTCCCCTACGTCGAGGCGTCGGAACGAAGAGGTCCGCGAAGGAAGTAGCGGTGCGAAACGTCGAGGAGAAGGAGAGAGCGATACCGAATGGCCGAAAAATATCGATGAAAAAAGTGAACGGCCGAGTCCTGGACAGGCACGAGCGTGCCGTACTCGGCTGACCGGGTACCGATGGGTGCGGAGCACTCCTATTTACCGGGCGGAGGTATCGCCGGAGTTGAAATCTTTACCGACGTTCAACGACCCCTGACCCTGGTAAGGTGTGCCCCGATCCGCACCCTATAGCCGACTCCCGCAGTTCTCCCCCTACCCTCTACCCCTCTGCCCTCTTCCGACTCGATCCCCAATCGGGAGACACCTATGCCGCGCCACTGGTGGACGCGCTCTCGGACTTTCAGGCCGAAGAAGAAAGCGCCGTTCGAGACGCTTTTATCGCCTTTCGATCGTTCTTGACTCGACGCGCATATCGCAAATCCGATAGCTCACCTCGAAGTCGGCTCGAGTCTCCCGCATCGTCGAGGAACGATCGTCCACGCCGTACGCGCGTCGCTCCTTCCTTCCTTCTGGCATTACGAGATTACGGAGATGCGCTCGTCGAAGCGCACTGCCGAGCGCGCGAGTCGGGAACGAAGGCCCAGGAGGGAGGACGAGGTCCGGTGGTGGTCAACGAGACGGAGCTCGGGACATCGAGGAGGGTCGATGACCTTTGACGCGTGGCCGGAAGCCCGGCCCAAAAATCGACGTATCCTCCGCGCCGCGTCCCGCGGTACTTCCTTCGCGCCTTCCTCCTTCTCTTTCGCCCTCGCGCTCCTTTTTTCGGCCGAGAAGAGCTGCCGGGCCGGAGAAGGAGGTCGGCCGGAACCCGATATATCACGTTCCAGCTTCGATCGCGTAAGGCCGCCAGTCATTGTCCCTTGGTTAAAAAGGAAAAAAGGAGGATATTAATACCGTGCGAGCGCATTTTAATATCGATCCTTCTACTCGGATTACAACAAAGGGCTCGCGCTTCGTCCAGTCGGTCGGGAAATCACGTTCCGCGGCATGTAAAAGGGCGCACCCGAAGGGGGAGGGTCTGGGGTCGGCGATGCCGCGAGCTTCGAGGACGGGACGCGTCCGTCTCTCCTGCCCCGGCGGCTTTCCATCCAAGACGATCGTGCCGCATCGATCGCGGGAAAGGGAATAACGCTCGAGGGGGGAAGGGGACGATGGTTTTCGCGGGTCGCTCAAACTCGATCCCCCGCTTAATTTGCGGAGCTTCGTCCATATCGATGTCCCTCCCGAAGGAATCCTCGGATCCCTTCGAACGGTAGCGGCACGACCGGACGATTTGGCGGTTCGTCCAACGCTCGTCTCTCCAACGCCCGCAACTTTTCCATCCTTCTATCGCGATAACGGTAACCAACGGAAATCAAGTACGAGCGAGTCCGTTCGAGCATTTTGTCGAGATCCGTCCGAAGGAAAAGAAGCAAGGTCGATTGGAAAATGCGGCGATTTGAAAGAGCCTCGGGCCGTTCTCGCTGGCCGGCAAATAACGTAACACGAGCGTATAAGGGCGTACCCCGCACAGGCCGTTTCCTGCATCCGCAGTGGCAGCGGCAGCAGCAGCCACGTAGAGTCAAAATCTTTATAGACGTTCAATGACCCCGACCCTGGCCAGACGGTCGTGGGACGGCGGCGGGACGGCGGCGGGACGGCGGCGGGACGGCGGCGGGACGGTGGTGGTGGTTGTAACGGTAGTAGTGGTGGTGGTGGTGGTGGTGGGAATGGCGCTGAGCGCCGGGCTCTGGCGCTGCCGGTGGTGGCGGGCGGCGAGATGCTCTCGGAGGACGCCGGGGGTGTGCGTGACGGCACAGGGGTAAGTAGGTACGCCGGCACCAGCACCAGCACCAGCACCAGCACCAGCACCAGCACCAGCTCCAGCGCCGGCACCAGCGCCGACACCAGTACCAGCGCCGGTACCGGGGCACCGGCACCGGCACCAGAGCCAGCACCAGCGCCAGCACCAGCGCCAGCACCAGCACCACTACCGGTGCCAGGTAGACGGCTGCTCGATCGGTGGCGAGCCAGGTCGTGGCCGGAGTGGGGCTGGGGCAGGGGCAGGGGCAGGGGCAGGGACAGGGGCTGGGGCTGGGGCTGGGGGAGGAGGGTGGTTGCAGAGGCAGACGGGGTAGGGATTGCAGGGGCGGAAGGAGAGGGAGGGCGTCGCCTGGCGTCGGGTCGTCAACCTTTCTACGGCACTGCGACGTCGGGGTCGTTATTATTTCCTCCTCCTCCTTCTCCCTCCCCCGCACCCCGCGGCTCTACCCTTCGTGTCTTTTCCTCGGCGGTCCGACCGTTCCTTCCTCCTACACGCTCCTCTTTATATCGCCTACGTCCGTCCTCCTCTCGCGACCACTTTCCGCATCGCTTCTGTAGCCCCCCTACCCCTCCCCCTCTCCCTCTCCCTCTCCCTCCGTCTCGCCCTTACCTCGTACTCCTTCTTTCTTTGCCCCTTTATCCTCTGCGTCCTTTTCTCGGTGCCCTGACCGCCTCTCCGCCTCTCCGTCTCGCACGCTCTTCTTTATATCGCATCCCTCTGTCCTCGTCGTTCGATGGCCACTTTCCGCAACGTTTACACCCCCACCCTCCAACCGCACTCCCCCCCCCTCTCTCTCTCTTTCTCTCTCTCTCTCTCTCTCTTCCTCTCCACCTTCGCCCTCGGCCGCGATTCTTCATCGCCGTTTCTCCTTATCTCGCGATTTCTTTCCCAAGCCGTTCGGCCAAACGGAAAGGACGTCGAGACTCGATGCCGCGGACTGGACGGATCCTGTCTCGAACTTCCGCCTTCGTTACGTTTCGACGTTTACTCGATCGGGGACAGCGATCGCCGTGGTCGTTGACCATTAAGAGAAGCCCAACAGCGTGGCAAAATGACGAATCGTTCGAGTAGGCCCAAGTCTCTCTCCTCCTTCGATTCCACGACGGGCAAAAAAGTCGAATTCGAGTCGGTCCTCGAGGAAGCCGGCTTCCCATCGCGATCGACGATGACGGCACCTCTGTCCGAGGACCTTGACGCGGTTCCTCCACGCGCGGTCAAACGGCCGAAAAGGTGCGAAGAGCCGGTGAACCGTGCCAGTACCGGAAGTGGATTAGCGCGCGAACGTAGAGCCACCGGGCGCCTTCGTACAATCGGCTCGTTGCGCCAGACCGTCATCGCTTTATCTCGAATTACGCGACTCCGCCTCGACCGACTCCGCTTCGCACTTTTTTTTTTTTCCTTTTTTTTTTCTACCATCCCCTCCGTAACTTCCGACATCTCCCCCGCACTTCTTTTCCCCCGCGCGAGCTCGCACTCTAAGCATCTCCGGGATAACGAGCCACGTCCCTCGGATGGCGCGAAGGGCTCATCGAGAAGGGATACGATCCGAATTTCTCGCCATCGCCGCTTTCCCTCGATATTTTCTCCTCGACGCGGCTCTCCGCGTACATCGAGAGAAGGAGCGCGTCCGTGCGCGAGCGTATTCCGGGCGCGAAATCGATGCCGACGGCTTTGGGCTTTGGCCGGACGTTCGAGGAGCGAGTCTTCGAGGACTCGAACGATTCCAGCCGCGGGACCGGGCGCTCCTCTTCGGGACGCGTCGGTCGCTCGTCGATATTTCGCTCGGCGCTTCCGCGCGGGTACTGCCTCGAACGATCCAGACATTGGCCTTGAAAGATCCGGCCGTTGAACTCGGGGAAGTCGAGCGTTGACCTTGGCTGATCCGGCCGTTGACCCCCGAGCATCCGGGGGTCCTTAACCGCGGGGCTGACGGGGCTATTAGCCTTGGATCATTCCACCACCGCGAACGCTCCGCCATTCCTCTTTCCCGGATAGTCACGAGTACGCGCCTGTCTCCCCACAGCCGCCTCTATCGAGAACGCGCTGGAGATGCCCCGCATTCGAACCCGTCCGCCCAAAATTCTGCCGGTCGAATATCCGATCGGCACGCTACGCGATTTTTCCCCCCTCCGGCAGAAACGTTACACTCGGTTTGCACTTCCTGCCTACGGTGCGGAGTTTTGATCGATTCGAAGTCAGCCGTGCGTAAAAGCCCGAAGGTTTGGCTCGTAGGCGAGAAGGTACAATCCTTGGCGAGAGTTTAAAGGAGAATATTCGCAGCTCTCCGCCGCGGACTCGGAGATCCGGGAGAATGACGAATGGAGGATCTCTTCGCGAGAATGCTCGGAATTTACGCGTCCTCGCTTTTATCCGGCTTTATTTACCGACGATCCTCGTTCAGGGTGGATATGCGAGGCCCCTCGCGTCGCATCGATGCCGATCGATCGCCGATCCGATCGCCGGAGACGAGAGGCGCGCGTCCGCGATCCTCGACGAGTTCGTTCGAACGCGGAGAGGAGGAGGAACGAGCGAGGAGGGAGGATGGACGAGGCTCGACTTTCCACGTCTACGGGCTATTGTTTACGAATCCAAGGATAACGATGATTACGACCATAATGGCCGTGTTTGTAAAACGCCGAATTGCCAAAAAGGAGAAAGGAGCGGGATGCAAAAACGTGGAGCGAAACCGGTTCTCGGGGCCATCGGGTCCCGGACGACGCAGAGCGGTAAGGGTCCTCTTTCGAAAATCCTCGCGCTTCCTACCGGCGTTGGACGCGACCAACTCGCTCCATCCAAGGGAGTTGGATCCCTCGCCCTTCCTCCTCGAAAACCGGCGTATGCCCGCTTGGCCGATCGGCCATCCAGGGAGAGGGAGAGAGAGAGAGAGAGAGAGAGAGACCTTACGAAAAACGCAAGTTCGCGATGCGCTTTGTCCAGCAAACAGCGGTGCGTCGCTGGTCGCTCGGTCCGACGGGCCGATCGGGGAAGAAGTTGGAGAAGGGCCGTGAAAACGGGAGGAAAGCCCTCCGACTTTGTTCGCCCAACTTTCGGCCGTTCGGCAATTGGCCCATCGCGAGCAATTGGCCGATACAATACGCGTGTCCCGAATAATGCGTAGAGAAGCGATGGCGGCGGGCGTGGAGGGCCGAAGGTTCCAGACGTCGAGCTGGAAATCGGCGCGGTGGCCCGTGGGTGCCGGGCCGGGGATGGCGGGGGAGGGCCGCTGAGGGGTGGAGGGAGGAGGGAGGGGTACCTGTACCCTAACCGCCGAGAGATCGGCGCCGCCCGCGAGCGTCTGGGAAAGGGTGTTTCGCGGACGCGAGGCGATAAATAGTCCGTCGCGACTAGGACTCGAGTGCGAAATATGACACGAGCCCGATTATTCGGACGGTCCTTCGCTTTTGCGCCCTTGCACCTTTTCGCGTTCGTACGAGGAGCGTGTACGATGCGGTAAACGGCTGGGCGATTATCGCGAGCCCCCGAGCTGGAACCAAGATTCGCTCACGACGTTTACGACGAGATCGAGGTGGTATCGCGCAAACATTGCTCGATTTAAGAGGTATGACGTGCCCAAACATCGACGCGCAGTGCGATCTACGAGGACGTCCTCGTACATCGCCTTCGTCGTCGCGTCAGAATCGAGGATAAAACTCGAAAGCCTCTCGGGGCGGTGTTATCTATTGGACCGACTGTTAGCACGGTAATAAGAAACTAAATGGAAGGGCGAGAGCGAGGGAGGAGGGTAAAGTACCTGGGCCCTTTGGGATACGGGTAGGACGGGGCCGAGGGTACGAGCCGCGTAATATGTAAATAGACGGTCGGCCCTTGACGGCGTTTACGTCCGTGTACTATGTAAAAGAGGAAAGGATCATCCGGAGAGTGCCGTGCGACGCGTGGAAGGAAGGAAAATGGCGGGAGGGGGAGGGCCAAGAGGAGCGGAACGCAAACGAGGAACGGTTCTTTCGAAACTTTGCGACTCGTCGGCCGATACGTCGACGATCCTCGATCCGATCGCGGAGACGTATTCTCGTCGCTTTTGCTCCCAATCCATCCTGCGCGGGATCGTCGGAAAACGACGATTATAGGTCCTCCTTCTCTCCGATACTTTCCGCGCTCGTCCCTCCCGCTCCGTCGGTCTCGCCTCCTCGCCATGAGAAATTCGGAGACGATAAAGAATTCGTTCGCCGATCGAGGACCTTTAACTTCGTCTTCCTCGGTGGAAGGAGGGGGACAAAGGCGCCGGCAAGAGATTGAAAAATGAAGGATAAAATGGATGGGCCAGGAAGAGAAACGGGCTCGGCTACGAGCCCGCGGGAAGGGGACGAGGCGGCGGCGGCGGCGGCGGTGGCGACGGGGCGGGGGCGGGCGTGGAGTAGACTCGAGAAAAGTCGGCGGAAATCCACGTTGCGCACGTGGTGGCAGCAGGGCCGCATTTAGGGCGCTCCACGGCCCCGGCCTTGCCGAAACCAAATTCCCGATACTCCTTGGATCGGTATTTATGCGCGCGTTTGATCGCTGTCGTGAACGCGTTCGAGTTCGGTGCAAGAACGATCGATATTTGTACTCTCGAAATTAGAAAGTAAATCGACACGAATATGGCTCGGCGATACCGATTCGGATTATTCCAGGTAAGCTTGAAGCGGAATACCGTGGTACATCGAAAAATATTAACGCCTCGTATATGGGAGCCGTAGTGATTTTCCACGAATCGTGCACGCGCGAAAAGCGATATACGCGTAGCTCCCGCTCTTGTGCCTTCCGAGGGATAATTCTGGCACCCCCTTTACGACGCCGCCCGGTTCTCCCAGGACTCGATACGAGCCTGGAGATGGAAGAAGAAAGCGGGCAGACGAGCCTGTCTCGCGAGGGCGGGACGGAAGGTGGAAAAAGGAGCGTCCGTCGTTGATGTAAGGGGTGGAGAGAGTTGGGCCGGGAGAGAAGGACGAGGGCCAGACGCGCGTGAGAAGGGAAAGGGACGGGAGGGAGGGAAATAATGGAAGAGGGAAGGGCAGGGGGAAGGAGAAAAGCTCGCGGAGGATCGGTCAATTTTCCTTAAAAATATCCCGCAGACGTGGTGCGAGGGAAAGACGACGGTCGGAGACGTGGCCAGGATTTTTCGTTCGACGATGCCGGACCAGAGTACCCTCGCGCTTCCCGTTTCTCCACGAACGTTCCAAGGATAGAATCCTTATATCCGAAACTTTCGAAGCTCTCTCTTCCTTTCCTTCCCGCGAAGCTGCCGATCGTAGAGATTTCAAAGCGATCTTCGATCTATCCGCTTCGCCAAATAAACCGGCGTTAATCGTATTATTCGCCTTCGACGATCGTGACGCAGGATTACACGACGGTCGGGATTAACGTTCGGTCGAGGTATGAAGATCTACGAGAAACTTGGATTATGCGCGGTTAAGGGAGGAGCAGGAGGGGGTGGGACGGCGTTGAGCGTGCAAAGCCAGAAATTCCTGCCATCCGATCGTTCTTCCTTTTTGGGGGGGGGGGGGGGCGACGAGGGGTCTTCCTTCGGCCCTCAGCCCTCCGGCCTGGGTCCCCGAGGAGAACGGCGTGGGCGAAAGAGTGGTGCATCCAAGGAGGGCGGTGGCAAAGGGGGGGTTGGCAAAGGGTGAAGGCGCGGAAGCGAAGAGGGAGGGACCGCGGATAAGCGGAGGGGGTAAAGGTGAGGTCGAGCCAAGGGCGGGGAGGGGGTGGATCGTAGTGGAGTGGAGTGGAGTGGAGTGGAGTGGAGTGGAGTGGAGTGGAGTGGAGTGGCGTGGAGTGGAGTGGCGTGGAGTGGCGTGGCGCGGCGTGGCGCGGCGCGGCGTGGCGTAGCGTGGCGCGGTGTGGCGTGGCGCGGCGCGGTGTGGCGTGGCGTGGTGTGGAGTGGAATAGAGTAGGAGGTGGTGGTGTAGTGGTAACAGAGGTCGTCGATACGATACGCGCTCGGCGAAGGAGAGGTTGGGGTAGGCTCGCCGCCCAACTGCCGCCCAACCTCGCTCTCTTTTCCTCTCCCCTCCGAGCCTTCCTACAATACCGGGCAAAACCTCGACGGGCCGAGTCGGCCCGATCGATGCCAGACAGTCCTGTTCACACGACCAAATCCCGCCGAATACACATTCTGCGCCCCGACAACGAGAGGAGGCGCGTCTCGAAACCGCTCTGCCTACCGTTAACCCCCTACAGGGTGGCCCCGATCGACGCCACCGAGAACGAACGCGTACCACCCGCAGTGGGCTAGGAGCTCCGCTCTCTTTTGCCGGTGCCGATATTCCTACGAATAATTACTCGCACCGCTTGCACGGAGCGCCCGCGACGAGAGCCCGCGACGAGAGCCCGCCTTTCTCGCCCATCGCGGCTAAACTGGCCGCGAACGAGGCCGAAGAGAGCGATCGGGATGGCCGGATAGCGAGCTATGGCCGTTTACGACGATGCCCGCGAATCGACCTCAAAATTTGAGCCGACCGACGAGAATCGGGCAAGTCTCCGCTCTTACAAAGAGGACTTCCCGGTTACGTCCTTGCCAGTCGAGCCGCGATTCCTCTTTCGAGCCCCTCCATCCTCCCGACCCGATGACCCTCCTCTCTCTCCTTCCCTCTCGATCGCGCCTCCGCCACTCTCATCGGGCCTAACCATAACCTTTCGCGTAGCAAGGATCGGATAGACGGATAGGGGCTTGAACTCCGTCGCGAGGAATATTCTCGGTGTTCGACGCAAATGCTTTGCCCTTTACTTTTTGGGGTATTTCTTTGTTGCGCGACAGTTGCACCGCAGATTCGGGAACGATCGATCCGGAGCGTGGGTGCCGCAAATCGATGCAAATATCGCGGAGGCGATTCCAGGCGGATTCGGAACGGATACGTCGATTCGGCTCGTCACTCGTACGTATCGTCGTCCACGCTACATCGTCGAATAGCGAGTCCAGGGCCAATTAATTTTACGACTCAGCGCGGATAACCATAAAAAAAAATGGCGAAAGGAGCAAGGTTTACGTGTTTAATCGCGATTAGGTCGACGGTAGCTGCAAGGAGGATTCCCCTGGTAAATTCGGACGTAATCGGCGGCGGGGAGAGCGGAGGGTCCTCCCGCGAGTAGCATTCCAACGTCTCGTTACATCCCTGGGGAACGCCCCGGTGGCACCGACACCGTCTCTCGCCGCGGCAGCCGTGCTTCTGCCACGCTCCGGCTACGTCACCGGGCCTGAATTATATTAAACCACGCATACGTTAGCGGTTTATTCGTAGAATTAACCGGCAGCGTAGCGACGATCGTTGCGATATCGATTTCGTGGCTGTAACGGCGCCACGCTCTTGCCCCCTTTCCCCCGACGGACCATTCCGATCGATTTTGCAAATTCGCTGCCGTTACACGATGCCAAGTCTAGCCCGCTTCCTCCCGCCACTCTTTCCGAGGCTTTATCGCGACTCGCGAGAATTATTCGAAATATCCTTATCCCTTTCCGCGAGTTTTTCATCGCATCTCCGTGTCGCGCGTGCATTTTTGCGCGCGCAACGTGGACTCGAGAGCCCTTGGATTTCCTCCGTGCGAGACGATTTGCACGAAGTTAGGAGAGGTCCCGAGTGGCGAACGAGGTCGATTCGCGGAATATGAGAATTCGATTTGGGCGCGCGTCCGTTGGGCCGAGGGCCGTCCAAGTTTGGAGTCGTTCCTCGAGTGAGGTACCTTGAGTCGGGTCAGGTCAGCCGAGTCTTCCTTCGGTTTCTCCCATTCTTCCGCCGACTGGACGAAGGTCCGTTGGATCGACGCGCCGGTAGACGCGGTACGTCCACGCATATACGTATACCCAAGATATACACGGGGCTCTCGAAGGAAGGAGCTCGGCCCGAAAGACACCGAGATACCGAGAACGTCCAATGGAAGTATCTCGAAAGCGTCCTCTCGGAAGCTCCTTCCTCCGGCCATTGCCTCGCGAATCGGAGCCCTTCGTCCGAGAAAGATCTTCGCCGCGGCTCGCCCTCGCTCCCTTCGCCTCGCATCCTTCCGCCCGAACTGGCTTTTGCGGCTGCCCACTCGCGGTGGCGATCGATCTTCCTCCTTATCCTATGATATTCCAGAGCCCTTTCGGCGGGTTTGCGTACGCGCGCGAATCGCGGATTCCTCCGGAGGTGCGCTATCCTGTCCCCCGAGCAAAGGGCCCTGAGAGAAGGAAACGACGAGACCGGATTTTCAGTACACACTGTATGTCGAGAGGAACGCTTTGTTCGGCATAAAGAAAGTGGAGGAGGAAACTCGGTGCATCTAAATATAGAAGTGACCGTCGCGAGGAGCCGTAGAGTCCTTAAAGCCCTGCTCACACCGCGCCGTGTGCGCGAGCGAGGAATTCGTCAAACCGGTGTCCGACCGGAGAACCACTCGCGACGGAACCAAATCGACTCCGTACCTCGAAATCCGGCCGTCCTTCGTATTCGCTCATCGGCCCTACCGCGCCTACTTTTTCCATTTCCAATGGACGTTTCGCCGGACGAACGTCGGCCGCCCTACACCTCGCTCTCGAGCCTTCGCGACGATCCCGCGCCTTAATCGAGTACAGCGATCCCGCCGCTCTTTCATTTCCGACCAAAAATCTCTCCGACCGTTCGGCGCGTATTTAGAGCCAACAACGAGTGTATTAGCCGCGACGCGCCTCGGCGGAGGGCGAGTCCATCGGATTTCCCGTGCCCCAAACGTTCCGATCGCGCCCTGATTTTTCATCGCCAAACCCCACCACCGTGAGCATTACGCGCGAGTCGGACAAACTCTCGACTGCCCGGCTTATTTGGAAATGGGCAAAATCGGTAAAACTGGTTTAACCGCGGGAAGGTTGTGGGACGGGATCGTGGACGCGCCGTGGGAACTAATTTTTCCGCACGGGGTCAGGATTCTCTTCTATTCGTTTGTCGCGCACAACGGTTGCCGTTAGCTACCGCGATCGTTACTCTATGCGCCACCTTGGTGCGTTTCAGAGATGAAAGGAGACGAGAAGAGCTCGGTATCGATTCCTCGGAACTATATCTGCGGCAGAGGCTCTCTCCTCTTCCTCTAGGAGGCCGCAATTTTCATCCTCGACCGTCGCGTCTCGCCTCGCCTCGCTCCCTCGGCCCCTCGAGCCCCCGGACCCTCGGACCCTCGGACCCTCGGACCCTCGGACCCTCGCCCCGGTACAACACGGCGATCCTTGCCCAAGGCTTTCCACGTGCGACCAACGAAACTCCAAAGGAGTACGGCCAGTTTTTCCCGTCTCGGCGAATGCATGGCCCCCTCGCAATCGTACCTAGCTCCGGAATTCTTTCGCTGCCAACCGCCCTCGCGTGGCACGCCCAATCCGTATTTTCGACGTAAGATATTTCGCGTCGAGCGTCCCAAACGGATAACGGCGTAGCGGCCGTAAGATGGTAATCGAGATCGAGATGGCGTGGCGTGGCGTGGCGGGCGGGGCGGGGGGGGTGCCTGACGGAGCATCTTTCTCGCTCCTTCTGCGTACCGCAACTCTTATCTTCTTGGAAATTTCCAAGCGGAATTCTCCGTAAACCATCGACATCCACCCTCTCGAAAGACCGAGCGAACGTCTAGGATCGCGGATACGGGGTGACGGCGCAATGATAGGATAACGATAGGGCCACGACTCTTGGGATCCTCGTCGAAACGGCGCGAGGCCGACAGCCGAGGTTTCCGGTAGCGAGATCGCGTTGGAAATTTGCTACGGAATTCCGTCCGGCGAGGACGCGCGACTCGCCACGCCCCTTTGCAGCTTCTTCCCCGAATCCTCTATTAGCGAGGAGAACTGCACGGGCGCTATGTACCACCGCTCCCGTATCGACTGCGAGCCCGCACACTCCGAAACTCGTTTTCATCCCGGCCTTCCGCGTATTTTCGGACGAATCCAAAAACCGGATTCCAAGATGATCGATGTTAGCGTAGGTCTCGAGAGGTAAGTATACTCCGTCTTGGACAAACCGCATTACCGTTATCCACGGCGATTCGATACTCATCGCCCTTTTGGACGTGGCGCGAGGTTAAAACCGTCCTCGCACCTCGAAGGAATCCTGCGCGCATCGTACGATCCGACGCGAACCATAAAGGAGATGTCCCGTATGAACGTCGGCCGAGATCTTCATCCCCCCACCGGGAGGCGCGATTTGTCATCTCCGATCGATTCCCGAGAGAGGGTCGTGCACGTCCTTCTGGATCGCGCGAGGAAAAGGTGATAGCGGCTGGCCGGGGGGCGCGGGGGTGGTCTGGAGTGGGATCGCGAGGGAAGAGAGGCGAGAAGTCGAGAGAGAAGAAGGGCGCGGGAGGGGGAAGCGAGCGTGGCGGAGCGGCGAAGAGGCGCGGGAGGTTGCCGGCGGTGCGGGCCGCGGAGGAGGAGAGTGGGGCGCCGAGACGTCCCTGAACGGAACGAAGACTGCTGGCCCAAGGACGTAGCGGGCCCCAGATCTCCCCCTCTTCCCCTCCCCGTCTCCCTCTCGCTCTCGCTCTCGCGAGGCCCGCCGACTCGCGCGCCTCCTGTCCCCCACCGGGAGCCCCGCTGGCCTGGCTCTCCCCATATTTAGCCTCTCGCTCGGACAGCTCGACCGAAAAGAAACGTCGGGCGGGGGCCCTGAGGCCACCACTTTTCCTCCCAGTGACCCCTCGTCGAGGAGCGAGGCGCGCGTCGACCATCGGCCGAGCCGCGTGCGTCTTCGAGAAAAGCCTTTTCGAGATGGGAACGAAAGATCGAAGGAAGGCTCGCTCTTCGCACCTGCCCACCTGCCCTCGCTTTCGTCGGTCGGCGCGAAGAAAGCGCGTGCACGCTTCGGCGCGGTCCCGCGAGCGAGGCCTTCCCCGCGGGCCCGCCTTTGCCCCACCCCTTCCTCCTCTTTCGAACGGCCGCTACCCCTCGAGCCCGATCTTCGTCGGTCCGCGCCAAGGATCGGACACTCGGGCCCTCCCCTCGGGGGCTTCTCCAGGGGCCCGAATTCGCCCCCGCGCTCCTTTCCGCTTATCCTCGTTCAGCGCTTAACCGTGACTTTTGTCGTTTTCCACGAAGGAGCGGCCTATATAGCTCTCGGTGTGTCCCCACGAGTAAGGCTTCTCGAGGGGCCCGAGGTAGGCAGGCTCCTTCCCCCTTCCCTCCTCCCTCTCTTATCCCTCTTATCCCGGGCTGCCTGGCGCGCACCGGGTAGGTGCGCAGCCGCAGAGGCGATTCTTCTCGGGGGCCGTGTCCTTCGGAACGTTGCTGTGGGCCACTCGGCCGTTAGCAACAGCGCGGCTACCACGGCTACCACGGCCGGAAATACCGGGTGTGCCGGCAGTTCGACCGCCGGAATGAAATCGTGCCTCCGCGGCCATGATTAACGACCAAAGCCAGGAGTGTGGAACGCTGGGGGAATTTTACGATTGGCCTATCCTCGCATTTTCTACCGCTCGAATCCTCTCGGAGCCCGCTGCTCTTTCCATTTTCCTCGTTAAACGCCCTTCCTCCCTGGAAGACGCTTATGGGGATTAAGGCGGAAATTTGGCGAGAAAAAGGGAGAGGGGACGATGGACCGCGAACCTTTCGCGGGGCACGAGATTCGGGCTGGTCGGCGAGCCACTTAAAATTACTTCGCGATTATCGTACAAGGGGAATCGGATTGTGGAGTCTCGATCCCTCGAGAGCGGGGACCAGATGCGCGAGGCTGTCGAGGATGGACGACGGTGACTAATCGGCGATTATAATGGGAAACGTCCCGTTCGAACTCGTAACCTCCGCGATCGCTCGTTCGGAGTGGCCAGACCGCGAAGAGGGCCGGGATGGACTTCGCTCCGTGGGCGGATGGTTCTTCGAAAGAGCATGCGTCGAAAGAAATTTGACGGAGAGAATACGTCGTAAAGTATATCCGCGAGGATATCCACCGATCGTCGGTGCGGTCGCTCGGTGTTTACGGATAGGTATGGGTAAGTACTCGGTGAAAAATGTGAAAAAAGAGGGCCGCGGCCTCGAGGGCATAGCGCGGGTAATCCTGTCTGGAAGATTAAGCTTCTCTCTCTCTCTCTCTCTCTCTCTCTCTCTCTCTCTCTCTCGTCGGCATGGCCGGAAGAGATTTTCCTCCCTTCGTGCCTCCATCGGATAGAAGCCGTTGGCCATCGAGCAATCGCATTCCGCGACTCGATGCTCCCTTCGACGCCCGTCCCTAATATTCGGCCCGTTTCTCTTCCGGAAAACGACGTCGCCGTCTACTCGCAACTACCGTCCTTTCGGTCCGAGTTATCATCGGTTACGCGCGAATCGTCGTTGTCCGCCTCGTTTGTTCGTTCGTCGAGCGTTAAGTTCGTTCGCGCGAAAGCCTCCGTTCGGCAATTAAATCGTACGACACGATGCTCTCTTGAACGGCCAAGAGGAAGTGCTCGTTGAGCGCGTAGGCGCGCCGATGGAGGCGAATCTCGAAGAAGTTCTGCCGATCTCTGCTGGACGTCCGTACGCGTCGATCTACCTTCCACGCCTCGGACGACTTGCCGCCGATCGGCGCCGAATGTCGAGGAATTTAACGCGACGCTCCTTTTGGCGAATATTCCTTCGTTCAATGGGCGTGCGAGGCGTAACGTAATTTCACGTGAAATTAATCTAATCTTCGATGTCCGCCCACTTGCGTCACGGTAAAAAAGAGGGACGGAGAGGGAGGGAGGGAGGCGGAGAGAGAGGGAGAGAGAGAGAGAGAGAAAGGCTCTGGAGCGTACGACGTTGCCATTTACGTCCGATGTTCTATTTTTACATCGACCCAAATGTTTTTTGGGATTGCGATCGCGTTTCTCATCCGCCCTGCCCGATATTTTTCTCGAAACTCCCAACGATCCACCTCCGTCGTCCTTTCGCGTGACCGCGAATTTTGAGGATCGAGACCGATGGGGCGATGTTACGAGCGAATCGACGTGGCTCGAACGTTACCGATCGCGTGCGCTGGAATACGCGCAAAAAGCGTAGCTCCGTAATCGATCCCGCGTTGCGACCGCAAAGCCTGGCCCGCTCGAAATATCGTCGTCCATCCTTCTGCCCGCCGGAAGGTCGCAATCGCGTTTTCGTCGGATCAACGACGCAATACGGCCGAATCGACGTGGCCGTACCGGCGCTTCGCCGCACGTCCGCGCGCGGCTTTGCCCAAAGCTTGCCAACCCGCTCGGCCAAAATATTATTCTCCCTTTTTCTCCGCCAAGAACTCGCGAATCCCGAATCCGTCGAATGCAAAAACGGACTTGGCGGAGAATCGGCGGGTATAGCCAAATATACGGCTAAGGACGATTCGACGCGGCACGACCGAAGAACGGGTTTGCGATACGTCCTTTTTTTCCCCTCTGCAGATTCCCAGATTATTTTTTTTTTTTTTGGACTCTCTGCTTCCCGCTCGATCGATCGTTTCTTTTACTCGGGCCGTATTTTAACTTTCCTTCTCGCCCGACGACCGACGGATACATGACGGACGAGCCGTTTTAGCCGCTTCGGTGGGGCAAACGTTAAACCGATCCATCCATTCCTAGCTCGCGCGGCCTTAGCACCGAGCGCAAAAAAAAAGAAAGAAAAAAACTAGGAGAGTATAGGAAAGAGGAAGGCACTTTAACGCGGTGCGCATTGGTTTCAGGAGAAAAATTCCTTCCTGAACTACAACGTGTCCTGCATCCTGACGCTCCCCCCTTATCAGAGGCAGGGATACGGCCGACTGCTCATCGACTTCAGTGAGTATGGCTTTTACTCGGCGCTCGGTTAACCTTCGCTCGGCCAAGGCTGAGGGATGACGACATCCTTTCGCCGAAATCGAAAGGATAACCGAATTAGGAACGGGAGTTCCGAGGATCGTCGCTGCAGATTTCTACCCGATTCCGTCCTTCTCCGGCTCACCAGGAAGGCCGTCCTCGCGGGCCTCGCGGATTTCGATGACGGGACAACGAATCTAAATCTACGACGAATTTAACCCGATTACGAACGTCGATGTTTTCGCGGGTCGTTTCGAGAATACGCGTAAATAATGTCGGAAAGGCGAGGAAAGATGGCGCGTTCTCTCTTCCGAAGGGATCCATCGACGAGAGCCACGGCGGAGGTTTTTCTCGTTGGCGGAAAGTCGCGACGAGGAGTCGTACGCCGATAGGGCGAAGAGGCCAATCGTGGGTTACCGCCGCCAACAAAACCGTATTTCCATCGGCCGCCGTCCCCCCGACGTTCTTCGATCACCGCCGCCTCGATTTTTGGCCCAGCCCTCGCGTCGATCGCGATCGCGTCATCCGAATTTTTTCGTGGCCGGCCGGATGCCACGCACGAGTCGAGGTGCGGAACGACCTCGATATCGTCCTCAAATCCGCTCTTCGACGTCGTCACCGAGTCTCGCGCGTGGAAATCGATTCGCTTCCCGTTCCTAGAACTTTGGCCTTCATCGAGGAAACCGAGGAAACGTTTGGCAGGTTCGCCATTATTTCCGACGATTTGGCCACATCCTCGAATTCGAAACCGGATTACGAGCGCTTCGATGTGGGCGCTCCGACCGAATTTCGCACGCCCATACGGAGATATCGGCGCACGAGGCGCGCGTCCCTCGGTCGCGTAGCGTCGACGGCCCGAAAACCTCGGTGTATCCAGAGGCGGCACCGTTTCTACGGGTTAATTCGCTCCGCCAAATACGGCAGGAGAGGACCGCTGCCATTGCCCCCTTCACCTCCACCTCCAGCTCCAGCGCCAGCTCCGGCTCCGGCTCCGGCTCCGGCTCCGAGCCGTCGTTTGCCGCGGTGCGGCGCGGCGCGGCGCAAAGAAGCGCCGATCGGGCCGCGTAGACGCGCCTCGAGTGTGTCGGCGTGGCGCGGCTCCCTCCGCCCTGGGGAAACGTACCGTTGATAATTAAACGTGGGCTTTTTGCCGTGACGTCATTTTCATTGATGCCGAGGAGCAGGCCTCGCGCGGCGTAGGTGGGGTGGGCCGGGGTGGGGCTGCGAGCGGATGGGGTTGTGGGTCGACGTACTATGCGGACGGCCCGTCTCGGGGGTGGCTTTAGCCCTCCCGGCTTTTCCGCAGGGCTGCCACGTAGCGAGACGGTGTTTCTCCGGCTTTGCCCGCTCGTGCCGCTGCCGGCGGCGGTGTTGGTAGCGACGCTCACGGACGTAGTCGGCAGGGTGCGTCCCAGGGGGGGAGGTCCGGACCGAGAGGAAGGAGAACGGTCGGTTCGCGCGAAGGACGAGCGCCGCCGTCTCTCTTTCCCCATCTTTCTCCCTCTCGCTCGACTCTCGCTCTTTCGTCGTGCAACGATACGCTCAGGCGAAGCGTACGAAAGCATCGCCGCGATCGTGGAGCAAAACGACGCGAACTCGCGCTTCGAGCGACGACGAGCTTCGGCGCTGCTGGAGAAGCGCCCGCTCCTATATCGTCCTTCCATCCTCTCCTCGGGAAGGTATCGCGAGGAGAAAAAGAGGCGAGGCGCGAGAGATGAAACGGGGGATCGGTAAAAAGTAGCGCGAGCCGGCCGCTCCCCGAGGTGGAATACTAGCTACGTCCCTGGCAATGACGGTGGTGGCGGTGACGCTGCCGCTGGTAGTAATGGTGGTGGTGGCGGAGGTGGAGGTGGATAGCGAAGCGTAGGTTGGAGTGGAGTGGTTAGCGGAAAGTGCGACGCCCGGCGTCTCGCCGCATCGATCGACCCCCACGGAACCCTGCGTGGAGTTTCCTGCTGGCGCACCCTCCCGCCCCCGCCCCCTCGCCGGCCCGGCGCAACGGCCCTCCACGCGCGGCGAGCGCCTGCACATGCACGTGCACGCACCCGGACAGAGGCGGAGGCGTGCGGAAGAACCGGCCGGTTATGGTATCGTACGCTGGGTGTGTCCAGCGCGTACGGCAAAGGCGGTGCACGAGGTTTCGAGATTTCTCGGGCGCCGATCTCGTTGGAGCCGTGGCGCGACCGCGGGAACACCGACGAGCACGTGTCGCCTATCGATTACTCGACTTTCGTCGTAAATCAAAGGCGCCCGCTACGGCATCGCACAGCGAAGACGCGCCCTCGATTACCATCGCTTCGGGACGGTCGCGTCTCTCTCCCGTTATCCGCATCTTTGATCGACGCGAAATTCGTCGTTGGACGCCTTCTTCCTCCCTCTCTAAGACTCTCGAGACGTTCCTCGGCGCCCGCCAACTTGGATGTCGAGTCGTAATTCGAACGCCAGTCGCGACGCGATTCGTCCGTTTCCGCGCGCTCTCGAGCGAATTTGGAATCGGTGAAGAAATTCGGATGCACGATATCGAAGCGCGGAGGGAATTTTGGCCGAGGAGAAGGATGGAGCCTGGAAAGCGTGGGTTGGTGAGAACCACCACGGGAAACGCGTGTCATGCGCGGTGGAACGGCACGTGGTTGCCGGCGTCTCTCGCCGGAACGATCAACGACCTTGTCGAGATTCCTCCGAGCGACTCGATTTATTTACAATGGCTAAATAGTCGCGATACCGGGCCGGCATCTTCGACCTCGAAAGCTTTCGGAGAGATCGAGGAGGAGACGGTTCGGCCCTTTCGTTATCGCGGTGTACCGTTGCAAAAGGAGCGTAGGGTTAAGGACCTCCTCCCGAGCAAAGTCGATATTCGTAAATGCGCGTACCCCGAGAGAGAGAGAGAGAGAGAGAGAGAGAGAGAGAGCCCACGAAGAGGGCGCGATGTTATCGGAGAGTTAGGAAGGAGCGTGCGATTAACGATCCGGCGGGCAAAATTCTCTCGCACGAACTTTTGCATAATTCCTGGCGTTAAATAGGCGGTGGTCCCGGATACGGAGCGAACCGATCTCCGGGAGTCGCGAGGGGATCGCGAGAGGGATCCTCCGGGGCTTCCGCGAGAAGCTTTGGAGGAACGTCGCGGGTGCACCGAAGCTCCTCCCCGCCCCCCTTGCGGAGGATAGCGCGCCTTGCCGCATCCTCTCTCGCCCTCTCTCGCCCTCTCTCGCCCTCTCTCGCGTCCTCTCGTCTAGGCTTCGCCGATCGTATGACCTCGCGCGACCTCGCCCCACGGCGACCCTCGTGCCGTAGGATTGGCAGGCCCACCGCCGCCCTTTTCCTCCTCGCGGCCCGCCGAGAGGCCAGGGATTACCGCCTCCCCGCGCCCTCCCCGGCCGGATCCTCGACGCCGTTTGCTCGAACAACGAGGGCCGCGAACCATTTTTGATTCTTCGCGCGCACCCGCCTCCTCGCGCCTCGCAAGCGGATTTCCCCGCTGCGGGAAGGTAAGAGGCGCGGGGACGGTCGACGACCGATACCGGCTCGGGGCGCGAACCGGAACCTCGTCCGTCCTTTCGAACATCCTAAATTCGAAGGTCGCCGATCGACCAAAGTTCATCGACCCTCGCGGCGGAAACCGCCCTTCTCCCACCTCTCCTCCCTTCCAGCCCTTCTACCCGCCCTACCCCCTCCGCCCCCCTACGCCCGTTCTACCCCTCCTCCCTCTCCACCCTCTCCACCCTCTCGATTCTCCGCCGCCGTCGCAAAATCCGCCCCGATTTCGAAAGGCCGCGCTCTAACCGGACGGACGCGTAACGAATGTGCTCTCGAGGCTTCCCGAGCACCGGTGGAGGGAGGACGGAGGGGCCGAGGCTGGGCCGAGTACGTGCATTCGGGTGCGATCGAAGCCCGGTGGTATCCCGTTCGGCCCTGGGAGAAGCTCGAGTCATCCGGAAAGCTGCTCGAAGAAGGAGCGTGGTCGTTGAACCTCTCGGTGTCCTGGATATCCTGGAATAATCTCGAAATCTCCTTCCTCCCGGCGAGCTTTGGAAAGTTGCCCCGCATTTCCCATCGAATTCCTTCTAACACGCGACCACCGACGATCCGGGAGAACGTCGTTTTGCAAGGAAGAAAGCTCGCGACGCGCGAAGGTGAAGGTCCGAGGAGCGAGCGGAGAGGAAGGAGGACGAGAACGGACGCGCGAGGAAGGCGATGGAAAGGTCGAGGAAGGGGGCAGGTGGCGAGGATTCCCCGAGTGGCTCGGCGCGACTCGGACCGGACATCCGTCTGGAATCGATGGGAGGATCGACTCGGTTAACCGCGCTCCTTTACCTCTCGCGAAGCTAATCGATAACCCATAAAGCCGAGAGTCGAGCCAAGCGGAAGAACCGTCCGCGAATCGGGGCGCCTCCGAAGACTCGCCGCTCCCCGCATGCTCGCCGTTAGACCGCTGGTCGCCGGAAAGGCGCTCTCGCCTCGGAGGAGTTGGGGCGGCATCGGCGGATCGAGCTTTGGGCTTTGCCGCGCGTTGAAAGCGCGTTGGGCGCATCGACGCGGAGGCCCCTTCCGTTCGCGCATCCCTCCTCGTCCTTTCGTCCACTTTTATCCGATGGCACGTAGCGGAATACTCGGGAGAAACGAGGCGGAACGGACGTTCAACCGAGTTGCACACGCTCGAGCAGTACCGTACGAGCGCCGCTCCAAGCCCGAAACGAACTCGCGATCGCCCTCCCTTCCTCCCTTCCTCCCTTCCTCCCTTCCTCCGCCGCTTCCACCCGCTCCACCCGTCGAGCGTTCGCCGTCGGATCGGTTCCGACGAGCGCCTCGCCGAATCGCGCCTCCGCTCCTATCGCACGGCGGAAATTCCAAACCCGCGATTAAATTTCAAGGAAAACGAAGTCGGGTGGGGGGGGGGGCCGATGCCAGGTGGGTGGGCGTACACCGAGCTTGGGAAAAATGTCGATACTCGCGCTCCTAGATTACTCGGCGTTTCATCCCATTAGGCGGTCACCGAGACCGGAAATGGGTAGCTGCGCCGCCGGCGTCGATTCGGGCTGGACGGCCAGCCAGCCGTCCGTCGTAGGCGTCCACGCGCGCCAACGGATCCTCCGCGCTCTGCCCGGGAGCCGCGACTTCCTCCTCGAATCGCGCTTTCGTATTCCGCTCGCACCTCCGCGGGCCGGGGCTGGGGGCGCGGGGATTAGCGCGGTGCGTAAATAATCGAGTGCCGAGCCGGCGGAGGAGGGAGCGCGTATCCGTGGCACCGCTCCGTTGGCTCTCGAGAAGGACGGAGCCGTTGAGGCGACCCGCGAGGATCTCGCGAAGGGTGCGCGCGGTCCGCTCTTCGCCCTTCGGAGGAAGGAGCTCGCCGCGTGGCCGCACCACGTGCCACGGGTACGATGAGCCTTGGAGCGAGGTACCCTCGAAAACGCGCCAGACTCGACGAGCGCTCGACGAATCTTGGATATCCCTCGCGAATGTCTCGCAGGTTATTTGCTGACGAGAGTCGAGAAGAAGATCGGCTCGCCCGAGAAGCCGCTGTCGGACTTGGGCCTGATCTCTTATCGTAGCTACTGGAAGGACGTACTGCTGCAGTACCTCTGCAATTTCGGTGGCAAGGAATTGTCCGTTAAAGGTACCCGTAACCCAAGCTGTTTTAAGCGTCCGTCGATCGCGCCGGGCCAATTCGACGTAGGGAGGAGAAAGCGCGGTTCTCTGTACTCCGGTTCCTCGTGTCCCTAGATATCAGCAAGGAAATGGCCATCGATTCCTACGACATAGTCAGCACCTTGCAGGCCCTGGGTATGATGAAGTACTGGAAGGGCAAGCACATCATTTTGAAGAAACAGGTACGTCCCTCTCTCCCCTCCCTTATCCGCCTAATTTCTCGCCCCATGCTCGCTCGATCGGAAAAACCGTCCCAACGTTCGTTCGCGTTCGTCGCATCGGCCGAGGAGACTCCGAATAGCGGGCGCCCTCTCGGCCCCCCTTCCCCGATACGACCTCCTCCTTCCTTCCTTCCCTTTAAGGCCTCGCCGGCTCGCGAGCGTTCCGCTTTAACGCGCTCTCGCGTCCGCCCTTTAAATTCTCGCCCCGAAGGGGCCAGAGGACGCCTGGAACCGTTGTCATAATTTCAGGACGTGATCGACGACTATAAGGAGAGAGTGAAGAGACGGGGGGCCGTCTACAAGGAGATCGATCCGGAGTGTCTCAAATGGAATCCCTTCCAGCCACCCAAGACGCCCTCCGCCTCCAACTGAGCCGCCCTCGACGCGAACCGCCAGACGGACGAACGACGCCCGGGGGATGACGTCTCTCCCCTCTCCACGACCTTACCACCCCTCCCCTACCCTACCCTACCCTACTCTACCCTACCCTACCCTACCCCACCCCACCCCACCCTCTCCGGCCCGCCAGTCGGCTCCCTTACCTTACGCCACGATCTTTCCTTGCAGCCCGGAGACGCTTTACCTACCGCAAGCTCTCTCCGTGACCCTCTGGAACCGCCGCCCCGTTCACATTTCGACGCTCTGCCGGCAACAAAAGCAATGGAAATTCTACGAAGATTCACCCTCCTCGATTCGGGTCATTCTTCGGGACGAGGCACGAGCGCGGGATTTGTCGAGGAGCACCACGGCACTTTCAGTCCCGATGCCACGCGGAAGCCCGCGTTTCTTTATTCGAGAAATGATGTTCAAAGTAAATACCGAGCAATCCGAAGATCACGTTCGCCGAGGGACGATGATAATACGGAAATTATACGTTTCTACGCGATATTTGTAAAGCGACCGATAAATTCTCTACGAGTATAGAGTAAGTTGGATCGACGCCGATCGATTTGTGGTTCTTCGACGCTCGAAGAACGTGCGTTAATAAAGTATCGAGAGGAATTTTTTTACCAACTCGCCTGTCTTATTCCCATTTACCTTCGCGTTACACGGCCTTGAACAACGCTACCATCGCTGGAGTACTCGGAATCGGTACTCCCTCGCTGTGCCGAGGGAAATACCGGTGTGCGTCGATCGACCGACCGCTTCATACCCAAAATCTCCGAGACGCTGGCCCTACACGGCGCTTCCAGCCTTTCGGAAAAGACCGCTATGGCAAGATACCTTACCTTCGTCGCCATGGATATCCGCAAAGGTTGGATCCGTGAAGAAGCCGACGACGAGAGACTTTCCTCTCCGATTTTTCCTCGATCCTCATATATTTTCCGGTAAATTTGTAGCTCAAAATTTCTACGGATTTCATCGTTGGCTGTTGGGGGGTGGAGTTGGATGCGTCGGGAACGCTCGATATCGTAAAGAAATGATTTGTCAGGCATCAAATAAATTAAACGAATCTTTATTTCCTTATTTGGAATACATGTCGCACAACTGCGTTGGTATCACGTTACACTGGTATGGCGCACAATATTCGACCCCTTTCGTAGGTCAGTTTTACTCGAACCGTACAGTACCATCCGTGGACTCCTTCCGAAGAGAAATCGGGCCTCCAAAGGGTAGGGGATACTTTTTAACGGCCATATTAAAAAGACCGATACTCGAGCGGTAATCGATCTAATAACGACGAATCGAAACGACGTTTCTTCGGAAAGGTCCGTCCGAAGCGTAGCCGTTGATCTTTCGAAACTTTTGAATCGACTTCATCGATCCAACGAACCTTTGCACCTCCTCGTCATCGAGCATTGTATATCGGTCGACGGATAGTAAACTATTTTTAGCACCGAATACCTTTCACTTTGATCGCGCAACGCCGCTTGGAAATAGTCGAAGTCCATAAAGAAGCAAAGGTATAACGCAGATCCGAAAATGTACCGCGAGAATTTTGAGCGGCGCTTTTAACGGATAATATTACGAATACGTGCCACGTCGCGGGGGGATCGTGGACGGATAGAAGCGCGCTCATCGTCACGCGCCATTCGTCTTTCGATCGAGCTTCGTCTCGCAAGGTCAAGGGGCGACGAGGAAAAGGGCGACCTTGACGTATCCGCCGCGATATTCCGCAGCCTCGAAATCGCTCTCGCCCCTGCGCGGCCATCGTCCCGCGCCGTCGGCCGGCTAGAGCGAAATCGAAAATAAAGGATCGGCCTTCGCCGAGGCGACGCTTTATTTTTATCCCGCGTACTTTTTTCCATGGACGCTGGAGGAGGGCGGTGGGCGGTTCGTTTTACGGCGCAGAGATCTCTGGCGACCGCGAAATTGGACCAAAGCCGCCGCCGTCGCGTCGCGCGGCCGCCGCCAGGCGTAGGCCCGAGAAATACGTTTATCGATCGAGGTAGCAAGGTGCACGCGCGGAGAAATCGAAGGAAAGGCTCGGAGAGTCCTCGGCCGAGCCCCCCGCCCCGCCCCCTCGCCCCGTGGGCAATGTCAAAGAGGCAACTCTGGAAAGCGAGCGAACGGAGGTTGAGCGGAATCGGTTCGGACGTATGCCGAGGGCTGCGATCGAATCGGCGGGGAGTGGAAGAGTCGGCGGCGCAGGACTCCGGTCCGATCTCGGATGATGCACCGAACGGAATTCGATTGTTCTGCGAGGCAAGGATGCCGTACGGCGCGCAATCGGTCGGGCCAGTGGTAAAGGGGCCGGAGGAAAACCAGGAAATTCCGGTGTTCGCAGACGGAAGACGTTGAACTACCCGGAATGCGCGTTGCCGATGTTTTTCTAAGGCTTTGCACGTGACCGCCGATCGAAATGATGGAGGGCAAGCTACCGTGGACGAGTCATTTTCGTCGCACCGAGGCTTCTATTGGAACGGCATAAAGGCGTAAGTAATTACGTTATACCGGGTCGGTCTTTCCCTCTTGCTCTCCACCTCCCCCTCCCCCTCCCCCGCCCCCGCCCCCGACCCCGACCCCGACCATCCTCCTCCGGCCTCCTCGCAGTGTCCGGGTGCCACGCGACTGCACGTAACGGCATTATCCCATTAGCCGGCGACATTGCGAGAGGTGCACGCCTCTCGGCTAACCGGCCTTCCGAAGCGTCCACGTAGCAGCGAACAATTTTTTTTACCGATCAACCCCTCTCTCCGAGCCTTACCGTATTTCCTTACGTCATCCGGAAATACCTTGAACGGCGAGTCGATGCGTGAGAATCGATTTCGAGCGCTCGGCTCGATTCGTCGAGACGAGGAGTCGCAACTGTAAAGAGTTCCTCTCGCACGGAAGTGGTCGTCGGTTCGTACAAAATAAAGCGTCCCTCGTGCGCGTTAAAACTCCATTTTGCGACAAACGATCCGTTGGCCGCTGACTCGAGGGAAGAGCATCTCGAAAATGGCGTGGATCGAAGTGTTCGGTTCGCGGAGAAGTCGAGGATCCGGCGAAGGGCGAGCGCGTACCCTCCTCCCGGATGGCCCCTTGCGAGGCCCCTTCCTCGGCCAGGATATTTCGGTAAAGCTAGGACGTCTCGCGTTGCCCGGCGCAACGTCCCAGGCTCCTCCGGCAACGGATCTCCATGGCAGCAAGGCACAGTCATATGAATTGCGCTCCAACAGGTGCCGGGTATCGAGTTCACCAGAGCACCTGATGAAGTACAATTAACATGCAGCCTCCACGATTCGCTCCTACCCTCCTCGCGCTCCTCCCTTGCACAGCCGGGCTTCTCGGCTCGCCGCTTCGCGGCCGGCGAAGAAAATGGGAAAAGGGGGGAATGGAGTAAAAGCACGTTGCCAGCTCCTCCGCAGCGCGCGCTACTTCAGGTACCTGACTGACTTTGAAATTGGCACAGCCCAAAGTACCCGAGTAACGCGTGTTGCGAAGGACACGTTGGGGTCCCCTCTTCCACCAAGATCCTGCGAGCGTGTCGGCGGCTACTCTCTTTTTTTATCGCTCGACGCTCGAATATCCCGATGATCGTTCACGCTGCGCCTCGCCACGGCGTCTCCCTCCTCGACGAGAGTATTTATTGCCGGGAATAATAAGGAGATAGCCGCGTTCTACGATAAGGAAGAAGAACGACGACGAGGCAAACGCATCGTCGTCGTTCGAGTAAATCGCTCGAGCAACCTTTCGACGAATACGAGTGGCTCGATACTATTTTCGATATCGTGCGCGTAACAAGGACTATTCCGATCGGGACGATCGATACCGTTCGTATCTCGCAAGCTCGATAATTCGGTACGTTCGTCCAACGTTCGGCCAACGTCGAATCGACGTTGGAAGGTCTCGAAGCGTTGGTCGCGAGAGTGAGAAGAAGCCGCTCTCGAGCTTCGTTCCTACCGTTCCACCTCTCGAGCTCCCCAGGCCCACCCTTGGAATCTCCTCGCGAACGCCCATACAACTCCGCGGGCCCTTGCACGTGGTAAATAGGCCTTCGAGGGGAGGTCGATGGAAAGACTCGGTAGCCCAAATGCCACGCCGGTCGCTCCATTCCGGCCGAAAGACTCGCGGTCTTCCGATTCGAATCCGGTCGACCGGAATGGCCCAAATTTTCTCCCTTCTCCCTTGGAAGGAAAGCGGCGGTACGTAAGGCGCGCATCGACGCACCCCCAGGGCGCATCGGCCGACTCTCGGAGCGCGCCTCGAGCGCACTATCGGCTACGAGGCGCGAGGGCGCAAGGGCGCGCAGGCGGACACGTAGGATGCGCAAAGCGTGGAGGGACGGGGAGAAAGATACGATGAGTTTGCCGAACATCGGAAAAGATCGAGGAAGCCTCCCCGTGCGCCGATATATTTGCTCCTTTTGAACGGTCGTTTGGACAATAGGCTCGGAAGAAACGATCGACGGAACAGAGTTTTATCGTCCTTCGACATCCGCTCGTCTACGATTCTCGGGGGCGACGATCGAACGATGGAAGCTCCAAAATCTCCATAGGATATTGGAAAGGGAGCGGGTGCATTCGCAACGTCGCGATACGCATCGCCTCGAAGAGTCGCGATGGATAATCCGATATCCTATCCGCGATAAAACGACGCAAAGAATTTCGCCGCGACTCGTATATCGTGTAGCGCGAAACCTTGACCAGACCGGGCGACGTTTAAACGCGACGAGGTACGCGATAATCCACACCGCGCGCATAGACCACGAGTATCCCGATACGTCGCCAAAGGTACCGCGTATCGGGCGTCCCTCTCGTAGGGAAGGGACGGCCGCGAGATACTTCGCTCCAAATATCGCGCTAGGAATATTCGACGGTTCGGAGGCAAGCTTGAGCGCGATCCAACAACGAGCAGCCCATTTACGACGTTTGGGCCGGTGACCCGCGAATTCTACGATGTCCACGTATCCAACGTGAAATACGTCCCTCGCGGTATACGCTGCCACACTTGCGGTCTCCTTCGAATTCTACGAACATCCTACAAGTCCGAAGTTCGACGGCGGCGGGCGAAACTTTTCCCTCTGCGCGCCGACCGCGGACACGTCATGACATTGAGACTCGCCCCGGTGCTCGTTGCCGGAGATAAAGGAAAGTCGCCCCTCTATTTCTCGTCGGCCCGCTCCCTCTCCCGAGCCAACCGTCGACCTCGAGCTCTCTCCTTCTGCCACTCGCTCTCTCTCTCTCTCACACACACACGCGCACACACGCACACACACTCTCTCTCTCTCTCTCTCTCTCTCTCTCTCTCTCGCTCTCTCTCTCTGGCTGGCTGGCTGGCTGGCTGGCTGGCTGGCTGGCTGGCTGGCTGGCTGTCTGTCTGCCCTGCCCTGCCCGTCTCTCCCCCAACGTCGGCGAGCGACGATAAGAGTAGGGGCGAAGCTGGCGGGGCGGGGGGAGTTCGATGAATCAAAACGTCGAGGGCGCTGGGGGTCGGAGGAGGAGGGGGCGAGACGAGAGCGTGTAATCGACGATGAAAGGCGACGAGAAGGGAGGCCGTTAAAGAGGTGGAAGGGAGTCCGGAGGAAAAGAAGGCGGAGGGGGATGGAAGAGCGCAAGGTTGGCCTAGCGATGGTTTCGAACGTATCGCGAACCTACCGTCCTATCGCCGATCGCTCTTTAAGCCCTGCCGACTCCGACGAGGAGGCCGCGCTGGACGGAGCAAATCCGCGTTGTCGATACCATCTCCGTCGGTCGCCGTAGATCCGCGATGAAACGATCTCGGAGATCGATGTTCAAAATCGAGCCGAGGGCGCGCCGCGACGAACGTGCTCGACGCATCGATCAGGTTCATCCAACGATGAAAATAGAGCGTTCCGACCGAAAGAGGAATCTTTCCGCGCAGCCATGAAAAGACCGGCGAAAAGTGAGGATGCGAGAAGAGCATTCTCCATCTCGGTCGAGGGGTACTCGTATCGCTGCTCGCGCGGTTCTCGCGACGCAAAGCCAAAGGATTCGCCGAGAGAGACGTCGTCGGAATGTACGGGATGCACGCGAAACTCGAATGGGCGAGCGCGGTGAGCGGCGGGAAGGCGAGGATCGAGTAGAACGTCGGCAGGGTTTCGAGGATCGAGTCCTCTCGAAGGCGAGGAGGCGAGAAGGCCTCTGGGCGTACCGGAAGATGGCCAGGGGCACGCGCGGTTGGATGCCGAGCGCTCGACGCGTGGGACGAGCGTGTCGCGTAACGACGAACGTTGAGAAACTTCCGGCGCGAGTGACTCAAGATTACTCGGAAAAAATGTCGAAGCGAGCTCCTACCAGAACGCGATTCTACGAAGCGATTGGCCGTGACTCGTGCCTCGAAAGGTACCTTCCACCAGGCGGAGGAAGGTGCGCGACGCGACCACGCCGATCCCCGTTCTGTCGGCCATACCTCGAACCTCCCGGAAACCTCCGCTCGTGTGGTTTTATCACCGACCCCGACGGATCTCGGACCTACCGAACACGCGCGACGATCGTGCTTTCCACGAGCTTCCGAACGTTTGAGAAGCGGCCCGGACCTGGGGTTTTACGAATATTCCGCTCCGAACGAACCCCCCCCCCCCCCCTATCGTCCTTTGTAAGGGCGCGAAGGCATTTTGCGGATGCGGAGTAAAAAATGGCTGGAAGCTAGGATTTGGCAAGGGACGTCGACGTCCGAGAGCGGATCGGCGAAATCTAGAGGATCGGCGTAGAATTGGCAAGAAGTCAACCGCATCGAGTGCGCCGCGTTTCTTATTTTTAGGTTACCGCATTGCGGACTCGAGGGACGTACTCGAAGGTCCGAGTGGAAAAAGAAAGTAGGGAGGAAAGGGGCAGGATTCTCGTCGATAGATTTTCGCAATGGTCCACGAGCGAGCAGGAGGAATACGGACTTGGTTATTCGCGGCGAACGAGCGACTCGAGGCTGCCAAAAAGTTTGCGCGATCTACCGCGGAAAAACGGGGAAACCCGTTGGAGCCTCGTTAAACGCGCCAAGAGCGCGCGTTCTTCCAGACGAGCATTATCGTCGATACCGCTATTAAGAAGGATCGTCGGTTTTCCGAGGAGAGTGTCAAAGGCGTAATCGAGGTACGCGATGGGAGCTTCGGGCGAGATTGGGGCTTTGCCGATTCGTAAGGCAAACCCGCCCCTTCGTACCTCCCTCCCCCCCCCCCTTACTCCTGTTTCGCGCACTTTGTGCTCCACGATCCCCCGCGATCCGGACAGTACTCGGCACCGCCTTCCTCCCAACGAAACGCGCGGTCCATCGACGAGCATCGTCGAGGCTTTGCGGGAAGGCGAGCTTTCGCCAACCGTTAACGCCTCCTTTTCTCCGAAACGCCGGACGTACATCGGCAGCGCGAAATATTTGCGCCGGCCGGTCCGAGCGCGCCGAAGGACGAGGACTCGTGGGGGAGAGAGGCGCGGAGGATCCTGCGGCCGGAGGCGTCTCCGAGGGCGGAGGAGAGCGATCGGGATGTTGCGAGCGGAAAGGGTTCGATCGGGCGTTGGTCGGTGGGAGTCGGGCCGGTAGCCCGAGGCGCGCGCCGACCGGCGCACGGAGAGCACGTATTTCCGGAGCGTGCGGCAAAAAAGGAGCAAAAAGGGCGAAGGCGGAGGTAAAAATAGCCGGTGCGCGGCTCGTGCCACCGTCGTCCAACGCAGCGGCCTCGACCGTCCTTTTTCCGGCCGATCCGAGGAATCTCCTCGAAGCCGCCGCGCAGGAGCCTCGGCACGGCTATCGCTTTCCGCGGATGTTCGAGCGATCTTGGCGAGCGGCATAGCTCGAGGGAGGAAAGCGCAGGGGTACGAGGCGTGGATCCAAAATTCTCCGCTCCGGACGAAGAGTGCGCGGATGCGGAGATTTCGCTTTGCGCGGCTGATATCTTCGGGGGGAGGCGGGAAGCGCCGGTCGAGGGACGAGCGAGAAACGATCGCGAATATCGAATGGTTTATCGACCCTCCGTCTCTCTCTCCCCCCGCACCGCCGCTCGCATTCCTCGAGTATTACGCGTGGTGAAAAATAAGCGATTCGCTTCGCGGAATCGGCTGGAAATGCAGGCTCGTTTGCGCCATCGCGAATCGCTCGCGGTCTTCCAGCTACGCGAGTCCCGAGTACCCGCCGCTCTCCTCGCGCCCTCGGACCGCCGCGACGCGCCGATGTCCGCCGATCGCGAGGCTCGAATCGAGGAGAGGCGAGCTCCGGGGAGGATCCTTCGAGGCGACGCGTCGCTTTCGAAGGAACGAGCGAAATACGAAAACGACCGAGGACGTTTCGTTGCCGCGACGTCGCTCGATCGGTTTCCAGATCCTGGATATCTTGTTGCTCCCGTATCCCGTCGAAGGGAAGATCCCGCTAAAGAATGGAATCGGACGGGGCCCTGCGCGACGGACGCGCGAGCCTCCCGAATCTACCGACCAAGCCTACCGACGAGAGATCGAATTTGAAGGACGAGGAGGAGAGGTAGGATGTTGGTGGAAGGACGTCGTCGGAGGAGAAGCAGCGTCGGGCGGAAAATCGGGAGGCGCGAGGAGAGGAGAGCGTCGTCGAGCGCGTCCGCGGGGGCTCGCGCGCCGCCGGAGAGCGAGGGTCGCGTCTGCCCTTGAAACTTTTCGTCTACGCGACCGACCCCCTTCTTTACCGGCCACCGAACCGAAGCGTCCTTGACGTTCGGGAAGGTTCGCTCGGGGAGCAAGCGCGGCCGGCAAACGACCGAGGAGACCTTAGACGAAATCGCGGACGGAGGAAGGACGGTGCTCCGAACGATCGACGACGGACGCGGCGATTCCTCCTCCTTTTTTCGGCCTTCGAGCCACGCCAGTACGATAAGGTCGTACCTAAAAGGCTCCTCCGACCACGCATTCGCTCGACGCTTTCGCTCGCGCCTCGCCATCCGATTTTTCCTTCTCGAAGGGAGCGGTACGCGACATCGATTCCGATCGACGCGTCGACGATTCGCGGATCCGCGCTTTCGCGCGCGCTCCCGAGCGAACCGGAGAATTTGGATCGACGAGAAGCCTCGCGCAGCCGTCGCGCGTAACGAGGCCCAATTTTGGCACGCCCCGATGGCGGTGAGCGTATTTGGTGCGGAAAACGCGGTTCGACCTTTACGGGGAATTCCAATGGCGAGCGTTGCGCGGAGGACGGCTTTTCCCAACGCGGTAATCGTTCCAGGAGCGACACGGAAAATGGGAAAAGTTCGAGTCTCGCCGCAACGAACTCGATCCGCGAAAACTCTTTCGAAAACTTTCCGGGCGCCCACTCCATTTCGCCTCTCGACTTTAACCGACTTTACGTCTCTTCTCACGTTTCGAGCATCCCAGCCAACGACGAGCGCGCGCGTTTGAAAAAATGACCGCATCGACGCGCAATAGGGCCCCGACAAATTCTCATCTCCGTCGAGGCGCCAGTTTGGCATTGGCGCGAAAGTACGAAGGGAGCCCGAAAGGGGCTGGATGATTTTCAGCGCGATCACGCTCATCCACATCCTCGGGTCGCCCGAGAGTCCGTTCGATGGACGGTGCACTCCGTACCCCCGGCTGTGCAGGCTCGCGCACTTTTCCCAGGAATGCGCTCCTCGGTAGCGCTGCGCGACCGGAATAAAGCGATTTCTCGGAGCGAAGCTCGTCCCGGTAAGCGCAGCGACGCGCCTCGCATATCGCCGTCGCGGAAGCTGACCCTGAGGCCTTCGATCGGGATACGGCCAGCACCGATTCGAGGTGCGCGCGCGAGCCGCTCCGCGCGGACGTCGGCGCGACTCGCGCTCGCTCGGCCCGCATTATTCCTACCCAGCCGAGGACACGCGCGCTCATGGAAATCCAAACGGGTGCGGCGATTCTTAAAGCGCGCACGCGCCTGCCGGCCAGGCCCGAGCGGACGCTTCTTCGGTGATCAAATTCGAGATCGGCGAATTCGCGGAGGGCACGGGAGCTCGCGACCGGAGGAGACGGGACGACCAAAGGACGAGGGCGATACCACCGGCCTGACCGGTATCGGCCGAAACGTGGGAGGAGCCGCGCCGAGGCTCGATACCGCGCGGCCAAGAAAGGCAGGCTGTTATCAAAGGTGAAAAGAGAGATAGAGAAGGAGAGTGTGGCGCGAGAGAGATGAACCGACATAGTCGCGGGAGATGGGGCGGGTGGGCAGACGGGCGGGCGGGCGGGCAGGCGGGCAGGCAGGCAGGCAGGCGGACAGGCGAGCTAGCAGGCAGGCAGCAGGCAGCAGGCAGCAGGCAGCAGGCAGACGGGCAGACAGGGGCGGGGCAGTAGACGGAGGGCCCACACCAGGGGCGAAGGAGAGAGAGAGAGAGAACGAGCGAGCGAGCGAACGAGCGAGCGAGCGAGCGAGCGAGCGAGTCTGGCGGAGCGCGCGGAGACGGGGGCGGGTAGGAGGATACGGGGGGGGGGGGTAGACGGGGAGGTCGAGGGGCGAGAGGGTGCCTAGCAACAGGCCTGCCGGCAGCTCGGCGGAGCAGCGTGATTAAATAAAACCGGCGACGGGCACGGCGGCACGGCGGCACGGCGGCACGGCGACCCACCAGGCGTTGACATCAGCGCGCACGGATAGGTCCCAGAGCGTGTGTGCGTGCGCAGGCAGCGGAGGCAGCCGGGCAACACCGACGACGGCGTACCACGAGGCCGGTACCGAACCGGCGAATTCTCTCTGGCCACATGATCGACTCGCGACGGTGCCGATCGCCGATCGCCGATCGCGGATCGCGGATCGCCTCCTCGCCGACCCGCGCGCGCCCGCGCCCACCGCGCAGCGCCGTCCGCCTCCAATTGCCGGATCGGACAATGGCGGATACCGGATAACGAACGATAAACTTCAAGGTCCCGCGAGGTCGCGTATTTTTCGAAGGACAACCTCCCCCCTCCCGAGCCACCTTCGCCGCCTCTCCCCGTCGTTCGCTCGCCTCTCGGACTTTTTATGCGATTTCGCGTATCGGGTACGAGCTGCCCTCTGGCGCTCCAGGGGACGCCGATTAGTCGGCGCAGACTCCCGCGAGACGAAGCGGTGGAAGTGTGCGGGGAAAGAGGTCTACGAACTTGAAGTCGACGGAGCACGTTCGAGAGAGAAGAAAAACTGGGTGAAAGATCGCGAGATCGTGGAGAAACGGAGAGAGGAAGGAGCGAGGTTTGAAGAGGCGCAAAATGGTTTAAACGGCTCGGAGGAAGCGAGAGCGCCGGCGGAGTACGCTCGGAGATCGCGCGTGCGAATGGATCGACGTATCGAATTTGCGCGGCTTCGATGGCGGGGGCGAAGATTTTTCTCCGACTTTTTCTCGATGCGCATCGCGTCTCGCTGGCGAACGCTGCCGCACTCGCCACTCGTCCTTCCCCCGTACCCCCGTTTCCCGATCTGTCGCGTCAACGACTTTCCGCCGCTAAATCCGGACATCGAGGCTTCGCTGCGAGTCTCTCGCGACGACGAACGCGTATGTCCCCGATGTGGGAAAGTCCTGGCGCGAGACCGATCGATCTTCGAGCGCGTCCTTCGACCACCTCCAGACGCACGATCGAGCTTTCCGGCGAACCGACGGACGAGACGTTTCGCTTTTGCACGGCCATTTTTTTTACCCGAATTCCACCCCGAATAGGCAAAAGCATGAGCGCCGCAATCGTCCGACGTGCGCCGATTATTGGTCGGTCACGATCGCGAGGTTGATCGTTCGACGATGAGAGTAGCGTGCGTTCGTTGGGGAATACAAAGGAAAGATAGCGCTTCTCCCGGAGACGGAGGCGTTAAACGGATTCGTGTAATGAAAAAAGAGGAAAAGTCCTTACGCGTTCCGTCGCATCCGATGCCGGAACTTCGATCTCGTGGGATGGATTCTCAAAAGTCGGGCGAGATTTCAGGCGCTACCGTTTTTGCTCCAAAGCTCAAAGGGCAACGGCAAACGGTCTTCGGCGATCTTTCTAATTATTGGAAAAATCGGTAATCACGGTACAGTTGGGGATACATCGAGGCGCGGGCACGAGAGTCGCGCGAGGCGAAGCGGACGTTTCACGTCCGCGAGGCAGAGAAAGTACTCGCTCGAAAATTCGTCGAGGAACGCAGCGGCACCTGCGACGACGGTCTTGCGGTAAAAATATCTTTTATCGGGAGTTTAACCGCCGGCAATTATTGGCCCGGATTCCCGTCGGACGGAGATACGGCCAACGGAGACTTTATACTCCCGATATCCGTCGATTTCGTCGAGGCAGGACCAAGGTGGCCTCCGAGCGAGCGGGAGAAATTCGATCGAGCCGGAGGCAAGCTACGCGCAATGCGGCCCGATTAATAAAGCGCGCTGCGGGAACGAGATGCGCGGTTACACGAGCGAACGATTCTCACGAAACATCTGCCGTTCGACTCTGCGTCGGGCCATTCGCCGAGTATGGAGAGCGGCACGGTGCCCAGGTAGCGGCGAGTAGACGCGGTGCAAAGGCTCGCGAGGGCCGACCGAGAACACCTTCTTCCATTGGCCCAAAGTACGTCCATTTTTGGGAGAAACCTATCTCGTCGATACGTCGGAAAGGCGCTTTGGCCCTCTCGCCTCTGCTCGCGCGGATCGTACGAGTATGCGGATCCCTACGAGAGTGCAAACTGGCAAGAAGCGTCGCGAGACGGTCGTAGGACGAAGAGCGAGGACTTTGCGCCTCCTCCTCTTCTCGCTATTCTTCAGCTCTACCCCCTTTCGCCGATACAGATCGGCCTCGATGGACTCGTCGTCGTCGTCGTCGTCGTCGTCGATGGTCTTAGAGCGAAGGACGGCGGATAATTCTCGAGGAAGGGTACCGACACAGCTATACCAAGAGGAAACGGCCGTTAAAGCGAGATTATCTATGAGCGGCCAGCAAAATAACCGGGACATGCGTATCGCCGTTTAACATTTCCTTTTTTACGTTTCCGCCTCGAATGTCATCGCAAGCGTCGGCGGGGCAAAGCGTGGTGACATTCGAGGGCGCCCGTGCGAACGAATCGAGCGAGCGCACTCGCGGCCGGTATCCAGAGACGATACGGAGGGCGGCCAGCGAGCGCGATAGGAGAGAATGCGGGAAGAACCTGGGTGACTTTAGGCGAGTTCGAATATATCATCGTCACCGTACGGATAAGGGCGTCGAGGAAGCGCAAAATAAGTCGAGGGGAAACGTGCCGCGATGGAAACTTGCGCCACGGCATGCAATGATCGATATACGTGGCGGATGGCCGCTCGTAGGGAGAGATCGAGCCAGATCTCGACTTTTCAATCCGCCGACTCTCGACGATTGCCCTCTCGCGTCCGGCGAGTCTTTGCGACAGGCACCGGCGAAATGGCGAATCAAAAGTCCGAGGTGCTTTCGCAGCGTTCGGCCCAGCAAAGCGTAACGGGCATGCGGATGGAAAATTGGCAGGTTTTTTCGGTGGCGGGTCAACGCTGCGTAACTGCTTACCTGTGCCGATGCGCACGTGCTCTCTTTCCTTCCGGGGAATCACGAGTTAGCCTCGGTTAGCCCGCAGCTGTACCACTTTAGACCGGCTCTCCTCGTTCCTCTCCTCTCGTCGCGTCGCCGATCTTCCCTCGGTCGACTCTCGATCGATGGCACCAAAACTGTACGATCACTCGCAGAATATCGTTGGTGCGCTCTCGCATAAAGGCGTGCGATCGCGATATCCGCGCCAGGCCTTCGACTTACCGCCGGCAAATCTACATTCGTAACTGGCGTCGAGTCGAGGCTATCACGACTCCGTTTGCCGTTTCGTATCTCCAGCCCCCCCCCCCCTCCCCCCGCGCGCCCCTCCAGCCCTCCCACTGGCGGCGCTCTTTCGCATTTACCCCCCTAGCTCCGAACGCAAGTAACGTTTCACCATCTGGTAGAACTGGCAGTGGAAAACTGTCACGGACTCTGCTCGGCCGGTCTCCGGTACATTCCCATAAAACCATACACGCTCTCCTCCCTTCGTCCTTCGCGCCCCCTTTACCCATTTCTCGTTTCGGCAGGACCATCGGCGACTCCGAGACGTCGCGCGGCACGGCGCGTACGGCGAGTGAGCGATCGACGAAAGAGCTCGAGGCTAGACAAACGCAAATTTTCGCCGGTCATTCGACGATTCTACCTTGCCGCTCCTGACTGTGTCCGACGATGAACTTGCGAAATTTGGACCGGTGGGCTCCTATACGTACCGTCGCTCCCGAAGGGGCCCCCTAACCTTTCTCTCTTTCTCCTTTTGCCCCCTCCCCCAAAACCTCTTTCCGACCACGCTCTCTCGCTCTCTCTCTCTCTCTCTCGCTCGCTCTCTCGCTCTCTCTCTCTCTCTCTCTCTCTCTCTCTCTCTCTCTCTCTCTCTCTCTCTCCCCAACAGTATCTCCCATCTCCCTTCAGTCGCACGCACACACATACGTTCCCTCTTTCTCTCTCGTTCGTGACCAGTGGAAATGGCCGCGTTTAACACGTCACCACACTCGCAATTCGCTCGTCCCCGCATACCAATGTACGTGGCAGCGGATGTTACGGCGCACACTTACGAACCCGTGGGTGGGCCGCTGGACTTTCTTGGAAGGAAGATATATATCTGGCTGGTTACAGGACGGTCGCGTACGAATTATCGCGAAAAGCCAGTGCGCTGGACGCCCCTCGTAAATGCGAGAAATGAGAATGATAAAAGGTCGCCGGCCGGCGAGACGAGAGATGGTGAAAGAAATGTCGAAAATCGTCGAAGGAATGTACGTAGAGAGGCCCGGATCGGAGAGCGCAGAACGAAGTGCGAAAATACCTCTTTCACGAACAGCCGGCGACGAACTGGCCGATTGGCCGTCGCACGGGGCGCAAAACTGCCGGTCTCGCGGCGTGTCGCTACTAACCGTCCTGCGCTACCTAGACCCCACCGGCCGCCCGATCCTCGACGAGTCCGCACGAGGCCGATCGGACCCACCCGAATTCGACCGGAAGCCCACCAACTACCGAGAACCGCCGAAGCGCCGAACCGACGAACCGCCGAACCACCTCGAACCTTTCTACTTTCCGGCCGTCTCATCGGGAATTCCTCCTGAAATCGCCATGCCCGATCCTTTATCTCCTTCTACGTGCACGCCCCGTCGGTGCTTCTGCGTGCATCCAGGGGCCACCGACCGCGATATACCCGAAATTCTAGTCCTCGGTCGCGCTCGTGTTAACCTCCTCGGAGCGTTCTCCAAAACTCAACGGCGGCACAGTTCCGTACGGAGCTACGAGCGGACCCCCCGATACCAGCTGGATTTTGCGAACGTCACGGAAATACCTCACGCACCTATCGACGCAAGTCGTCCGACGTATAATCGATTTTCTTCCTCGCGACGAACGTACATACCTACCTATTCGCGTCTCCATCGCTCGGCGAGGTACTATGTTGCGCTCTCTCGAGCTTCGACGCTTTCGACGCTTTCGACGGTTTCGACGACGGTATGCGTTTCCGATCGTTCGTAGACCCGGCAGCTCCTCCTTGGGAAAGGACGCCTTTGCAAATTTCACCTCGCCTCGTTCGTTCCTGCCCCCGTGGCCGTGCTCCTCGTTAAAGCCTATCGCGCAAAGTTGGCCGACAGGTCTGCACCTGGATACAAGATGCAGCGATACGACTATGTAGGACGATGGATTCTTACGAGCCCACGTGATATCCCGGACAAGTGGCCTTAACCGAGCTCGAGGCGATACCGCCGAACCTGCCGAAATACGTTCCGCTGGTTGCAAGGCCATCGCGGGACGAACAGCGCGTCGATGCGCATTCTCGCCGCCGATTACGAATCGGCGAATGGTCCGAGTCCAAAAGAGAGACGTTTCCATTCGGAGATGCGAGCAACGTGGCCGCTCGTAGGACGGGCCGAGACTCGACGTGGACGAGAACGGAGATACGATACGTAGGTTTGCATATGCCTAGGTATACCGCTCCCGATCGTTATTACGCGATCTTGTGCAACGCGAGGCATTCTGGCGCCACCTTCTTCTTACCTCGTAGAAAATGCGACTCCCGCAAAGGAACGTTACGACGTTTCGATCGACGAGCTTCGTTCCTACGCCATCGACGCGTTCGTGCCGGCAGAGATTATGCGTCCAATTATCGGGAAACGAGCGTTGGAGAGGCTCGTGAATAAATGTAAATGCAAATGCGGACGGTTATAGGAAGGATTTCAAAAGTACTCGCGGCGTCAAAGAAAACAGAGACGTACTTTAAGCGGCGCGATCAGCCTCGGGAGCGCTCTCCTCGAGTGCGGGCTAATAAGATGGCCAATAAACCCGCCGCGATTTTGGTATGCATTTCGATCCGCACAAAGAAAACCTTTGTCCCGCCAAGACTCCGAGAACGACGATCGATTCATTACGCGCCGGATTAACGATTCGAAAGACGTTAAACCCCATTTATTCGCGCGAGCGGAATTACTAGCATTCGAATAATGGCTAGAGCCCGAATACAGCTACCGCGGTACTTAAACGATGTCCATTCAAAAGTAGGATATCGCTCCGCTCAAGGCCGTAATTGGGCCGCGCTATCGAGCGCGATTTATCGCCGCACCGAGATCGATCGTTCCTCCTATCGCCCAGATTTCTTTACAACGACGCGTCCCCCCTTCGGCCTTGCCCCTACGTAAAGGCGCATCGTAGGAAATTCCGAGACGCTTAGAATTTGGCCGCTCCTCGAGACGCGTCGATGATGTTCGGTCGCTCGACCCTGTCCGATCGTTACACGCTCGCGAGTTCGAATCGCTTCGAGGCTCGGATCGAACCTCGACGCCGTACGCGTGCCGGGGCGCGATTAACGAAGGATTTCCAGACTAGGACGAGACTCGGCGAGATCGGGACGAGAAAGAGAATCGTCCGCGAAGGAGAAAAGGCCAACGAGACCTCCCGAGAGGCTTAATTTCATTTGGGATCCGGTGGACATCGTAATTTGAGAAACCAGGTGGTATCGTTTGATGTGTATGAACTGCGGCACTGGAATTGCAGAGACGGCGAATGACGGCGGCGGCGCTGGCGGGGTGGGTTGGGAGGTTCGGGAGGGCCGGAGGAGGGGTGGCGACTGGAGGCAGATAGGCGACAAGGGGATCGGCCCCGGGAAAGCGCGGCCGGGCGGGTAGGGGAGGGTAGGGGCGGGTAGGGGAGGGTAGGGTAGGGGAGGGGGCTGCGGCGCGGCGGAGGGCGTGGGGGCGAGAGATGGAAAGAAGGAGAGAAAGGGAGGAAGAGTTAACGGACGATCGGGGTCGGGGCGGAGCGAGGGGGCATCTGCGGAGGAGCGGCTTGGAGGGCGGAGGGAGCGGGGGTGGTAGGTTCGCGGCTGAGCGCAGAGTCGAGGAGCGAGAGGAAGAGGGACCGACCGTGGGTCCTTCACCCGACGAACGAACCAAACGAATAGCTCGCCGACGCCGACGCCGACGCCGACGCCGACGCCGAGGCCGAGGCCGACGCCGCCGGTACCGGCGCTGCTCGCGTTCGACCATCGCGTCCGCCTTCCTACCGCCGTCACCCAGATTCCGGCACAGGGCGTACGCCGCCTTTCGAGGCATATTCCTGATCAAAGGCGTCCCGCTTATTCGGCGAACATTCGGCGAATCGTCGGACGTTTGCTCTTCACGAGACCCGCCGATAACGTGCCCGGCGCGGCGGAGCGTCCTTCGCTCCTTTATCTCTCGCGCTACGGACAAAGCGCACCCGGGCTCTCCCTCCCCTACCCATCCCCATCCCTCCCCCGCCCTTCCGACATCCTCCCAATTCTCTCTCGGCGGTAACGAGGGAAGAAATGCGCGAATAATCATCCTTGGATACCGTCGATACAGGGTGGCCCGTGGTTTCGGGCCAAGGCGCGTCCGTAGGAGGATCGACGATTTCCACTACTGGCCGGCCCGCGTGACGACCGCTTCGGGCTCCGGGCCGAGAAGCGAGAAGTGAGTTCGGGAGGAGCTCGGCTGGATGAGCCACCGCCGATCGGCCCTCGCTACCTAAGTTTACGCGCGCGCTTTATCCCGGTTATGCCTTTTTCTCTCTCGGTTCTTCCTTCTCAAAGGTTGCGGGGTGGAACGATACCGTTTATCCGTGTTCGAGCATAACGAGAGCGTAACGAGCCATCGAAAGCTGCGGGGAAACTCGATAAAGTTGGTACGACTTGCGCCGACGGTTATAGGTGGACGCGGATATATTATTCAGAGCAACGTACGCGCGTGGATCTACCACGATCGTTTAAATTTTAACGCGGGCACACCGCTTTCGAAGCTTTATCCGACGGGAGTACGACCTAGAATCGCGAAATCGACGTTGGGTCGCGTGCCTAAAATAAGCCTCGATACGCGTCTTTCATTTTATATCCATACTTCGGCAGTTTTAGCGATTTCGCCAAGAGCTTTCTTCCTCCCGCGATCGACGGCGGTCTCGGGTTATGTCGCGTTCGCGAGAAACGGAGATTTTTACCCTCGTCTACCGCGTTAATCGGCGCTCCTCGAGTGAGAATCTCCCGGTGGCCGCGCATTTTTGTCCGAGAAGCGTAGGGACGCTAGGATAGCGCGTAACCTACGATCGATAATCCGTACTCCAATGGGAGTAAGGGCGACGACCCAAATGGAAATCGTGTATCGATGGCTGATCGGAGGCAGGCCGCATCCACTTCGCCGATAGGAGCGCGTAGAGTGCGAAGTGGACGCCGGATGATGGATTTCGCGGCGGAACTTTGAGGAAGACGAAGAAACGTGCCTCGATCCGGGGACCGTTACGATCGGCATTCCCACACGGATAACCGTCTTACGAGATTTAAACTTGTCAATTATCACGCCGTCTTTTTTTTCCGCGGCTTGGCCTCGCACCGTGCGCACTAAACTTTCTATCTCCTTCTGCGTATACGATGAGTCCGCGCAAAACAACGAACTTCTTCCTTCCCTCGCGTCGCTCCGTCTCTTTCCGTCCCCTTGGCGAGCCCCTTATGCTTCGACCCCCCCCCCTCCACCCCCCCCCCCCCCCTCCACCCCCTCGCTCTCTCGCGGAGCCCTCCCTGCCTGCCCGCCCGTCTGTCCGTCCCGCTCGCTCACCTCTCTCTGGCGAGGGCAAATTCGCCTCGGCCATCAGCCGGTGCCAATAACGTACCAAGGCAGATGGAAGATGCGGCGAGGGTTTGGTAGTTGGCCCGATGACGGTGGGGACGAAGGGTGTTTTGCCGTCTGCAGGGCCGTGACCATCGATCATCGTGCCCGCTACTCGTCGGTCGGCCACTTGCGGGATAATGCCGAGAACCGCGAGGTCTTCGGCGCTTTCAGCGTAGGCCAACCGATGCATCGCGCACCGTTCATTAAAGGCATCGAGTTTGTTAGCGAGAAATCCAACGCGGACAAGGTCGTCGATGGAGAGCGATACGAGACCGCGATGTACATTTTCCGTAGCGACCGAAACCTTTGTCGTTCCTCGCTTCATCGACGTTCGCGAACGACATCGTCCGAATTCCGCGCAAAGCGACGGAGAACGACGATATTTCGGAGTACGTCTCGGCCCTTGGGGCCGTTCGAGCGACGTCCCTCGTGGAGCCGGCGCGATTTGAAGTCAAGTGCGCGATCGCCTCTTGCCGACTTAATTCGGTGTGCATCCGAGCGTAATGACCGCACCGCCTCCGCTTTGAACCGCGCCTTTACGTCGCCGCGTCAAACATCGCTGCGCCTGTCGCTTACGATTCTTCTTCCATGGATCCCACCTAACGTTCACGCGTGCACTTCCTGCCAGCCGCCGCCGCCGCCGCCGCCGCCGCCTCTGACTAGCTGACCGTATCGAAAGCACGAACCGTCAAATTCGCTGGCCCGACGACGATGCTCCGCCATATCCTCGCACGTCCTCGACCGACGCCGAACTTACTTACAATTACAATTTTCATAATGCGCTCCGCGGTTCGTCGGTGTCGGGGGTTGTCGAATCGTGTGCCCTGCGCAGTACGAGTAGCGCGGACAAAACCGAAACTTTTTCCGATTTTATTTCCGACAAAACTGCCCGTTTTCCACGCGTAGCTCCTTTACGAGGCCGAGCTTCGAGTGCGCGGCGGGCACACCTTTGGAGGAATCTGGAAGAGAGGTGACGAGCTGGCTGCCACCGTTTGGAGGACGAGCATAGGTATAGTGCGAATAGGCGTGGTCAATGTTTTCGCAAAGGATATTAGGGCGGCAGATTCGAAGGAGGAAAAGAGAAGAAAAGAGAAGAAAAGGAAAAAGAAGGAAGGAAAAGAAAAGGAAAGAAAAGAAAAGAAAAGAGAAGAAAAGAGAACCAGTATGTACAGCGAGGTTTAGGGTCCGGTCTAGCCTCCCCGGAGCCCGATGTTCCCCGCTGCGACGTCTGGCCCGACCATTTTTATCGTTCCTCGCCTACAGCCGTGATCCTTGCGCGCGGCGGTACCTTCTGCGAATCGCTCCTGCCGATATTTCCACCCACCGCTCTCTAATAATATCCCCCGATCAAGAAAGGGGGTATTCGCTCAAAGATGCGTTCATAAGGATTTAACGCGAAAGCGTTGAACGGTAAACCGTGCAAATCGCAATGTCGGTCCCAGCATCGCTACATCGTTAACGTGGCAAATCTGTAAGCCTTTACTCGGTGCCCTATCCCAGCACTTTTGCGCAGAGGCAGGAGAAGGATTCGTCGGAGGTAGACGAATTTCGAGGAACAGCGTGCGGCTCTAATGGCCGCAATGAGCGGAGGCAGTCGAGCAAGCGCGTTGGTAAGAAATTCAACGTAACGCTTATACGACCGACCTTACGATACGCGGAGGAACGCGTCGTTAACGGCGATTGGCTTCGGAGCACGTTGCGCGCTCTTCTCGAGAGTAAAAATAACCCGAGCGATGATAAATCGGTTTTATCGGAATCGTCGAATTCGGAGAAGAGACATCGGTGGGCCAGCGGAGGAGCGGAGCGATAATAAAAATAACCGTCTATTGGCCGCGAAGGCGTAGAAAAAGAGGGGAGGCCGGATAATGGAGAGGAATCGAAATAGAGCGCGGATGATGGGGAGAACATAATCGATCGGAAGGCCGTAAACCGGGCCCAGCCTGGCCGCCATTGCGTCCCCTTTGCCGAGGATCGAGCGGTCGACTTTTGGTCGTGGATCGGAGCACGGTCGTCCGTGGGCGTACCGGAGGTACGCCTATGCGCGGTGCAGCGCGCACGTCCTCGGGGCTCGCTCGAGGTTCCGCGGCCGAGAAAGAAATTCGGGAAATTATCCGCGTCCCTCGAGGAAGCTCGGCGGCCATCGTAGGGAGGAAGGGAAGGAACGATAGCGCCGGGCGATCTTAATAGCGGCGATTTTTGCGATTGGCGAGCGGATTCGAAGGCGGGCCGATCGAGGAACGATTCTCGCTCCTCCGAACGACCCTGACTGACTTACTCTCCTCGCTCGTGCTCCGCGAGCTCTTTCCTACGGCGGGGGGGAATGCGACCGATGCCGGCTAATCGTGCGGTTCGTAGGCGAGCGGAGCCGCACGCGGGGAAGGGAGGCGCATTGGCAGTAGCGAGAAACACCTGCGGAATAAGCGCCGCCTTGATTTTAAGTACGTTCGGGTCGCACTGCCGGAAGCGAGTATCTCCTCCTAATCGACGAGACGTCCGTCCTTCTTTTCCCTTTTCCAGTCCTACCCACGTTTCCTTTCCTCCACGGCCGGACCTCGCGTTCTTCTTGGCTCCGAAGCGAGATACGTGCCCAAGGACCGCGAGCGGCATGGCCGAATCTCGCTTCTTCTCTACTCTAAGATCGTAGGCGCGACCGACGAGCCCGCTCGAGGGCGCTACGCGGAACGTTTGTAAAACTAGAAAATGTACCAGCCACGTGGCACGAGGAACGTCGAATACGGTGGATCCGATAGTGTCGATGACCCTGCCTTCCGTCAAAGGGAATGCGTATCACGTTTCCGCGTCTAATTCTCCACTGGAAGTCGCGTCATCTCGAGCCGAGGTGCCTTATCCCCAATTTTCTCACATCCGCCGACCTCGGTGGCGGTGCAGCGCGAGTGGCATCGAGGCTAAACCGAGTTTCGCCGAAACGTTCCATCTTGGTGGATGGCCGTGCAACGCGATCGGGAAGGAGCGTCCTTGGATGCGCAAATACGGCGTAGCATCCTCGCGAAATTTTCTCTCGGGGCATCGCGATCTCGCTCGGAAGGAGCGAGCGCGTACGTGGGTACGCAGCTCCGGACGATCGCCGCTCTTTGGCAGAGCCAGAGGCGCTCTCGACATCGATCGCATACGTATCGACGCAAACGAAGGAAGCTCGTCGATTCCGTCGAGGAGCGCGTCTATAAATGGATAGCACTCGATGACGGGGAGCTCTAAAATTAAAAAAATTTCGTCCCGCAAAGTCGCGAGCTCGTCATCGCGCAAGTTCGTCCGATTCGTACCGCCGCAAAACAACGACTATGCCGGTTGCGCCAGCGCGATACTTTCCGTACTTTGGACGTCATCGGTGGACGAGCGGCGCTCGATGAATTTGCAGCAGCAAAGGTGGAAAGCCCGGCAGGCTGGGAGGAAGGCTGGCGGCTGCGGCTGGCCGAGGGGCGGCCGAGGGGCGGCTGATGCGGCTGGGGGGCGAGAGGGGGAGCGGGCCGAGGACCGAGGACCGAGGACCGACGACCGACGACCGACGACCGACCGCTGGAGGGGCGAGAGAGAAGGAGGGAGGGCTCGGGTGGGGGCCGAGGCGGAGAGGGAAAAAGAGAACATTGGCAATGCAGTGATACGCAGCGGCGGCAGTGGCGCCGAAAATGCAATGCGGTGCGCCCGAACGACAGCGTCGGCGTCGGGCGTGGCGGATAACTGACCTCGCCTGCCTCGTCTAGCCCGGCAGCCCCTCGCCGCCCCTCGCCGCCCCTCGGCTCGCCTCGTCGCCCTCCGTCTCGCCTCGGCCCCTCTCGCCCCGCTCGGCCGCGAGCGCGACTCCCGAGCGGAGTCGCGTACACCGGCGGCCCCCTACCCTCCCCGCCCCTCCCGCACGCTCGACCTTACCCCCTCTACACCTGCTGCGCCCTGCAGCCCCTCCCCGGCGCTCCTCGGCCCCCTGCCCCGTCGGCCATCGAGCCTCGCCGCGGCGGGGCCTTCCGCGCCCCCGGCACATTGGCAGACGGCAGTCTGGCCGTCTGGTTGCCCGGCAACGCGCCACTGCTCGTCGCCGTTGATGCGAGAGGGTGAATAGAGCGATAGTTACGAGACGCATCCTGCCCGAGCAAATGCACATCCACCGTGATCAAGATGTAGCGCGAGGCTAGTCGCGATTTTTCGAATATCCAACGACGCACCGCGCTTCAACGATTGCCATCCGCTAGGGTTCTGCCCGAGGCTTCGATTTCTCAACGCGAAATCCCGATCTTCCGAGATCGAAACGGAGAATTTCGTCTCTCACGAGTTGCGCGTCCATTTCCAGACGTTTCGGTGGAGACTCGGGCAGATACCGTACGCGCTACGAGCCGGCGAACGTCGCTTCGCTCGCCGTTGGGCGTTTGACGACGTCTCAAGTATAAATGCGTTATGAAGAACGGTAAACGCGAACGTTTTTAAATTGTTTCGATCGGGTGGGCCTCGCGTCGATACACGATGCACGATAGGAGCCGGCAGCACCTCTCTTTTACCGTGGACGAACGTTCCAAGAGTCTGCCGACGTCTCCGACCCAAGATCGCGCTTCGCGAGGCGTTGAGGTGCTGCGCGTTCCTTTGCGAAAATGACCTTTCGCTCGGAGCAGAGTTGCTTGGACGAGAAACCCAAGGTCAGGGATGTCCGAGACGGAAAATTTCGGACGGGAACGCGCTTTCTTCGTCGAACGATTACCGGACAATGGGCGCATAACGAAGGAACGGAAACGAAAGGTCGCGGACGTGCGGTGGATATACTTCCATGACGCACCATCAGCGTGCGAAGCTCGAGTCGTTAAATTTAGACAGCTCCCATTCCGAAAATACGACGAGATTTTTGGCACTGTCGAATATACGGCCCAGGTTCGATAATTCGGATCGTAAAGCGACATGTACGGCGCAAGATTTCTCGGTGTTCCGTGATCTCGGCCGAGCCGTCGTTTGGAGGCCGGTCGGTACACGTCCACGTCGTTCGCGCTACGGCGAGCCTGCCTCGGAACCGTCGATGCAACACCGGAACGTTATCGAGAACCGTTTCGTTGCTCGCCATCGCCGTTTAAACTCCTCGGTATCGCGCATCTTTGTCTCCGCGCAAAAATGCCCCCCCCCCACTCGCCGCCCATTATCGTGCTCCGTTGGTCCAAGTTTCCCAACGAGTCCAAATCGTTCACGTTCTTGGCCGTGGCGAGTCGTATTTTACGCCGACGACCAACGTTCGAAATGCGGCATACACCTTGCGATTCGTCCTCGATGGCGGCAGGCGGGCAACACCGTCGAGATACCAAGATCACGATGGCGGTAGATACATCGGGTCTGTAATTTCTGGTGCAAATCTTCCATCGCTCGACGAGGGTACGCAGACCATCCGATGGATCCATTTGCCCTTCCTCCCGGTCTCGCTTCTTTCCTCGAAAGAGAATAGAGGGAAAGAGAGGAAAGGGAGAGGGAGAAAAGAAGCGCGCTCGGCGTCTCTAAATATTTGAGGGCAATGGCACCAAAGCGGTGGAGGCAAGGATCCGGTCGAATCGAGAGGAAGGTTCGAGCGGAGTCGAATCGACGTAGAGATACGTCGCGCGATGCGTAGGTTGGCACGGTTCGTAGGACGGGCGAATCCTTCGCGGGGACAGAGGGCGAGCGAAGGGGCGAGGCGCGGAGAGGGAGAAGGTCCTGAGAAGGGCGGCTTGCTTTCGGCGCCGGAAACACCACTCTCGGCAACGTCGTCCAAGACGAAAGAGATATATAACGGTTTATACAGCGTTTCCTCGGACCTACGCTGGCTCGGCTTAGCGCCGACTCTCTTCTGCGAAGCCGGCTCGGCTAACTAACCGCGGGGGAAGGGGCACGCGGAGAGAGGGAGAGAGAGGGAGTGAGAGCGAGGGAGGTGGCGAGGAGGGAGGCGAAGGACGAGGAGGAGCGGATATACGCACGGTTGAGATACACCTGGCGAAAGGTTCATTCTTCTTGGAATAATCATCGTGCCGAGTATTAAGCCGACGCTGGTATCGCAAAATATATCCCCCCTCCGCCGCCTTCCTTCCCCTAGTCGCTCCGCGCTCGCCGCTGGCCCTACCGCTTTTACACCCACCTTTCTTTCTTTCTTTCTTCCTTTCTTCCTTGCTTGCTTTCTTTCTTTCTTTCTTTCTTTCTTTCTTTCTTTCTTTCTTTCTTTCTTTCTTTCTTTCTTTCTTTCTTTCTTTACACCGCCATTCCCGGCCGGTATTCCAACGCGTCTATATACGCTATGAATATCCGTAAAAAGAGAGGGTAGCAGGGAGGAGAAGAGAGTCGGGGGTCATTGTTGTTCGTCAGCGCCTATCGCTGCGTATCGATATTCGCCGATGATCCGATAGAACGGTCTCCTTTCATCGCTGGACGGCAGGAGCGCCGGCGAGGTGGTGGTGGTCTTCGCACGGCGATGCGCTTAACGAACGATCCGGCGAGGAACGCTTTTCTCGCGCGACCTGTCCCGAAGGACGATGCGAACGTATCGATGCGCATTATGCACTTGCTTCTCCTCGCGTAAGCTCCAAAATAGATGAGAAGCGACCGTCTCGAAGCGCGGGTGCAAATGCGAATGAGAATTGAAATCCTGCACGAAGTGGAAGCAAGATTTTCTCGCGGTACGCTAGCATTTCGAGGATGAAGAAGCACCTTGCCTCGGCCAAGAATTAAACGCGAGAAATCGATATGACCGGCGATGGTACCGCGAACGGAGCGAGAAACAATATCGCATTGTCCCCCGCTGCGAAACAACGACGCGTATTATCGTACTCCACGGAATTCTCCTGCGCGTTTCACCGATCGAACCCAACTCCCGTATCGGAAGGACATTTCCCGTCAGGTGCATCGCGCCAACTCGTTTCTCGTATATCGGCCGGTCATTTCGCGCCTTTAATAGGCGTTATCCACCTAGGAAAATGTCCTTTTCTCACGCTAAAACTCGTTTAGACTTGTCGATCGATCGTGAGACGCTGAGGGGGCGGGGCGGGGCAAGGAGAGGTGAATACACAACGCTCTTTTCGCCTTAACACTTTTCTGGCTAGAACTTAAGGCGGAATCGTATCGTCGGACGAGAGCGAAGAAAGCCGAGAGGAAAACGTTGGCTTTCGCGGCTTCCGACGCTTGCCAGTCGTACGTCGCGTATATGGCCTTTTTTTGGGCACCGACCGCCAAGGTCATTCGACCCAGGACCTACCGTTTAACGTGACTTTCGAAGCACCGGAGCCACGGTGTACGTGGATCGCCTGGAAGAAGCATGACGAGAGTTGGCGAGATTTATCATTTCCGCCGTTCGGTTTTGTCGTCTAGCAGGACGGTTTTCACGGTTTTCCGTGGCATCCGAGCGTAAAAAGGGGTACGCGTGCAATACGGACAAGATTCTCGCTTTGGAATCGCGAAGTGTGGGTGGAAAAATGTGTTGATGCAAGAGTGAGCAGCCGTAGGACGAGAAGCCGGTGGAGACAGTAGCGGCGATCAGAAAATGGTCTAGGAGCGGGAGGGAGAAGGGGCTGGGCCAGGAGGTGGACGAGGGCGAGGGTGAGGTCGAGGGCGAGGGAGAGGGCGAGGGCGAGAGCGAGGGCGAGGGCGAGGGGAAGGACGGTCCGCATCGGCCGGTCGTGCTGGCCTGTCTGCCCGTTGCAACATTCCTTTGTTAGAGAAACCAATTCCTCGGCCAATAAGCTACGCCTGTGCAACTGTGTGTGACTCATAAGGCAACTACTCAATGACTCAGGCCCCGAGATTGCCGACGACGCTCGCGAAGACGTGGCTTCCGAACCTGAATCATAATCCCGTCAAACGCGTCGTCGATTCTCGGATGGCCGTTTTTCCAGGAATTTCGAAGGTGACGCACGCGAGGCGTATGGCGCGGAGAGCGCAGGTCAAAAGCAGGGGCATTGAGTCCACACCGATCCCCTCGATTATTCAGATCTGTACATTTATTCAAAGTTTAGTATATTTACGAGTATCACAACGTCCAGAAAGATGGTCTATCTCTAAGTAAAAAATATCACTTTATTTGAAGTTTGTCGGAGGCGCGTTATTATAAAACGAAATCTTATTATCCATGAATACGTACGTGCTAATTTTGACGTCGATCTTTCGACGTATCCTCGTACTTTAATCGCGCTTACGTTTACGAACATCCTCCTAGGAGGCTTTACGTTCGACTATGCTATCTGTACATTATTGCGCCGCGAGTGTCCAACGTTGATACTCGTGGGCTTAAATGCTCTTTGTACATTGACGATTGGCTACGGCCTAAAATTTGCGCGTCTTTTATCGTTTCTTTTGTGCCGATGAGGATGTACGTATTCGTACTGCATAGCGACGGACCCTGGTGCGTTTCGTTCGCATGCTGCATTTTACGTGTGAGCGTTACGTTCCGATTGTTGTATACAATAAAAATGTCTTTATATGCAGAATGTAGAGTTTGACCGTAAATCGTTTAAACTCGGATCCCCCAGTCCGCGTCTAGCATTTCGTTTCTCGGTGTATCCGTGCCGTAGTCGGGACACGTGTGCTGCGTATACTTGTGCTATAATGTTACAGATGTCAAAGGAATACGGTGATTCCAAAAATAACTTTATAAAATCGGTTGGCTTAATAAAATAACCGTTATAATTATCGTGTAATTTCGAAATTTCTTTAACAGCGTTTCATATATAAATTATAAAATAAAAATACATAACTCTCGATGTTAAGCGTTACTCTTAAAAATATGTTGTCAGGTAATCATGTACATATATATCTGTTTACACACACGCACTTATCTGTATTATTTTATATCCTTTATGATTTATATTACATTTACAAGTTCTTGATTAGTTTCGCTATGCGCCGTATCGCCCGCTCTCCGTGTTATCGAGCATACATGACAAGCGTAATGAATATCGTTATCAAAACCGATAAACTAATAACTCTGATATTGTTCGTAAAGCTGAAAACAATACTGGTACTATCCAACTGGAATTCGTGTAATTCGGTGCGGTCGAGAAATATAAAATATGATTACTTAGAATGTAACGCGCATCGTTCGCCGATCTTAAATGGGACGTATGGCGCGCACTTCGATAAAGCTAAGGACGTATAATATTCGTTCGAGACTTTTCTTGCATAAATAAGATGGAAAGCACGAAAATACATCACCGTTTAATTCCTCGATATTTTCTATCTGCACATTATCTACAAAGTATGTATAGTTTTCGTCAAATTGTCAATGTTTGGTCTGTGATCGCTTTCCGTATTATTAATTTTACATCGCTGACTAGATATGTACCTAACGCGATAGGTAACGTATACAACACCTTCCTTAGTTAACGGGTATTAAAAAGTTCCGGGTAACAGGTCCATTACCAGACCGACTTGCGAGGAATAATACAATAATTTGGATATCGTGTTCAAAGAAAAGTCACAAATTTAATATGGCTCATCGTTCGTGAGCTGTTCCATAGAGAACGGTAAATAACGTTTTTCATAAGATATCGGACATTAAGGGAGAAAATAACTGCCGTTAATATGACAAACATACTTTGCAAACAAAGGCGTAGATAGTCAAGATACGCAGTACCCTAGAAATAACTTGCTAATATAATTCAAATATAACGTTCAACTCACCGCTTTAGAATGACATTTCTCTGATCGCGATCTTCGAATATAATTATGTGAGCAAAGGATACTGGAAGATCTTTGTCATGTACTGATTTCTGGAGATCTAAATAGTAATTACACATTAAAAAATGTTCAGCGATATAAACGTGCAAAAGTTCGTAAGGCATGGGTCACAGATTTTGCCGTCTCTGCTCTGTAAATAAAATATAAAATAAATAGTAAAGAAAATAAAAGAGATAGTACCGTGGCCAGTGCTGTCGGTTATTCCTCGTGTACCTTGTAACGGTGCTATGGAATTCAAGCAGTTGCTCGGGCGTTGCCGTAGGTGAACCAACCACGTTTTGCGATGGCATACTTTTTATGGCCTCCTCTAGCCACTTGGACAACATCTGAGAGAAAGAAGAAGGTCGTATCGATAGCGAGCAAAGCCATTTCTCCGGGGCGAATACTTCTTCGACTTATTATCGGTATATCTTACCGCTCTATCGGTGAGAGTAAGTTCGATAATGACATCAGCTACATCCGACAGCATGTACGAGGATAACTCAAATACACTTGCGTGAAGCAACCGTACGACCAGGGTCTGCCCCTTTTCTCTAATAATGCCCTGCACCAATTGCCGCCGAATCGTAAAATCTGATCTATTCTGAAACGTACCAAATCTACTTTTAATATTTCTCTCCACATCCTCGCCAACTTTAAACATATTTTCACGCGTACTTCGTGATCTCGTCCGCAATGTAAGAGGTCGTAGAAAAATTTCATAACCGAAGCATTCGCATCTCTGTGATCCAAACTACAAGCCATTAATGCGCAATCCACTATGCTTTCTATTATAGCCGAGTGTAAAAGAGGAATAGGTGCCCTCTGAAGAAACCTGGAAGAACCGTTCAACATTTATTCCTCACGTTATAGAGTTTGGTACGACGCGCAATCCACCGCGTAGTAGAGCTCGATGAAATTCTGTACCTGGCACATAACCTGAATAGATCGTCCACCGTTTCGGGATGCTGCTTTAGACCATCCTCCTCCTGCAGGATATCGAAAGTAGGACGAATGAACGCTTCTAACATTCCCAATAAACCCACGATGCATTCCGAATCGGAGGCATATTCGTCGACTAATATTGACCCTAGGTAGAGGAAACAACTGTATTGATGCACCGCGTACAATTGCACGATCTAAAAATTAAGAGAGACATGGATTACCGATGAGGATCGTGACAGAATGGAGAGACAATGGGCGGAGATACCTGTTTTACAAGTGGCTCCAGAAGATGCGCGGAATGCCTGCCTAGGCAACGAACTGCAAATCTAATACAACGACAACATCTTTCCATGAGCCTCAAGTCATGTTGGTACGTCGTACACACGTTCGACAATACGGGCCACAACTGTTATTATAACATATGATAGAATAACGATAGAACATATGATAAGAATATACGGCAGATATAGCCGTTCTCAAACGTTAATATTTTTCGTTATTTTCAAAGAACTCACTTCGGTGATGACATCTTTGCAAGGATGAATTTCATCCGAATTGTCCAATTGAGGATTGGTATGCTTAAATATAGTGGCAAGCCTATCCAACCACACCCCAGGATCGGTCTTAGTTCCTTTCTCGACGGTCATCCTGACTTTCATAAGCTCGCACAACGGTTGCGCTTGGAACCAACAAAGCTCCTTCATCGCTTGACTGATTTCTTCTCGAGGTAATCTTGCGAGAATAATAGCGACACCTATCGACGAGAATTGCGTTAGATGCGAAGAGTGTAATGGGCATTGAGAATGGAAATAAGATTTGGTTTATCGTTCAGTTACGGGCTTACCTTTGAGTAAACCAATGGCAGCATCGTTACTGATAGCAAAACTATCGAGAGATCGTGCGATTTGCAGAAGCCCTGCAAAATGCGAAGCCATGTGCAGCGGGCAGGCAGTACATATGCTCAACAATGCGCTGCACGCCGCACTTCCCAAACCTTTTTGGCTCAAGCAGGTTAGAAGAAAATTTAAAACTGGCTCTGCAACATAAATTGAGTCGTGAACGATGGAGAATGCGAATAACGATGTAACGCGGCTTACCCAAGGACTGCGGATGGCTGTCTATCCATTCGCAAAGCTCCCCTAACAGACGAATACTCGTGTGCCGTACCGCGATGTGAGTGTTTTCTGGCAAATTAAGGATCGCCTCCACTACTTTCGGAACTACGTCGTTTTCTTCCCTGTGTGCATCATTTCATTACAGCTCTCTTCTACTTTACTCCATAAACTATTTCTGTAAATGACTTACGGTAAAATATTTTTTGCTATGGCTTGCATAACGAAGAGCGCGGCCTCCGTTGAATCCCAAGTTGGCGCGTGAACCGCTTGCCCTTGTAAATCCGGACCACCGGTTAAGGACGAAAACATTTGTCGGAAGCAGTGACTGCTTCTAACTACGAAGACTACGTCCTTTATTAATTCGGAGACGCGATTTCTGAAATCCGCAAAATCCTCCCCGCCGCTGCCCTCCTCTACGAGCCCAAGCTGCGCGACAGTTTTCGATTATCACTTTTGAGATCGATAATCTCGGTTTGCGTACCAATAGTAAAACAATAATCAATTCCCAAGCTACTAACGTGATCGGGTTCCATTTGACAGTGCCTACAGAGAGCGCGAATCAGCCTTTCTATGTGCGGTCGAAATACACCAGTCAGATCGTTGTTGTTCTTCTTGTATAGAATTTCTGACAGACGGTACCAAAGGCTAAAAGTTATTTGCGCTATCTACAACAAAAACCAGCTTTTAGCCCGATATATCGAAGAAGAACTTTACTTCGAGGAAAGGCTGCTATGTATTTTAAAAAATGACAACCTCGTAATCGTGATGACCGACGCAAGTCAGGACAAGATCAAGAGTTTTGATAGCGTAATGCTGCTTGCCCTCTTCGCTCCCAGTTACCATAGTTTCGAGGAAAGTTTCCGCTAATTCCGTAAAAATTCGGCAATAGTTTATCGACCTGAACGGAATGAAAAGAGTTAATAGGCAGTATCGTGTAAGCCGGGTGGGTAGTGCCATAAATATATATATTAATCGTATCGCTTATGAAAAATTACTGGAAAACTTTACTTATCCATCTCCTCGTACGCGATGGACAATTGATACGGTTGTTCCAAAGCCATTATGCTAGTAAAGAGACATAATTGTAGTTGCTGAAGTTGCTTGCTTTGTTCGCTATTGTTGTCCTGACAGGCATTAGTGTCTTCTTCTAGTGCTTGTAGAATTACACATATACAATCCGTAGCAGCCTCGTGCAGTTGAGACCCGGTCATATGATTTCCGAGCACCTTTCGGGACATGGATTTATTATAGAGACGTAAAATTCATTAAATCTAGTGCCTTGCATTAGCGTATCGCGCATACCTGAAGGGCATATGCTACAACATCGCTCGTTGGAACCGCTTGCAACGGTATTGCATGCACCGTAATCCAACTCATGAAACATCGAAGAATCGTAACTTGAATTTGTACATTGTCCCCGCCATTCTTAAGACATAATTTCTGAAAATCAATATTTGTTATTATAACAAAATCAATATTGAATTTCACGATAATAGGATATGATACGTACCAAAAATTCGGTTACCGTGTCTGCGCAAGCATTCATCTCGATGAGCACATGCTGTCTACGGTTTGCCCCTAATCTGTAAAAAAACGGAATAAATAGAATGTAATAAAGCGAACAAGGATACGATACGTACAAAAAATAACATTTTCCCATACCTTAAGGATCGTGAATTTACTTCCTCTGGTAACACGGTCATAACTTGCAACAATGGCCATAGGCTAATTGCAGTACCTGCAAATCTATTAATCAAGTCTACAACTGGTTTTTGCCAAGAAGGCATTTGTAGTGCAAGATCCGCTAGTGCTAGACATAGCTAGGAAAACAAATAAATTTTTTAGTTAACGTATTATTCATGGCGTAGGGATGCTTTTTACACTAAAAACGGTTACTACTCCATTAGAATATATTTGTATGTTATACAGTTAGAAAAATAAGTCTTCAATACCTGTGTAACAATTGCAGAATTTGTGTGTTCATTTATTTGAGATATATGATTCATTAAGGAATCCCTCAATGAAGTATGAGATTCGATAGGTAATTCTTGAAACGAGAGCTCTATTTTAGTGCGCATGGTTTGTGCAGCAAAATAACAAGATTCCATATCTCGTTTTTGCTGCAACATGTCGTCAGCAATTTTCCATGCGTATACCTGAGCGAAAACATATCGAAAAAAAACAATGGTCGATACGTTAGTATACATTCATTCATTACGAAAACGACATGTACCAAATACTACAAGATTTCAGCTTTACGCAAATTTTCAAGACTTGAAGCAGACATATTAACATATGTGTGCTATAAATAAGAGATATGCGCGTGTGTACAGTATACAGTCAAATGCTCCATGTAACAAGAAAGGACGCGATTGACTTTTACCATACAACTTTCATGCATTGTGCGAATCACACAGGGTTGAAGGTATTATTGTTCGCCGATTATAGGTTAGGATTTATCGTACAGATGTACTTTGATCAGCTGGAAAGCTTTGGGTACGTGCTGCACATCGGCAAACCATGCAAAATCCTACGACAGTACCGCCTACTTCTTTTTGCAATTAAAATTATTTATACAATAGTAAACATCATTAACGAATAACTCACCGATCTCTGTAATTCGTCTAGCCATAACGACGCTTTCCCTGTTTTCGAAGGGTATGAATTATTGTATAAAGAATACACAGCCTGATACACAGTTTCAAGATCGGGTGGCGAATCCATTCTTCACAAAATATGTGTTCTCTGAAAAATCTCCATACAGTTAAATCCTACTTAACAACAGTCTAGTCGCGTTGCGAACAAACGTCCGATATATAGGTCCAACCTGTACGGTAAGTAAAGAAAAAAAATCCTTCTCCGCACTGTCGATATATATATATTCTACATTATCGACTTACAGCAAACGATTATGATTATTACCGAAGAGTGTTGTGACCAAAAGTAATCGATGTATTACTTGTTCTGCTTACGGTGCTACAGACCGTATAAAACAAGACTCTATTGTCCTTCTAACCACGCGACAATGTTGGACGTAAAAATAGGAAAGTGGAAACGCACAAAATTGTGCACACAATCGATGTTATAACTGCTTTAAGCCTTTTCTATATATCAAATAGAAATTATTAATTTTATGACTATCGCTTAATTATACAGTATATATGTATAAAAAAATGTAAATGTAAATGTTGTATTTAAACAGAATACATTAATGTCGGGCACCAATTTCTTATCATTCATAGTAATAGGAAACGATATATTTTCCGCATCGAACTCGAATAGTACATTTTATTGTGAATAAAGGTCATTATAACTAAACAAACGTATGTAATAAAGTGAAACGTTATTCATAACTTTGAATTATACCGCCTGAAGCAATTTACCAGCAGAGTATTAAATGAACTGAGAAGAGAACACCTCGAAATTAGTTTTTCGTCGATTCCATTCTCAGTACACATCAGCAGCTACACAAGGCATGGCAAGTTGCGTCAAAGTTTGACAGCGATTGCGCTCCTGAAAAATAAATCGCTTATACTTTATATCTATAGTATAAAATGAATGATTACAAGTTACCGATAATAGAACCGACCATCGATTATACAAAGGTATGGACGGTTAGACTCATCTTATATATGACCAGTATACAACATAATTGTTGTTATGTAGATGCTGCACTGACAATCATTACAATTTCATGATCATCCACGCTTTAGGTACCGGCTATCAATCAAAAGAGGACGATTTCTTTTATTAATCATTTCATTATACACTCTGTAACATTTTTGAATAAGTTTGCCTTGTCGTGCGAAGAGAAGCTCTTCGAATTCGAGAATAAATTGCAACGGGTAGAGGCTTCCCTGCAAATTTTGGAATCCTGGGTATGCAAAATATTCTTAGTTTGTAAAAAATACATTCCTTCATCCACGTCTCTCGTGTACCTGAATATCCCGACGTGATTTCTTTAATAGCTGTCTTCGGTACCTGGCATAGAACAAGATGTACAGGTAAAGAACTTGCAAGAAATCAGTAAAACCAAGAAAGAAATATTAGAAGTCTCCCTCAAGGTAGAGAAGTCGGAGAATGCTATTGAAGAAGAATCAAAAAATGAGGATATTAAAGGGCAGCCGGTATCGAAAGATCCTCGGTACGAGGAATATTTGAAATTGGTTCACTTAGGCGTGCCAAAGGAAGTAATAAAGTTGAAAATGATGCAAGAAGGCTTGGATTCGACACTGCTAGAGTAAGTTTTCAACTACTTTTCATAATGCTCTGTAATCGTAATAAAACATAAAACAAGATTTTACGTGCTTCAGTGTGAAATGAAAAATCGTGTTATTGCTCGCAATATGCGAAACGTTCAACAACTTTATAGTTCCTGTAGATAAGTCTATCGTTAATTGGATTTTCTTAACTAAACTTACGTCACATTGTGATATAATGCTGCGGAATTATGCAGTTATTCTTTTTACTTTCAACTTCAACAGCGACCCTCAGCTACTTACAAAACCAAAGTCAGCAGATACCAGTGAGAATCGTGGCGATTAAACATTAAATTATAACATAAAATTTACATTACCCATTATAACGGGACAAAATATTTTTACATTATAATACACAAAAAACTTAAATAAACAGGTATACAAATTTCAACAAATTTATTTTATTTGCTGTTAAATACATAAAGATTTAGAATGTAGGTTAGAGCCACCCTAGAATTGGATCATCTGCCCCTGAAAGTTAATAACATTCGCATGACATCTTCTGTACTATCCTGTACATCTGTACAGAAAGTTGAATAAAAACAATAAATAATGGGCGGAGTAAATGTACTTGCCTTCCTCTTTTTGTCACCACCTAATTCAAAATGCTTACACCTCTTCAGCGGAATTTGCTTTCTATATTTGCATTCCGTGCATTCCATTCGTAAGACAATTTTCTTTGTGGTCTTTGCCTATAATAAATGTTTAATAACGATCAACATTAAGTAGCCGATAATACATTTTTCAAGCAAGTAATAAAACTGAAATAAATAATTACCTTTTTTCTGAATATAGGCTTTGTCTGACCACCAAATCCTTGCTGTTTACGGTCGTAACGTCTTCTGCCTTGGGATGCATGTCGTTCTTTGCTTTTTTTGTATTGCGTTACCTTGTGAGGCTTATGTACCTTACATTTTTTGCAAAAGGTACGCCTCTGCTTTGGTACGTTCACCTGAAAGCATATTCAAAGTTGTCCCCAACTTAATTTTACGTATCCAATTTTGCATATTCTAATGTCACCATATTCAACCGGTATATATCGTTCAAGCCAACTAAACTGTTTAATTAATTCACTAATATATTGTTCTCGCTTTAATTTGTTGTTCAAATTTAGCAATGTTTCATGAGTTAGGTTATGTATACGAGTTAGGTTATCTACCAATGTCATAACATCCGTATAATATATGAATGAAAAATAACCTTATCAAAACCTGCACGATTTTATTCGATATGCAGAATGTAGTTTCGTAAAACAAGATATACATGGATTACAAGTACACTAGCGGATATGTATAACGAAACACCAGATTTGAAGGTATACCTACCATCGTGGATGTTTAGAAAGAAAAAGGAAGCGTTATTCTGCCGGAAACTGCTTCTCAATGGCTAGCGCGCAGGCGCAGTGCGATAAGTTGTATGAAATTTCCAAGACATATATTTTTACACGTTATACCTGCAAAAGGGAATAAACGGTTAATGTCATATTACGGCGTAACCTCGATTTAACGCGTGTACGGAATAAAAAGTGAAGGAATCATCGTGACTCGCTTGCCGAAACATTAAATTGAGCTACTATCTGCGCCATTAACGGCCGACATCAAAATTGGTTTAATATATAAGACACCCAATCGATAAAAGCAATATTATATTAATGCATCTTTTGTGTTTTTAATACATGACTTATAAATAATACGAAGGATCTTACATATCGGCGATATTTATGCCAGCCATAATTACCTTAAATGGTTACTAAACTTATAGGCGTAATGCATGTTTGGGAGAAGAAAAAGAAGGCGTATCGTAGGAATACGATACACACGTACAGCACTAAACTGATCTTTAACGATGAAATAACGAAAAGAGAGGCCTGCCGGCTCGAGTTTAAAGAAATATATTTTTGCATTTCATGATTTTACGGGTCACTACAGTGGGAAGGAAGACGGTAGGATTATCGAAATAAGGTCCAGTGCATACATCGCATTTTTTAATGGCAAATCGTGAGTTTATAAAGCAAGACTGTCGAGCAGAAATTTGGGTGGCGGTAGCGCGTCTGCGTAAATCGAAAACCGAGCGCCGCTATCTATAGCATAAACCGCGCCACGCCGATTACCACGCATTCTTCCTCCTAAACAGCGTGAACAAAGTTCGCGAAGAGCTTTATCGAAATTCCGGCGTTACTCTAAATTTCTACTTTGTCAAGAAGGGGGGGAGAGGGGGGGGCGACCATTGATTTTTTGTCAAACGGGGTGTCCAAAACGGTATAGGCGATTCGCAGCGCCAGGGCTTATTTGAATCAAGCGACAAAGCCTCGAAGCAGACGGCCAACCGAGGCTACGAACTCTCGAACCCCTCGTCCTCCGAAGGATTTAATTTTATTTATATGGTTAATGGACGCGTTACGCGGGAAACCTCTGGTAGAAATAATAAAAGATTAAGCAGAATTATAACGTTGTCAATTTCTCCCTCGGAGAGGGCTCGAAGACGCATCAAGGTTTGGACCAATCGCGTATTTATCGAGTTTCAAACCCGCGCCATCTTCATTTTTGAACAAAGCCAGGTTGGATGCTAGAAGCGAGCCGAGACCGGGTAGTAGTCCGCTTTGCGCTATTCGCGCTACAGTCGTTGGTACACGGCACTCTCCACTCCTGACTGGTTCGACTCTGTCTCACCCTCCTCCCCTTCTCTTTCTCTCTCTTTATCTCTCTCTCTGTCTCTCTCTGTCTCTCTCTCCCTCTCTCTCGGTCTCTTTCTCTAACTCTATCTCTATCTACCTCTCGCTCACTCTCCGTCTCTTTTTCCCCCTCTGCCCCTTTGGGTTTTCGCCTGACGACGCTGCTCTCTCGGGCATTTCGCCGGAAACCGACGACGCGCGAGGACACGGAGTTTCGTTACGTGCACACGCCACTGCATCCCCTTTGCCGTTTATAACTAGAGACACGCAGGCGAGCTAGCCCAATTATCGTATTCATCATGAGTACCAAGGAAAACAACGAGGTTGCCGTAGAGAAGGTGACGGAGAACGACAAGACTTCCGGGGACGCGAAGTGCGAGATCAAAGGAATCAAAAGGCCGGCCGAGGTGAGTTTTTCTCTCGGACTTTTCAACCATCGCATCCGCCGAAGATATCCACGTTAGCGTATCCACGAGAGACAGAGAGAGAGAGAGAGAGAGAGAGAGCGAAAGGGAGGGAGGGAGAGAGGTATAGAGAGCGCGAAAGAGAGGGAAAGAGAGAGCAAAAGTACATTAAGCTCGGCGGGTTCCGTGCCATGCTTCCGCGCCACGCCGCACACACGATCGGTGTACGAAGAATCATCGGTCGGATCGAAAAGTCCGCCTGTAAACCCATATTCATCGAGTTTCCAGAAACTCGACGACTCGTCACGGCAGATTTGCCCGCTCGTTTCGTTGAACCGTGCCGCTCTTCTACCGTGCTGCTGCCCATCCAAAGGCTGGCTAACGTTTTGTGAGAATTCTGTGCTCGAGATAGTTGTACCGCGCGGCAGAGGCGGCCGGATGGCCGAATCGCCCTCACGACCGACCTACGGCATGGGAGCAGAAAGAATGCCGGCCGGCATTTCCCCTCTCGTTCTACGTATCGTGTCGGGTCGCGTCTTTGCTCGCGATCAATGTGATTTTAACGAAATAGGCGTCAAAATTCGGGTAGGACGTGATGTTTTCCTTTCTACGAGCGTGGAGGGACGCCATTGTATTCGCGTGGCTGCCACGAGCACGAGCCAGGCTCGGTTGATCACCCCTGTCGGCACAATGCCGTCTATAATTACCGATCTGGATTTCGCGTTAGTGGCTAATATCGGAAGCAACCTGACCATTCCCGCGTCCTTTCCACGGGCAATCGTAAAATTCGGGCGGGATTTTGGCCTGTAGCGCCATGTGCTTGTAACGTTCCCCTCTCCTATCCTGCCTACGCATCCCTAGTTTTGCCCACGCGATCTTTAAAGGATCGAACTTTCTATCTCGCTAGTGGTCGTGGCGGTCGGTAATCGTCTTGCTAGATGGGCGCCATTTTTTTCGTAAAAACATCAGTATCGCATTCTACAATGCACCGACCATCCCGCGCATTTTTCCGCCGCCGCTACCGCCGCTGATGGTTTCCATTATGGCGTCTGAAACCAAGCCCGCGTTCATCGCGCTCCCCCCTCCCCCGCCCCTCGCTTGGTCTCTCTCTTTCTCGCTCGACCACGCTCTCCTCTCTTTCACACCGCCGTAATTGATCGATATTCCTCGTAAGAGGGTTAATCGCGTACAATGTACGATCGATAGACTCGAACGCGTATTCGCTTCAGGTCGACGCGTTGCCCTGAAATTGTTTACCGATCTACGTGCATAAACACCATGCCGAAGGCTTCCTTTTCTTGCCCGCCGTTTCTCTCCCGCTGCTTACCTCCTTCGCCTCCCTCTGCTTGGCGCCCCTCTTCTCTCACTCGCTCACTCACTCACACACTCCCCCCCCCCCCCCCGCGCTCCCTCTCCCTCCCTCCCTCAATCGGGCGGCCGCTCTGCCGGTCGCGCTTCCTCCTTCGGCAGCTCTACCGGCATACGTGCTCTCGCTCCTTCTCCCTTTTCCTCGAGTACCCCACGCGCGCAGCCAACGGCAACGCCGTGTATTATATACCCGTGTCTCTCCTGTCTCCCTGTCTTTCGTAGCGTACCGCGCAGCGTTACGAACCTTCGAGAAAACATCATCGCGATTTTTCGTCTGAAATCGCGGTAGCGTCACGAGGCAGTCGCAACAAGAGGAACTTTATTTTTAGCCGATAATTCACCGTGCGATCGGCGGTCGTGTCTTTATGGGAGTGAGGAAGGTGAAATGATTTTTCCCAAAATTGTCCAGTGTACATGCGCAATTTCGCCCGTACGAAAATGCCGCGCGTGGGGCGTCTTTACCCGCGCAACGGCCATAATACGTCACGTGGAAACGGCACGTCCTCGGTACACACATTTCTACCCAACTTGACGCGTCCTTATTACAGCTCTTCTTTCGCCTCGAGTATTCGCCATCGTTGTGGCGAGCCTACGGAAGGACGAAGAATAATGCGCTCGTTACATCTTTTTTCACCTATGTCGACGGAGCGTTAATAATTAACGCGCCTGCCATCATTGCCCGATCCATTTTTTCATTTATATAATGCGTTCTCTAGGACGACGGCTTAAAGTGATACGACCAGTCTGCACTTTCGATCGTTCATCTTATTTTCGTGCTATTCGCTCCGATCCACCGTGCTCGTAAGATTTTGTTAAGAAAGTCGGAAAATCGGGGGGGAAAAATTAAATGGCGGAAGGTTGAGGATGTTCCGCTCTTAAAGGTAAATGCCGAAGAATCGTATCGTAGCGCTAATTTTATTCAAGATCATTTACGCGGTGCTCGCTCGATCTCACCGCGATGAGGATGAATCTAGTTGGTTCGTAGCATCCGGAATGGAAGGCGGGAAAGGTACTTGGAGTTTCGCTGATTGGACGTAGTCATGGATCGATGTGTCCCGAGCTTAAAATAAATGTTTCGTTTCGATGGTTACTGGATTATTTCATTGGCGTATCGTATCTAAATCTTACCAACGATTCCACCGTTATCTTTCTCGTTAAATGCAACCTTCGAAGGCGCCTCGGTTTACTCGATTCTCTTGAAATCGATGAGACCGCACTCGCACTTCTGCCCCGTAAAAATATTCTATCGGTGCAAACCGAGTAACAAGTTGGTCGCGCCGACCGGTTCAAACTCGTATTTCGCTCAATGCCGAGTTCCGATGCCCTTCTTCCTACCTTTGAGGCATCGAACGTTATCGATCGGCGGTCTATCATCGCGATCCGCGTAGGATGTCCGCGATACGTGTAAAACTCGCACGCATTGGGAAAGGAATTATATAACGAGCAGCAGCCTTCGTCTCGTACGAACGACCGGCGAAGGAACCGGGCAAAAATAAGACCACTCGATAGGTTATGAACGTTGGGTTATCTACGAAGACCTCGTGATTGGTAACGAGTTGATAGGTAATCGTGTCTGTGCGCAATAACAGGGAATATCGTTGTTCCTCGAAGAGCAACAGCTCCCGCGTCGGCGGTACGCCACTGTCACTTGCCGTACGTTGAAAACAAGCCCCGATACTTTGTCAACCGCCGCTGTGGCAACGATTGCGAACGAGCTTTGCTTTTAAGTTCTAATACGCGCTCTAGGGACACGCTCGAATAATAGGGCGCCGGCAGTGCAGGCCGTTCTTTTCATCACTCGGATAACCCAATCCCCTTATTTACTTTTTATCGCAACAGGTATGGCCGCAAGAGGAAGAACCCTTTTCGTTTGTTAAACGCGATTTTTTGGCGATCTTTTGGCGGTGTTCGTCCGGCATGTACATTGGAGAAATTTACTAGACCGGATCACCCCCCCCCTCCCCCACCAACCTCCTTCCCGCTTTGCAAAATTTTTGTCAGCAACGGGCGATGTGCAGCTTAAAAAGACGTCTTTCTTTAACGTCTCGCAACTTACAAATACGGCACGTTTGCGTCAATTTTGCGCAATATAATTTATTAATCGTAATATCTTCCGCTTATCGCGCCCTACCTTATCGTACCTCCGTTTTTACATTTGGATTACCATCTTCGTGCGGTCGAGTGCGTACACAATACGCGGCACGCTGTTCCTCCGCGCTCTTCTCCCTTCGACCCCTTTAGCGTCCCATGCGGCACGACACATCCCTACCGCGAACATGTGCCTCGTTCATCCGCCAATGGGGCCATTCTCCCCACCGTCACCCTCGCCGATCCCTTTCCCCGATTGGACGGCAGAAACTTGACGAGTTTCCGTGCCCTCTTTCCTCTCCTACTACTCCACAGTTATACATGGCGCGTGTACACTACCGCCGTCGCGCGCCATGGGCGCGAGCGACGCTCTATGGACACGGATTTAAGCCGCAGTCCTTTCGATGACTCCCCTATGCCTTCGGATTGTGCTACTATTATCCGCGAACTGCTCCGAACACCCCCTCCCTCGCCCTCGCCCTCGCCCTCGCCCTCGCCATCCCCTCCTCGCCCCACCCCACCCCGCCCCGCCGGCCCTCCGCTCCGTCCTTCCCCTCTTCGACCCTCTTTCGCCGAACTCAAACGCGCCTCGATATCGCCCCCTTTTTGGTCCACAAGATCCACCTATCCCGCGATAAAAGACTTCTCTTCCGCCCCTATTTCCCGCCAACTGAAAATTCGCGGAAAAGGTGTAACGCAATCGTGATATAATTATTCGCGATGATTCCCTCCCCTCTCCTTAACCCTATTGCCATCGAGAAACGGAGAAGGCGCGCTTCGCGACTTTTCACGTTGCGTCGAGAGCAGCAGCGTTTGAATTACGATCATTTCCCTTTTCCTGCCTCGTCATATTTTATCAGAATGGGAAAGCAGAGCCCCTCCACTTTTCTTTAGCTGGCCCCGTGCCTCCTCTCCGCGCCGGAGAGCCATCCTTCTAGTTCTTCCCTACTTCGCTCCTGCTCTGCCACCTTTGTCGACCTTTTAGCCATTCCCACCGAGAATCTCCTCTCATTTCTTTCGGCCGCGGGCAGAAAGGCGCGTATGAAAATGTTAAATATCGTACCAATTGGAATCGGCGAAAGAGATATTATTTATATCGCGGTGCTCCTTCGCCTTTCGCCGATCGATCGATTTCTCGGCACGTGTCGTATCAAGCGGGAATAAAGGAGAAAAAGATCGTAGCTGCGTCGCTATCCGCGAATGAAGCGCGCGATAGAGGTTTGCGGAGCGGTGTTGGTACTTTGTAAGAAAATCACGAAGGTCGGTGTGTTGTAGGAGAAGAACGACGATACGAAGAAACAGAAAAAAGAGGAAAACGGCGATGGCGAAGTAGAGGAGGACGAAGAAATAGACGAGGGCGATGCAGAGGAGGAAGAGGACGACGAGGATGACGAGTTACCCGAGGGCGACGAAGAGGAGGATCTGGAGGAGGGCGAAGGTAAGCGAGCTCGGTTGGCGAGGAAGAGTTAGAGAGAAGGGTAGATCGGGCGTATCCTGCGAGAGGAAGAGAGCGCGAGGTAGGGTTTGGGAGAAGGAGGGAGGGAGTAAGGCTTAAAATACGTTACAGACGAGGAAGACGACGACGCGGAAGGAGTGGTGGAAGCGGAGGTAGAAGACGAAGAGGAGGACGCATAATGAAAAGAGCGAAAGAAATATGTAAGTAAGAAGGGAGGAGGAGGTAGGCACATGGCATCGTCGTCGATCTTTGGCAGTCTTCTCAGCAAACACTTACTCTCATATTGAGTGGTTGGTAGCAATGTTGATATCCATTGTGCCCAATCCGTATTACTGGATCCTCCCGACCTACGACTAAAAATGACCACCTCACCGGAGTTGCGGTGGGCCGACGCGTATTTAGACGCCAGCGCGATTCTAGCCGTCTTGGCTCCTTGCAATTCTGGTCGTCTAGCCGTCACCAAATGCTGTTAGGTAGTTTGAATGAAAATCGTACATTCGTCGGTAGTAGGACTCGAGCGGCGCGCGTGCCTCCTGGCTAATATCAAATCGCAAGTGCGGTTCGCAGGACCGTGCAGAGCTTCGAGCCCATCGCGTACAACCCAAGACGAATCTATTCTTTTTATCCAAACCACTTACCGACCGGTATTTGCCGTCATCTGGCTTTCTTCGCGGGACAGTTTTATAACGGAAACTTATTTAAGATATAAAAAGCTCTATTGTATTTAAATAGTGTAAAATGGACATTTGTGGGTGATGATTTTTTTACATTTGAAATCAAATTTACGTTTGTAGTACGACGAATGTCTCTCACCTTGTGCGCGCGATTGAGTTTTTCCTCTTCGACCGATACGTGTAATCGCGGTGACTTCGCAGGAGCGCGAGGCTAGCGAACAAAATTCTATAGTGGTGCGAACGTAACGAAAGCAAAAACCAAGTCGACGCGGTTGGAAGGACATCTCTCGGCATTCGATGCAATCCTCCTGGAAAAGGGAAAAATGACGAATCACTTCTCTCCTTTTTTTCTTCTCTTCAACGGTCTCCGACTTTCGCTTCGTGCTCCTGTTCGCTATAGGCAGGAATTAAGATTAATGCAACGCTCGCGCCAGGTAGTGTGGATGAGTAATGTGTGACTTTAACATTACATAATAATTATACATAGCATGTATAAAGTTATGGATTAAGAAACATTTTATTATTAACGATAATATTATGTAACGTAATGTAATGCGGAGAGGTTGTTACACCGTAGTAGGTTGGAGTATAGGAACAGGGAGAGCACCGGTTCGCGCAACCGCCGAGGTTAACGGGCACCATTCTTTTTCTTTTTCTTTTCCTTTTTCCAATTACCCAAAGTAATCGTTGAGTTTTCAAAGGACGCCAGAGTTGGTCTATTTATTTGCATGCTTCCTCGCCGAGTTTGTGTCAGCCTCTCTTCAGCTCGATTCGCGTCGAACGTAACGCGTACGACGACCACGCGAGGGCATCCATTATTCTGTACGGACTTCTCGTTCTCCCTGTTCGCCCACTTCTCATTTCACCCCAATTCTCCTTTATTTTACTCACCGTGACTTTACTTTGACTTCATTGTCGTGGACTCTTTCATAGCAATGATTCGTTGACTGTCGCTGAACGAGCGATAGTGGATATATATATATTTGTATGTATGTATGTATGTATGTATGTGTATATATATATATATGCATATATGTATACATATAATCCGTTTAAGATATAGTTCTCCGCACATATGGTGATCAGTGTCTTATCGATGACGTACCCATAGAATTACCGACGGCGTTTCATTATTTCGATTCGATCAATGTCGTTCACTGATTGCCGAAAATTGAGGTGCTCTTCGTGCAAGAGTCGGTGGATCGTTGCAGTTGGAACGTCCATGCCGCCACTTGTTTTGGGAGGCTGGTAGGCAAGAATGGGTGAAGAGACATTGCGGTTACGATACCATTGTACCATAGCTGCATAATAAATAAAGGTAACGATAATTTGAATGCGAGACGATGTCCCACGTTTTAATGTACAAATATTTTCGAATGAGATAGTTAAATAAAAGGCAGTTAGATCAGAGGAAACTATTCGTTCTCGTGAGTAGCAATGGGTTAAATATCCGAGTCTAAATTAACGAGGCGAGTGGTGGTGGCGAGTGGTGGTGGCGAGTGGTGGCGAGTGGCGAGTGGCGAGGCCCTACCGTTCGTGGACTAAAATCCTGCTGCGCGAAACCCAAAGGAGATGGGCTGGACCGTGTAACGTCCGTATGAGAATACGAGCCTACACCGCGCGCTCGAAAGCGAGGGAGACGGGGAGAGGCGATCGAATTCCTTTCGAGCGAAACTAAAGACGGCGGAGGAAGCATACGGCAATGGCAGGCCGTATGCTGCGCTTACGGGCCATACCATCTCCAGCAATCTCTGTTATATTCGACGGTTTTATACGCGATTCGCTGCTGTATTTACACGTGTTCGCTTCAAGATAGTACCTTGACCGGAAAAGAAGGTGGCAAAGAACTATCTTAAAGTACACAGGTGCCTGAGCAAAATGAGTACTTTAGCATTCATAGTAATACTATAGATACATCTGTAAGGATAGGTCCGTTTAATTTTATCGATACAATGCCAAGCCCCGTTCGCAACACGTTCGATACGACTTGCGTCGTCTATCTCGAGCCGGAGAACCGGGAATCCCTCTTTGCTCGAGTGGTCGGCGCGATTCCAACGAATATTCCTTACTGCTGCTAACGGGCCTTACAATCAATCGGGCTGATCGCCTCCAGATACCGTTACATCCCTACCTACCTTCGTTAGGGTAAGCATCGAAAGAACTCTAAGAGGATAAACCTGGCAATGACGCGTGTCACGATTAAACGATTCGAGTAAACGTTAACGAAATCTTAGGCTAAGAATTTGGTTTGTGTGTTCATAAGTCTTGTTCAAACTACTTTTGTACAGGATACCATCGCATCATCACTTTCGACGTAACAGTTAACCGACACCACAGACTATATTTCTGCCCATTCCATCAGAATTGAAACTTTCATTGTATTTTTAAGTAAATACATTTTGGAAAAGAACACCAACGTTTTATTATTCCTCACGAGATTCGTGAAGGAGGAGAGATCTCTGTCTACTTCCCGTCTGTCGCTGTACGCCTTCATACCGATAGCGACGAACAACCTCCAATGTTTTTTGCGACACACCGTTTCACCGTACTCGGTTGGACCTGTATTGTAATATCTTTATTGTACATTGTATACGCGCCCATTGGAAATTCATCCACGTTACACCCATTTGATCGAACATATGTAAATAGCGTAAGCGGCTGGTAAGGAACTGGTTGTATTTACTACCGACCATTCTCTGTGCAATTATCAAGGTATTGTAAGATTTTCTTATTTATTTATTTATTTATTTATTTCCTCACTAATATACCGTCATAAGTTAAACTGTAAGATATACTTAGATATAATTCTATGCGTGCGTAGTACGCATAATAGCGACGACTTGACATCTGCCGTTACAGCCGATTAATCTCGAATCTGTCCTGAAATCTCAAGGATTTGTGAAAATGTCTCTACGGATAAGAAATCTCCATTAGGATAGTCGCGAGATTCCCTTTTTTCTCTCTCCTTCCTCTTTCCACGTACAGATTTGAAAGGTAAACGATGCGAAGCAAGTGGACGGAGTATGCCCATAACACGTTTTATAACGATACGTATATTTTTTCCCAAAGTAGTATCTTTATAAGTTATTCCTACTACATCGTCTATATTTACAAAAACATAGATTTGTATTAAATATAAATGTGTAAAAATAAAAGTCAATTATTTGTATAAACATACAAGATGTACGAGAATAGGGACTTTCTACGGGAGCTGTTTAGTTAGTTTATCTAGTTAACCATAATTTGTACAATGTTGCATGCCGATTGTCTCTTGTTCTAGTAATCTCTTAACGTAAAGATCATCTCTCCAAACTGGAATTTGTTCGGACATTTTGCATGCACGATGGACGCGTGGACTTTGACGAACGTCGATCACAGTCACGGTGGCTTAGATTATTCATTTACATCTTGCATTGCGACGCTGAGAAATGAGAGTTAAGAAAGCTTATTCGAATATTTCCCAACTCGAGATTGGACGAATAAGCTCTCGCGACATAATGTTGCTACGGTAATCTCGAGAATCATTATGCATATGGCGTAAGAAACATTTCTCTACGACAAACGGTTAATCACTATTATATGCTTACGTAACTATCTTCAATCGATTCTCCTCGTTGACGGTGTAAAATCTATACGACCGGTATTTTATCCTTAGCTATGCTAGGTGCAAACAGTATTTACGCATACGTATATCTTTTATATCGCTAATCGTAGAATGCTTCTGATATTTTCAAGCGCTAGGGATGGCGATCGCTCAGTTATCGTTCTCTCGTGACGGTTTGTACATGCTGTTTAACGTGCAAAGTTCTTGAATGGTACTGTTCGTTAGTCTGGTAAAACTGTCCGTCATGTTGATGCTTTCGCCAGCACCACTAGATTCTGCTGTCGCACCCTTATCCGCCTCCGGCTACAGGTAACAAATATTAATTGACTCTTTGTATTTCGTACGGTTAATCGGAAATATTCCTTCGAACCAGAGGCACGTACCTTAACAGTGTCCGAGATGGATAATCCGCTTGACAAATTCTCGGAGAGGGCAGTACCGAAGACTGCGAGTTCTGCCGAGTCGAGCTGGTTCAGGCTCAGATCAAAACTATACTGTTGACTGTCCATATCTAAAACACTGGTTACGTCTTCCCCTGCCACGCTACCTGTCATGGCACGTACAATGGAAATGATCGAATGTTCCTCTCACGACTGGTTCTTTGCGAATTGTATCGTACTCACCGGGATTGACCAATGATTGCAAACCAGCCCCCGGATAATCGGGTGTTACTCTGTTCAGGACCAGCTGTTCCGACGGTTGCATCTGCGATTGTGGACGTACAAATGGGAATTGCGGCGTGATATGCTGCCCCACCGATACTGGTTGCATCAAGTGGGTATGCGGTGGTTGATACTGAGGTGACAATTGTGGTTGAATAATGGACGGGTTGTAAGGGCTGCTGTACTCCATAGGAGATGGTGTCCGCCCCGGTGATACCTGCGGTCTACGCCACGATTAAGATAGTTATTTATGATTTTCTCTACTCCGAATATCTCTGAGTTGTTCGAACGGGGAAAATGTTTTAAACTTATAACGTTACTCCGTGTAAAAGAATATTCCACGCTACCTTAAATTTTGCATGACCGACTGTGATTGCGGTGATGTTGCTCCCACAGAGTATAAAGGAAAACCTCCGCTTGCGATAGCAGTTCCATACGGCGATACTCTCTCCGTAGGTTCTGGTTTTATGATATTAAAGTTGTACTGTATGGGTTGATTGAGAATTGCAGCATCTACAATTTGATGCTGTATATGTATGCGATTATTGGAAACAGTAAGGTGTATTAAAATTTTTGAATAAACCATGTTAGCTTTTACGAAATATCTACGCTTATGCCTACATATACGCCGTTTGTGATATACGGATGGAAATGAGTTTCCGAATTCAGATTTAGTGGTAGTACAGAACTATATTACAACAATTATGTTCAACGCACAATCTGAGTAAATGTCTACGGTCACCACGGAAACTTACCGATGTAAAAAAACTTCGCTTTAGCGGTGTTAGGAAGCCAAGCAAAGAGTTATGAAGCAAAGGCCGATGCGTTGAAATGCAACAGGATGAATTAGTAAACGGATGATGCATGCAGTTTTATATATTTTCACTTGAACGGTCACTCTATAAAAATAAGTATCAAATACTACAAATGCTCGATTGATCGACAGTCACATTCAAAGTGTTGAGCAACTATTAGTAAGCTACACTAACATTATTATGCCGTACCTGAAATTCTTATATATCACTGTTCTGAATCTGTAACCGATTGTATGGAAGCTGAATAGAAAAGGCAAAGTATGATCTTCATCGCTAACCGATCGTACGTAGATACGTATGTATAAGTATATAGTTAAGTTACAGACTATGTAAATATATTTCTCTTTTTCCAGATGAAGCGGCTTATCAAAATTTTATTACCATACAAATATTGCACATGGTTCCATTTTATTACACTATGATTGCAGGGGTTTACAGTACAATATTACTGCACGGGAGCAGAGCACTTGTTAATATAAACGTCGACCAAGGCTTTCGCTTATAACTATGCACATTTGCTGTGGTGTAAATTGACTACGTGGTACGTCAAAGATGGATATCGCATTATATCGTATCTTTTATCAGGCAACGGTGGTATTACAACATTGCGTGACCAAGTCCTCGTTCAATTTGATTGCACACGTAAAAATATGTTATTGCTTCAATCGTACAAGATTGCTGCTCCCTGACCTTACAAATACAAACTCCCAAATTCTTTACGAAGTATGTTCTTAGAAAAGTATAAAATGAAAATACTTCTTCTTGTGTGAAAATATATATGTGTGTGTGTGTGTGTGTGTGTGTGTAAATTCGTTTATAATATTTCTTAACACATTGAAATATTTGAATTCACGAGTTTTCCTTTACACAGTGAAATTAGCGTTCAGTGTTTCCGGATTATTATTATTGTTCATAAATCTAATTATGCGTTTCACATATTTTCAGTGTGTAAAGAAATAAAATTGTATCAATGGTTAGTATATGAGACTCAAGAATGGTGAAACATCTATGTCTCGAGAGGTTTTACAGAGATTCGGATGTACTTCAAATTTTCAAAATTTCCAACAAAGTCACGGCACTCGTCGGAATCGACAACAATCCTAGAAAACTAATTTACGAAAGTGCTTCAAAGTCTCTCCGTCATCGAAGCCACAAAAAATACATTGCATAGACAATAATCGGTAAATCCTTCCCTCGTACAAAAATACATAGCGAATTTCAGCACGAAGATTAGTCGTAGTGGGAAGAAACAGGAATAGCAACTTGATCTAGGTATACATAGGGCACGATATCGTAATAGACCTTGATACATATTTATGATAATATGACGATGTCAATGATGTCATCCAACCCAACCCCAGGCAAGCTGCAGTACTGTACACAATTTTATAAAAAATACTCACGCTTTTCAGCTTCTGCCTGTACATGTCTCAAAACAAGCGCGTTTGGGCTGTTATTAAACTTTTGTCTCTTTCGCCTTAACGAATCAGGATCATCTATAAATGATTGTACATTAACCGGCGTTCGTTACGACTCGTTAACATCACATTGAATTGCTCTAAAGACAGAAGGCCTCACAGTTTCAGATTAGGTAAACCTCGTATCGCGTACACAAAAATTCGGGAATGAATATCTTCCGAAAAGTGTCACTCTAAACGGCAAAACAGTCCCAAAGTATCAAAACAGTTCCGATGCGCGAACGTTTGCGACGCTGGCGAAGGAAATGTTTTTGTAAACTCGGGATATCGTACAAAACTTAACAACAAATTCTATAAATAGTAAAGCAATATGCAATAATAAGAATGTCGTTTATAGTAACACGAAAGACTCCGACTAGAAAAGCTATAAATTATTCGACAAGGATCTTCAATCGACTCTACGCTTCGGCTTCACTTTCCGGGCCGCTGAAAAAAGTTGAATAAAAACTAACACTTGGTATCTTGACTAGATCGACTGGCGGTAAACGCACTTACACGGGCACATTGCAAACGACACGGTGCCTTAAAAATTCAGTACAAATTCGCCTAACGTATCGCTTACGTAAAAGATCGCGTTTCATTTCTCTTTTCTCGTAGAAAAAGTCATCGGCATACAAATGCATCGGTCAGACGCAAACGCATTGAAGCTGCGCAGGTTCGATCGCGAGATGGGAAGAAAAAAAAAGGGGGGGGGGGAGAATATGCGAGTATACATATACCACCGTAAAAAGCAGCTTCAACGCATCGCAATATAACTTTGGTCTTAAAACGTATTCAGCGATCCATTCGATGCTGCGCAGGGGAAATCCGAAAAATAACTCCCGAGTGGCAGTATGCGAGGAAACGTTTCAAAGGCGTACTTCGATTACGCGTCTTTCCCTTCCATCAAAATTTTTCCTCCTTCTACCGGACTATAGTAGAAGGACATTTCGTCGAATTCAGAGGCCGTTGCGTGCGGTGCCATGGTGGTATATAAGGCATAATGCTCGGCCTCGGTCAATTCTATCCCGTAAGGCGGCGTTTCCTCCCCATCCAGCCTGAGCGACTTGACGCTGGCGGCACTCGTCGCGCCAGCTCGCGCGGGGTTCGCCTGGCCGGTATACTCGGTGCCGACTTTCGGCAAGTAGGAATTCGAAGCCGCCGTGCTCGGGGGATTATCGGTGCTTCTGCTCGCGTTCGAAGCAGAGTCCTTGTCCTTCTTGACTTTTTTGGTGAAGAGCTTAAAGAAGAGGCCCTGTTTCGATTGTTTGGCCAGAGTGGCGGGTAGGGAGGGGAGATTTTTGTTGGGCGCCTCGGTAAAGGAGCCACCGAGGCTTTGCGTCGAGGTTGGCCTCGGCAGGAGCGGCATAGAGGGCATCTTGCGGATACGTTTCGGTGGCAAGGGTGGCAAGCCCTCCTCCGTTTCTCGCGTTACATCGCGCTTACCCACCGGCGAGGACGTCGTGGAAGGCGATAGAGACGGATGCGGCTCTTGCTTTTGGACGGTTACATCCTCGTACTTTTCCTCGTCCCGCGTGTCGAGCAATTCGATGGGATTTCTCATAGCCATCTGTAGGCTGGTGTAGGTTCGATTGTCGCACGCGTCAACGTCCATGCATCGCTCGACCGCGTTCCCTTCGAGGGCCGCCCGCTCCCTCTTGTTACGGGTGTCGGCGTAAATCTGATCGGCCACCTCCGAGAGTAATTCGTTAAACGACCTATTGCCCTCGTCCGTCTCATTTTTGAAATCCGCCTCGATGTCCGCCTCTTTGAAGTACGTCTGGCCCTTCTGCACCCACTTCCCCACTTCCGAATAATCGAACCAGTCCCCTCTGGCTTCCTTCGAATCCTCCCGATTCTTCGACGGGCACGCACCCTCCGTTGGAAGGTCTACCTTCGCCGCGACGAGATTTTCGCCAGTGGCCCCGAGCGGTTCTCCGTATTCGTTCGAAACTGGACATTCCTCGACGTTATCGTCCTCGACGTTATACGATAACGTTTTACCGATCCGCTCGCTCCCCTTTATGCGTTCCTCCAAGGCCGTTCCTATCTCGTTCGTCTCGTAACTCCTCAACGTATCTTTCGGGGGAAGATTTAAATGATGCGATCCCTTCTGATTCGCATCCGGATCGCTATTGCAAGAATCTAAAGTGTTTCTCACGTTGTAGAGGTCGTTTAACGCGCGTAACGCAGAGATCTTGTTATGCGACTTTTTCACGTCGTAGTCGTTATTGTTAAATTCGTCAATGTTACGTGGCAACTTGGGCGTTGCGTTACAAAGTAGAGCCGTCTCAGTAGCTAAGATTTTACCGAATGTACTGTAATCTGTTTTCTTCTTTGCAAATGCCTTCCGCAAAGACCAGAAAGCGGGCCTACCTGTACCGAGTGGTAACATCTGAAATGGTAATGGTTCGCTCGTAGCACCGTCCGAAGGTCGTTTCAGTTGAATATAAACTTGCACCGGCTGCTCGATTTGTTGCACGCGATAGCTAGGTGTCCTGAACGCGATCGCCGTCTGTGAAAAGATGATCCCGTTTATTTACGTTAATCATCGCGAAATGTTCCCGCCACTCCCCCTTTTTTCCAAGCGCATACGACGTCTCGTACTTGTTTATGGACGTGAGTGGGCTGAAAGTCGGCGAATCCTTCCCAGAGTATTTGTCCGTCCTTCTCCTCGAAAAATCTAACTTGTATGTCCTCCTTGGCGACTTTTTCGCACAGAAGTATCATCTCCATACCACCGGCTACCGATGCGCTGCAATGGCTAAGCTTACAGATAACTAGATCCGACATAGCCTCTGCAAGATTAATGAGCGATGTAAGCAATTTCTAATTCCCGAGTAGTGGCTCGGCGAATGAGGGGCACTTACTCTTGTCGAAAATCGGATCGGAGACTACGGGCGGTAATGGTACGTTGCACTTTCCTTTTTGAGAACCCTCTATAAAAACTTGGAAACACAATCTAACTGCGTTTAGATCGATGCTCGTGGGATGTCTTTTGTGTTCGAAACCGGCTGGCAAGGACGACGTGAATGAGATTAAGATTAATAACGCTGAGACTAAGAGGACCAAGGATTAAGATCCGGACGAGCGGAGCTTACTTCGAAATGGATCCACTCGATTTTCTTCGCGGACCCTGAGCGCATCTTCGATATCCTTCTTCTTAACGCACTGAATGCCAAGGTTCGCGAAGGTCACCATCATATTTTCGGAGGAAATCCCTACCGTGCAAATTCCTTGCTTACATCCTTCTTTCCCAACGAGATTATGAGGGTGCGGTCTGTGCGGCAAATCTTTGGTAACGCACGACACCACTACCACCGCACGACCCTTGTAGCCTACTATCTGTAGAAGGGGATATCGATTTTTATGGAACCAACGCGAAGAACGAACTCTCGTTTTGCCACTTACCCGTACGCTGGGGAAAGTCTTGTTTTCCGGCGTGCTATTAACGCCGGGTATACTACCGGCGGATCTGCCTTCGCACTCGTAACGAAAGCGTAGAGCTTTGCTCGCCGGCTGTTCCACTATTTCGACGTACGGCAATAGCCGCCCGCCGCTCATCTCCACCGACGATCGATCCTCCCTCGTATTAGACTCCGCAAATCCAGGATCGGTAGTTTGGATGACTTCGACTGCCATTAATACGCAAAATTCTATATCGAAGCACATCGGCAAAGCGTCTCTGAAAGATGACGACTCGGAATAACGGATACTTACTGACATCGCTTATGTTTATGTTTCCATCGCTCATATCATGGAATCGTTCCATGCCTCTCAATATTTAACGCATCGAAGTTCAGCCATCTGAAAGGTGAGGTCGGTTCTTTAAGGCGTATAGAATGCCATGCCCCGTGGTAATTCCTATATTCAATATTCTCGCTGCCAGTTTTCCGAGACACTCACGGACGCACGCGTTTCGTCAATTCTCCGCTTTGCCGGGAAGTAAAAGGTTTTCCGGAGGACCGATCCACGATCTCTTCTCGACGTCGAACCTCGCGGATCGCGGTCTCGGTGTGCCGTTTACGACGGTTATTTTTGCGTTCGTCGCCGAAGGCGAGCGACGTAAGACGAGCAGCGAGAGGCGAAAGGCGAGGGACGAGGGGCGAGAGGCGAGAGGCGAGAGGCTAGAAGCGGAGTACCGAGGTACCGGTAGGATGGATCGAAAGGTACCGAGCGCAGGACGAGTATCCGCGGCGAGGTTCCGGCCAAAAACACGACAGCTGTTCGCGGGTACAGTTCCAGAGGCACTGCGCGCAAGTGTCCCGAGGGAAGCGAAACGAAGGCAGAGGACGAGGAGGGATGCCACGCTGATCCAATCATTATTTTGGGAAAGCCTAGGCCCGTACAGGCCGCGCAGCTATAATTAAACTATCGTAGGACAATGTGACGAGGAAGACTTGCCCGAGGTCCGATCAACATGGTAAGAGGCGCCTCCGATTCCCGCACGGCGCACCTATATTGTCCGGAGATGTTTTCCTTCGGCGGCCGTTGGGGAAAAAACGTGGACGGTGGAAGTGTCGAGAATCGGTGGACGTCCCCGTCCGGCGATGTATTTGGCCGCGGGCTTTGAGAAAAAGGTCTCGAGCTCCTTCTCGGGCTCGAGGCGTTCCAACCGTATTTCCACAGTGGCGACCGTCAGCGGCGAGGGGAGTAGCGCGGGCTGCCGAGCCGCGACACGGTCGCCTCGTCAGCGGCGACTAGAAACAGGACTTAATGCGCCACCTCGGAACTTCCCACTCGGGCTTCGCATCGCGACTGCCGGCGGCCTCCTCCTGCGCCCGACGCATCCTCAACGGTCAGGTGGACCGAGCGAGGCGAGCTCTCCTTGCCTCGCGCGCAGCTGCCCAACCTGCCACGGGCCCCCTCGCCCCCCTCGCCCCCCTCGCCCCCCTCGCCGCCCCCTCTGCCCGCGCCTTTTTCGACAACGATCGCGAGCGCGCGCTGCCCCTTCGAACCTCCGAGCGCTCCCCGTTTTCAGGCCGGTACGCGAGGAACGCTACTCGAATCTTCTCGCCTCTCCACGAATCTCTGCGGACGGAAAAGTTTGCATTTGAAATACCGGCCACTCCCGGTACATCGGTTATCGACGCCGATTCCGAGATTTCGCATCGACTCGCGCGCGCGACAGTCCTCTGTCCCGGCGACGGCCGCGTCGCCATGGTGAGGAAACGCAAAGAGACTCGATCTTCCGAAAGAGCAGCTTCCCTTCGAGCAGCGTCGACTCCATGTCGGAGACTACGAGCACGCCGAAAAGCACGTCCTCCCTGAGCGCTCCCGCGAGCACCAGGGGAGAGCATCGGCAGCGCGTGCCGAGGAATCTGGCGCGATGCCTGCGAGATCGGTTTCGGACCTATAGTCGGCTGCCCCTCAGAACTCACCGAGCCGCCCCTTACTATTGCCCCTCCAAGACTCCCCTCGAGCTTCCCTGCCTGCGAGCGATCGGCAGCCGCGCCCCGAGCGCCGGGGCCTCGTGCGGCATTCCTCGCTGCGGAAGGAGCCTCTCCATGATCGACCTGTCGCCCGCACTCGCCGAGTCCGGCCTCGGTCCTTACAGGTGAATCCTCTCGGCCTCGTCCCGTAAACGGCGCGATAAGTCCTCGATAAGTCCTTCGCGTCGGCCGAATGTCGAGGATCGCGCGAGGTGGTATCCGAGTGGATCGACCTTGAATTTCGCCATCGTTGCTTCTCAGAGCGGAGGCCGATTCCGCGAAGAGGCGGTCCGGGGATGGAGGAAAGGAGAGACTGGGGAATGGCGCTGGGACGTGGATGGGCTCGAAGGCGTCCTTGAAGCGCGAGGAGGCCGAGGAGGGCGAGGAGGGCGAGGAGGGCGAGGCATCGAGAAGAGCCGCGAGCCTGGTGTCGCGGCTTTTGCTGATCAACGCTTGGAGACGAAGAAGGGCCGAGGTCGTCGAATTGAACGAGACGATCGGCGAGCTCGGGCAACAGGTGGAGCACTTTCGCATCCAGATCGTGGTCTTGCGTCGATTGCTCGAGACCGAGAATAGCCGTGTCGGCGGGCTGACCGTGCAGGTGCATCGTCTCGAACGACGGCTCGACGATGCCATTCTCGAGAGAGATACGTTTAAAGGGGTAACGAACCTCGCTTAATCAACCTTATACCCGTTCCCTCGTGTCAAACGCCGAGTTTATTTTTAGAGCGGTCTTTTACCGCCTCGCGCTAAGTCCCCACGGAGAAACACGGATATAAGGAGTAACGATGCGTCGATCTACGACCCGCGACGTATCCGCGATGCATCCACGCGCGTCTTCGCGAGGCGCGTTTTTCGAGGTTCGACGATTCGAGGGGGAGGATTTCGTACGAAAGGAGTCTCGACACCGGCCGGGATCGTCTATCGGGAGTAGGTGCGAGACAGAGGCGTATACGCTCGAGATCCCCGCGGCGATGGGCGCGAGAGTTCAATGACGTGCTTCTAACTAAGGGGATGACGCTAGCGGCAGAGCTCGCAACGCCCGTTTGGTGACACACCATTATTCGCTTGTCGGCCGAACGAGAGCTTCGGAATACACGCTCGATCTTATTCCTAAGCGTCTCGCGACATTCTCGCGCCAGCCAAGTTCTCGAGCGCGAGACCGCACGCTCGGCACCGGTTCGAACCTCGATCATACCGATAATCGATTTTCGGCAGTCCGCGCGAAACGACGATGGAAAGGAGAAAAGGAAACGAAAGGAAGGACGAACCGACGCGGTAAAAGGTGATGGTGGCGATACCGAGAGACGGAGAGAGAGAGAGAGAGAGAGAGAGAGAGAGAGATGTCGATACGATAGTAAAAATGGGCGAACGGGCAGAGAGCGGATAAGGTTCCGCGCTACGTACGTACCTACGTACGCGGCCTTCTCGTAGCCGAAAATGCGTATATGCGTCGCGGTGGATCATTAACCAGTATATATAGTATGTACTTGGAAGCGGGAAGCTGGCAGAGTTCCAGCGGTTACCCGTAAGGCGAAATAAGAAATCGTATCGCGTCCACGAGGCGTCGGTCGATAAAGGCGGATCGCGGATCGCGGATCGCGACTCGCGGCTCGCGTCGCCCGCGAACTCCCTTTTCTCCCACGGCGCGGAATCGAAAATCCTCTTACGATTGTGCAACGGAGATCGTCGATGCCTCTTTAAAAGCGAGGCTTCTTCCTCTTAGGAAAAGGAGCGGATGGAGGAGGAGACGAAGCGTCTGAACGAGCTCGCCCAGGAACGTTTCGTCGCGGCGGAGAACGACCGAAACGAGCTTCTCTCCGTGCAAGATCAACTTCGACTTCTCGACGGTCAGATTTCGAGGGATCGAGAGAAATTACTCAAACTCCGAGAGGACAAGAGGATTCTCCTTGATAAAGCAAGCGTTCACCTTCGCTCGCTATTTTCCCCTTCTTCCGCGTTAAATTCTTCTCCATTAACGAGCCGAATGGCTCCGTTTTATGTATTATATTTATATTTTTTTTTTCCAACGCGTATAGAGATGCGGATTATACGATTCGACAATCTCGAGGATCGTATCGGCAGATATTCGTGGATAGCATAATATTAATCGGGGCGGAGTGGACCTTTGAGTGGCGATGGTCGGGTGGCACCGTAAAAATTGATCCTACCGAGTGAGTCACCCTGGTGTTTGTCGGAGACGAGTCTGCGGACGGGGTAAACTCTCGGTTCAACGCGAATTTCTATCGCGTTCCGCGAAGGAATGAGTCACCCTTTCACCCTCGTAACTTCGGACAGTCGGCGCTCTTGGGGCAGCCTCTCCAATGCCTTTCCTTATCGGTCACGCTTAACGGGCATTTCTTTAAACGCTCGAGCGTCACGATCATTCGAGAAGTCACGTTCGAGGAGCACCGAGCAGAATTTTGGCGTTCCCAATAAGGAAACGACTTTTGCGTGAGTGGCTTCGACTCTTCGCGAAGAAGGTAGAGGATGACGATCGATCGACGAAAGACCAACGAAATTTCGGTGCTCGCGACGGAGATGGAGCGAAAGATCGTGCGGTGGTCGAACCCGACGCTTTTCGACCAGAAGGAGCTTCGGCACGACTATGTCGCGTGGCGCTCGAACGATCAAGATCGCGAACATCTACGAGGTATTCCAGCGGAATACATCGATGCGTCGAGCGAGCTACGTTTCACGGAGCTCGATCGATCGGCCCGTTTACGCGTTTACGTATGTCTCGTCGAATGTCGCGGCCGTGTTGCCCGTCGTTCCGATTAATTTTCCACAGATTCGCTATCGTCTCGATACACCCACCTCCCAAGTGGAATAGCGTAAGGTCGTCCGCCATGGAAAGGTGTAAAGGCAGGTTAACGTACGGCGGTAATATAGCGCAGGAGTGACTCACGGTTTTTGCGTTTCATCGCTGACTCAATATCGCATAATACCTCTTCCGTACCGAGAAAGAGGATCGATACCGTTTGGCCTATTAACTTATCCACCGTGGTAGGCCGAAGTGCGGAGCGTTGGGCTCGGGTCTAGCTGTCGGCCTACATACGGCCTTCCTTCCAGTCGGCGCTGCAGCGCGTCATTCGCTACCGCCGAGGATTCGCGGACTCGCTCGGTCCACCTCCTTCGCCGCGGCCCTGGCTCCTCGCGCCTTCTCGAGCATCGCCGAGCATCGTTGCGCGCGACTCGACTCGCGAGGCGAGCCAGGCTCTCGCCGATGGACTCGAATCGCCGGAAACTCGTTTTATAGGCACGAAGCGTCCCTACGAATCGGACTGATCGTTCGGTACTCGTTTGCGATAGGTGACGATCAACGAAAGATTGGCCAGCGAGCGCGGAATCAGAGCGGATAAGGCAGAATCCACGGTGGCCGAGCTACGGCTGAAGCTGGTCGGCCAAATGGCGCGGTTCGAATCGGCGCAGAAACGGATACAGCTCTACTCCAAGTATTATCGACGCTCGGGATCGATGATTCGGCGGATGCAAGGAAAGTTTACTTTCAGAGAGCTGAAGGAGAAGGAGGAGGAAAGGAGGAGGGTGGAGGAAGGACTGAAGCAGAGCGAGGAAGCCGGAAGGGCCTTGCGCTTGCGGGTGGTCTTCTTCGAGTCTCGGCTCGCCGATCGGGAGGCCGCTCTACGTCGGATGGAAACCAGTTATAATTTACAGCTGTAAGAACGCGTCCTTCCGCGAAACGATAAGATAATCGAGTATTTCGCAACGCGTGGAAGGGATCGTCTGGCCGCGTCGGGGAGCGCGACCGAAGCGATACCGGCCGCAAAAATTTTGCGCGCTACTTTGCTCCGAGACGACGCTACCTCGCTCTTGGATTCTTTTCGCGCTTCGCCCCCCACCGTCGATAGAGTTCACTCCCAAAGTTTGCTCTCGTGCCGTAGGATCGCGCGTAGCGTACGCGTATTTCCGGGAAGGTCGCTCGTACATATACGACTCGGGAATACGTACATTTATTTCCCCGAGTTTGCGTATATCGATCCCTCGCGCGCTCACGTCCGAATATTTGTTCCGTTAGCGAGGAATTGAACGAGCTGAAGGAGCGGCTGGTGCGACAGTCCCAGGAAGCTGGCTGGAGCAGTCGAATGCTGCAAATCGCCGGAAGCGTCGTACGCGCCCCGAGAGCTATACTGCGCACGCTCTCATTCTTATCGGCGACCGGCCCGGCCTTACCGTCCTAAGTATTCCAGCGACACCCGCTTTCCTTATTACCGTACCCGGATAAACCGCTCGCACGATACGCGCATTAGCGCGATTTAGCGAGACTCGAGCCAATATGGCGCCGAATTGATCAGCATTAGCCGATAGACGCGCGCTCAAGGATGCCTCGTGATTTGCGCAGTGGACCGCCGCTACGATCGAGCTACGGTGGCCTTTCGAATGATCGATGCCGAAGCTTCCGTGCCGCCTTCGCGGACAAATCGGAGGAGTGCCGAAGTGCTGCGCGATGCCGGGACACCTACCTTTGCGGATGGAGTTCTGCGCGAGGCGTTGGACACCGCTCGGTGCGAAATCCCTCCTTGAACGAAGATGGGAAGACCGAGGACGACGCCTTCGAGCGAAGGCGAAACGTCGCGAGCGTGTTTTGGACGCGTTTGCAAATTTATAGCCATCGGTACTTTTGCGATGAAAAATATTGAATCTACCAGCCTTTTCGTCCTTTTTTTTTTTATTTCGTATTTGGCATTCCGGGCGGAGAATTTTGAATCGAGCGCGCGGACCGAAACGCTGAAACCGAGCACGATGCACAATGGCGTTGCTCTTCTCTCTCTTTCGATAATGAAATACCCTTAAACGGTATTTGCGGCAACAAAAGGGATCGATGGGAAAAAGAGTAAACGACGAATAAACGTAGATATTGCATGCCTTTTTTAATCTCTATTTTTACACTTTTCTTCGTGTAACGTGATAAACCGATGAAAATAAATTACCGCCAGCATTGCCGCATCGTTTTTGGATAATCGGTTTAGGCCTTCGATTTACGGCGAAGAACGTTTTTTTCTGCGCAACAGCATGACCTAGACATTTGACGTAACTCCCAGGGGAACGTGGTCGTTGAGGCGCCGAAGAGGGAAAAGGTCGGATATACGCGGATCGTGGTGCGATGCTCGCGGTACGTTATTTTTCTCAAAACACGTTACGATAAGTCGTTATGGCTAAGTAATCACGCATCGTATTGCGACACGAATCGACGTGTCCGATCACATTTGTTATTATTGTGTACTTAAGTACGAGTTAGGTTCGTGATTCTCGTTCTCGACTTTCGATAAGAACTCCATCGTGTTTTACATCGTGTCTCCTCCGCACGCTACTCGATCCCGATGCATTGCCCTTCTTCTTAGAAATTTCCGTACACCGACGAGGACACGATGCAGATTTCAGTGGAAGATTTCCCGTCGTCGCAAACTCGCCTCGTATCGGGTATATAGGTATAGGTGCTAACTAGCCGATCTAAGATACTCTTATTGCGCGTTTCGAGTAAATCGAAGTGTAATTTGATTCGCTCCAAGGTCGAGGATCGAGATCGTGCCCGTTGACAAGTTTCGGCGATATCTCGATGTACGGATTTGTCCCCCCCCCCCCCCCTTCCCCAGCCTCGCGAAGAAAAAGAAAAGAGAGGAGCACCGGGGACGATGTTAAGTTTAAAATCTCCGAGCGTAGGATGCCTTCGCACAAAGGCCTAGTTGCGGCGCGAAGAGATATCGTCCTCCATCCGGCTCAAGGCCGCGTCCTCGGTGCGCCAGCTTTTCTAACTCGCGAATGGGACAAATTCGATGATGGGACGGTGCGTTGGATAAGACTTTGGGAGTTCGGATAAGAAGGGGATGGTATCGGGAATGATGGAGAGGATCGTATAGAAAAAGCCCTTATTGGAGAGGAACGAAAGTATCGGACGCAGAATCGTCCCGGATTCTGCGAGAAATCCAATGGCCTACGTCGTCCGTAGCGGTATCCACAAATCGAAAGCCTTTTGATCTCGTCGTAGCGCATCGTTGTGTTGCCCGATTCTATGCCGTCATTCGTGACACGAGGGACGTCGGTTCGCGCCCCTTTTCGCTTTCGAGTAATAAAATTCGCGAGGCGCTAAACTACAACAAAGTTGGATACACCGTATTGAGCAATTTAACCGTTTGCGCGCTCTCCCTGTTTCGGTGCCGCCTTCGTATAAAAATGCCCCGGGCATCGTCGGGACTGCCTCGTGCACGGGTATTAAAGGATCGAAGGACGATCGGAGAGAGTCGTCGGGAGAAAGCAGGAGCGATCGGAGATATCCGAATCGTTTAGGTATCAAAATGTGCGATAAAGTGTCGGAGCCGGACGAAAGGATCTTCGTCCGGTGAGTCGGTAGAAACACATTCCTAGATAAGGATGTCCTTTGGCTACAGGACGAAGGAGATAATCGTAACTAATGATTTTTGCGATGCAAGACTACGCTAACTAGACAAGACTAGAGGTATTCCGGGCGTGTAGCATCCGTTAGATCATACCGAAACCTTCGGTGCCCTCGCTGATGGCCAGTAGGAGAGCTCGTTCGAAGTGATCGTAACACTCGTAATCCGGCAGACACAGTTGATTGAAGCTGCAAGGAGGGAGAGAGAGAGAAAGAGAGAGAGAGAGAGAGAGTGGGGGGGATGTTTGGTCGGCGCGGTGCGGTCAAGTGCTTACCAAGTGTGTGCCGTGGGCAAGTTGGCGAAGGTCGGCGTCGCCGTGATTTGAAAACGCGGGCTCAGCTGCTGAAATCCGCCGGGCGGCAATTGGGAGCAGCCCGTGGTAAACTGAAGCAATCGGGCCATTTCTTCCTGCGTGAAATTACTGATCGCCGTCCAGAACCAGTCGAGGACTCGTAGGAATTCCGGGGAGCTCCCGTTGGCTATGTGGTGCGCGCGTAGGTCCGCCACGCTGTACTCGCCGGTTCCGCAGAGCAGCAGCTGGGGGAGGGTCGGCGGAGTGAGCGCGGAGAAGGAAGAAGGGACAGGCGGGGGGCCTGCGATTCGAAGGGTGCGCGCGATACCTCGAGTTCGTTCTCGTCGAAGATCCCTAAAAGATTGTCGGGGATGAGCTCGTTGAGGCCGCGCAGAAAGTGGTCGACCTCGTTCCTGATGGAACTGGCGAGTCTGTGCTGAGCGAGGGCGTCCAGGTACCGTAGCTTCGTTTCGTTGGTCACGCGAATTTTGCTACCTCCCGGAATTAGTTCGGCTACCTGCGCCAACGTACACGCACGTCAAACCATCCGCAGAATTTCTCTCAAGGCCAGCGGCGCGCCTCGACTCACCTTTAATAATTGACCGTCCTTATCGTACTCCTCCTCGACAAAATATAATTCCATCTCCTCGACGTCGTTTTCAAGAATATATTTAACTTTGCTCAGGTAAAGGTCGGGGTCGTCCTGTTCGAAGTACTGCGGCGGAAAGAGGGCGGAATTTGGGAGAAGCCGGATCCGAAGCCGCTTGGATCCGCGATGGGATCGGCGCGCCTTACCTTGTAATGTACTCTGAGGCCTATGATTTGCGCGAGGAAGGACCTGGTGAACCGGGCGCGCACCAGTTGCCTGTAGGAACCGCCGAGCGCCGACTCGTAGAGGCACTTGCCGACGATGCGTCCGGCGAACTCGTAGTGCTTCAGCTTCAGATGAGGAGGCCGTTTGCCGTTGGGGTGGACGAGGGCCTGCTGGGACTCCCCGAAGGAGGCGAACAGACCGTTGCCCGAGTCGAACAAGGCCGCGCAGATCAGCTCGAACCATTCGCGCCGGACGCCGCCCCAGTCCACTCCTGGAAGGGAGCGCGCGAGCCGGCGTTACCGAAGGGTCTTGGGTAAAACGGGGAATAGGGGGAATGTCCACCTGGCGCGATACCTACCCTGCTCGCCCTGGAACGTTATCTCAAAATTTCTGCACCAGTCGCTCACCGAGAATCCCTTGGTGGCCTTCATCGACTGAAAGCAGCGGGGAGAGGCGCGATTAGACGTGCGCGGATTTCCCAGGGATATTCGAGACTTCTCTGGGGCCAATTCTGGGCATCGCACCCCGGGGATCTTCTCGCTTCGAGAATCGCGCACGTTCCCCCTCCCCCCTCCCCCCTCCCCCCTTTGTCCTTACCGATTCCAGAAGCTTATCCCGCTGCACCTTCATCGACAGCTTTTCGTGGTAATGCTTCTGGTGATGCTTTCGAACTTCGTGATAGAAAAAGTCCTGCTTATCCGCGAATGTCTCGCTGCCGCCGATGTTCTTCAGAAGGAACAAGGTAAAGGTAGCGGCTATGATGTCCCGATAGAGGGATATCAATTCGACCGGTGGCTGGCATCCGTCGTCGATGGAGAAGGAGTCGTAACCGTCGTGTCGGTTGTCGGTGCTCTCGAAATGGAACTGCAAGAAGGGCGCTCGAGGTGAGCGGTTGCCGCTCGCTCGGGGCGCGTCGCCGGAGCCGTCGAGGTCGTACCTTGGTCGAGGGACAGAGTCTGAAAGTCACCAATCTCTTGGGGATGAATTTCAGCAAGTACTCCTTGATGGTCAGCTGCTTCGGCGATATGAAGCAGAAAACCTTCTTCGGCTTCGAGAATCTCTCGCCCTGCATGCCCAGCAGCTTTGCGACGTAACAAATGTCGGGATCCTTGGAGGCGACGTTATCGTGGACCATCCTCGCGACGGAACCTGCGTACGGCCGGGAAGAGGGGAGTGGCGCAAAGAGGGGCAGATCGATCTCGAGAGGGGGGGGGGGGGGGGCAAAGGGGTTCTCTCGCGTACCTTCGAGAACGATGATGTCGAAGTCCCCGTTGTGCAGCTGCAGCCCGGCCAGACTGACCGTGGCGTGGTAGCACCCGCCCTTCGGGAAGCTGACCTTCAAGCGGATCCTCTGATTCGGCGAATCGTAGTCGAGATGCACGCTGCAATCGACGCTCGGCGCCCTCTCTATCGCGTTCCCGATCTGAAAGCGTGGCAAGGCTGCGTGACCGAGGTCTCCCCCGATCGACTCTGCCGATCGTGGGGCCGAGGGACGCGGAGTCGATCGCGGCCGTGGCCAGCGAGGGTAGGGACCGCTCCGCGGCGAATACGTTCGACCCACTCGAGCGAGCCGCGCAACCCGCCGCGAGGAGGGTTAATCGCGTTGATATAACGCGAGATCCCTCGATCCCTCGACTCGGATCTCGTCCATAAAGATCGGCCGCGGGCGCGAGTTGCCCTTTGCCACTTGCCTGAGCGATGTTCACGTCGTAACCCTCCGTCGGCCGATCTCCGGGCCCGAAGACGCAGAGATTGTCGTACTCGTCGCGGGGCTCTATCGTCATGGAGTGGGCTATTCCGGCCGTGCAGACCACCGTCGAGCTTTGCCGCACGAAGACCGTCTTATTGGGATCGGGCGGACCTGCGGAATGAACGGGGGATGCCTTCGAGATCTCGGGGGCTCTCCTTCACCTCGCCTCCGGACACGGACTCGAAGCCAGAAGCGATGCCCCCCGCGCGTTCGGTACGCTCGAACGCGAAGCGGCCGACCCTCGACGCGTCCTCCTCGTCCTCGGGATCGCCGTGGATTTCTACGAGACTCGCGAGGAAACGCGGACGGGCAGTTTTTTCGCTTCCGCTTCGAGCCGCACCCCGCGTTAGAGCCGCGTGGCCTCGTTGGCATAGCGCGAACGTACCGGGGAGGAAATTTTTGAGAAACGGGCTGCCGTGAACGTGACAGGAACCGATGAGTACCGCTATCCGATATTGTCCGGCATGGCGGACGGTGAATTTGACCACCGCGGTATTGGCGGCCAGTGGATCGGTACCGCCCAACTCTATCAGGGTCGCTACCCTACGCGTGCCCTCCGTCACTTCCACGATCAGATTGTCCTTGTCGCAGATCGGATAAGGTTGGCCGTTGCGCTGGTAAAACTGTCGAGGGTAATTTCGGACGAAGGGTGTATCTCGTCGAGGAGGTGGCGCTTCTCGCGGCTCGGTTCGAGTCGAGCCCCCGGCCACGAGCGGTGGCCAAAGGGCTCGCACCCTCGGCGACTTACCTTGACGGTGAAGGTCATCGTCTCCCCCACCAGCTGAGGCTCCTCCCACTCGAAGTGGACGCGGCAATTGCTCGGCAATAGGTACTTCCCCGTGACGTACTGGAGAAGAGAGTGCTTGGCCTCGGGCGCGAGGGCGGGTTGCGTCATGGCGGCCAGGGTGACCAGGCCCGCCACCGACACGGAAACCACCAGCATGCCACCTGCGAGGACCGACGCTCCTTCGTCACACCGATCTCCTCCGCGCTTTTCGCCGACTCGATCGGCTCTCCGCGGCCAGGCCCTTTCCAGCCGCGAGAGGGGAGAAAAGGGCGCTCTACTCGGCGCCGAACTCGCGCCGAGTAGCGGCGCGCTCGGGAGATGGAAAGTGCCTGACCGAGGAGCGAGCGCGTCGAGGGTGAATTACCCCACGTCCAGGCATCCTGGTGCTGGCTGTTCTTGACGACGGCGCTCCAGAGGTCCGCCTTGAGCGTCTCCAAGTCCTCCTTCGACGTGGGCAAGGTCTGCCTGGCCTGCCTCCATCGCGGTAGGTCCTTGCCGAGCGCCGCTCTCACCGCGTTATCCTCCACCCAGTAAACGTCCTCCAAGGACATAACCTCCATCTGCATCAGCCTGCGTCGGGAGATCATCGTTTCGCCCCTCCTCGAGGACGGGCGGTACGCGCGCGCGATTTCCTCGCGCAACCTTGCCCACGACGCTAGTCCTCGGAACGGGATCGCGTCGCGCACCGAGCACCGAACCCGGTCCCGAGAGCTGCTCGAGGAGAGCGCGAGAGGGGTGCGCGCTAGGGGGGAGTAGGGAGCTCCGGGAGAGACCACGAGGAGCAAGAGCGCTCGGCGATGTTCCCCGAGGCGTTGTTGCTCCCGAAAGAGGATCGACGCGGGTAGAGATAGATCGGTGCGCGAGGAAAATACTGGTACGTGCTTACTTTTGATAATAACCGTGCAGACCGTGATCGGTCAGCCATTGCCGTAGGACGAGCCGCTGTTGGAGCAAACGCGCGGCGCGTTGCAGCCGCTCCTCGTCCTGCGCCGGAAGCTCGGGTAGCGCCTCGACTTCGCCGCAGCTCGCGAGGCTCGAGATGCCTGCAAAAGTCAAACCCAATCTCCCATGTACCCAAACACTCTCCTCCGTCCTTCTCCGATGGAGAGAGTCTCCGGTGTGCGAGCGGCGAGAAGCGATAACGGTGGTGCGATATCGCGGTGCCTCCTCCGAGCTCTCGAGCGCGCTCGAGAGAGAGAGAGAGAGAGAGAGAGAGAGCGAGAGAGCGAGAAACGACGCGAAGGATCGCTCGATCCTCCGCGGCATCCTCGAGCAGCCGTTCGCGCGCGCGACCCAAGGGAGGGCCGGTGAGCGCGAAGGATCGATCGAGCCGCTCGCGTCCTCCTCCGCGTCGTCTTCGCCCCCATCCTAACCCTTCGCGCCGCGAGGGATCATCGATCCGGGGATACGGGCGCGCTCTCTCGTTCGTCGAGTCGCGAGCTCGAGGAGAGAGCCCTGGACGAGGCTTCCGCGAGATTCTTTCCGGGGCCTCTTATCTCTCGCCGCGCGCCTCGTCGGCCGTGGGGGCAAGCTTATTCCGGCTTTCGTTCGAGCGTTTGCGCAACCACTGGGCCCGCGCTATCGCCGTATCCGCAGCGGAATACGGGAGTACGGGAAGCGCCGAGCCTGATAATCTCGATCGGCGGGAACCGTTCGTCCTTCGCGTCCGTTCCGATTGTCCCGCCAGCCGCGCGAGCACTCGTCCGCGAGCTCTCGGCCCTTCAGGATGCGAACCTCGTCGCTTCTGCTTCTTCTCTCCTGCATCCTCCGATGCCTGACCACCGTGCTCGGCACGTGCACGCTCGGGAAGTACAACGGAGGTGAGCGAACCATCCCGATATCCCGATGTCCGCCCCTTCGCCGGAGAGCATCCGCCCTCCTTTCCCCTACCTTCCTTCGGCCTCTCCCTTCCCGGCCGAGCCTCGGTCGGGTCTTTGAGAGTTTGCGCGAGCCGAGCGATCCGCGGGGTAGCTCCTCTGGGCCCCCTTTGGGCCCCCTTTGGGCCCTCGGGCCGCACAGGCGTGGGCGATCGATCGATCGATCTCTCGAGGACGAAGGTGTCTCCTCTCGCCTCCTTTGCCGCAGGATACGGACAGCGAGTGCAGTGTTTCAACGTTAGCCTCGAGACCGCCTTGGATCGGAGCGCATCCGCGCTCGGGGCCATCGTCGTTTTCCAATCGCAGCTGCGTCACGTACCGGGACGGGCATTTGGAAAATACGCCAACAGTTTGGAATCTCTGAGCCTGCAGGACTGCTCGATCGCGAGCATCGATCGGGATGCCTTTCGAGCGCTGACTCATCTGCAAAAGCTCGGCCTGCAGTACAATAATCTGACGGCGGTGAGAGAGGAATGGTTCGAAGATCTCGTATCCCTGGAGCAGTTGGACCTGTCCTTCAATCGTATCACCGACATCGGGCCGAAGGCTTTTGAGAAACTGCGGCTCTTGAAGAGACTCGATCTGAACTCGAATCGTCTGAGGTGCCTGGAGCCCTCGGTCCTGCGGCCCGTGGCCGCTCTTCGCAAATTCCAATTCTCCGAAAACCCCTTGAGCCTCACTTGTCGCGGAAAGGTGGGCCTTCTCGCTTTAATGTCCACCCTCGCGAGAAACTCATCGAAGATGGGAAACTCGTCGAGGACGTCTTTCTCGAGGATGATCGTTCCAATTTCCAAATTGCAGCTGAGCCTGTGGCTCCGAGATCGCGGAATGGCGTACAAGAGGCGGGAACGGGGCGAGCAATCCTGGCTGGACAGCGTGCTGTGGCTCTGCGCGATGAACGATCCGAGTGTCGCGGATACGGAGATCCTGATGGCGGAGTGCGTCATCCTGAACCTCTTCGATCAGCTTCGCACGGCACTGATCAGCGCCGACTCTCACCCCTCGGCCCAGGTTTCGCGGGAATGCCTCACCTCGAGGAATCTATTGACGAATTGCATAACCAGCAGCGGTCACGCGACGACGACGGGATACTCGAACGGAAGTACGATCAGAAGGCTCCTCCTGCAGCTGAGAGAGGCCGTGTCCTCTTAGCGATCCTACGCGACTAGGCGCCTGGTACGAGGGTGCGTGCGTTTGCACGTTGGACCGGTATGCCCGACGTTCGTCGCTTTTTCCTCACTTTTTCAAGCGATTCTTGGGAAATATAAGAAATTTCAGTAAACCGTGCGTAGGTGCTCATTTCTGTGCTCGCGTACGAGACTGACCGGTGCGAGAAGGTTACCTCGCCGACGCGGGGTTAGCCCTCGCCGGATAATCCCCGTCGCCGAGAGCTTCTCCTACTTGCGGTGCACCGTTGGTGAAGGCGGAAAGAGAGAGAGAGAGAGAGAGAGAGAGAGAGAGAGAGAGAGAGAGAGAGAGAGAGAGAGAAAGAAAGAGCGGTGTAGTCTATGGTCGAAAGGTTCCGTGCGTAGGGGAGTTTCTCGAAGGAGAGCCGTACTTACCCGAAGAGGCACTACCGCTGGGCCGGAGCGACATGCCGATGGACGATATCTCGTCCGCGAGGAAATCTTTGTCGCGTTGCCCATCCCGGCTGCCTGGATTTTTGTCCGGCATAATTCTTCGAATTTCTTCTTGCCTTCGCGAACTTTACCGAGTACCGAGCATTTTTCTTTCACCGTTACGTCGTTTCGGCGTCACGGCATCGTCTCTTTTAAAATATCCTCACGTTTGTCCGGCGCAACGTGAACTCGTCTAATTCAAGAATGCTGCTTATAAAACGCGGCCAAAGGATAAGTGGTTCGAGGAAGTCGAGTGCTTTGTGGCCGCACCCCGTGGATTTCCCTCCACTTTTCTTATTGCGCTGGTATATCGCTGCTTTGTGTGTGTGTGTGTGTGTGTGTGTGTGTGTGTGTGTGTGTGTGTGTGTGTGTGTGTGTGGTGCGCGTGTGTGCGCGCGCGCGCGTCTCGTCACTCTCGCCGTGTTTCAAAGGGTTCCTTCGATTGAAGACGTTTGGTCGTAGGAGTTTGTGGCTGGGGAGGATGGATTCTTCGCCGACGGAAGTGCGGAAGTAAAGTAGGATCTTCCGTGCGAAAGACAGGGGCAACCCAGCGTAAGCCCCTGCACGTCGCGCTATCCCGCAGGTCGAAAGAAGGCGCTCCGCGGTCGCGCGCTCGACGAGGCGCGATCGACGTCGATCGTCGAGAAGCCGCGCCGAGCGGGCGGCCATTGCCGGAAGGTCTAGCGCGCGACCCTCGGTGGGCCTTTCAATTTTTTCCCCTCGACCCAGATCCATCTTCGCGCAACGAGATCAATGGCCGAAACGACCACCCTGGCCGGCCCTCGCTTTTAGGGCCTTGATCGATGTGCCGGTTAAACGATAATGGGCCGGCGGTATAACGGCGTGAAATCGCGGTTTAATCAAGACGGCCGCGTATCGCCATAAATCGAACGTTGCGGAAAGGGGGTCAAAAGTCCACTCGGGATCAAATCAGGGCCATCGCACTCGCGTTTTCCGCGCTCCTTTCCCCGCCTTCGAAAAATATCTCCCCTCCCGTACGCTGGAAAGGCCTTCTCGGGAGGGAAAAAAGGAGGAACGGGGCTACCTATTGCGCGACTCGAAGCAAAAACGATGACCGCGTCCAAGGATCCGACTTTATCCGTATTCCACGATATCGAGTCGACGACGTCCCCGGCGCGGGATCGCGTTTCCCCGTTCCCTCCCCGGGCCACTCGCGGCCCCTGCAAGCTCCGTACCGCGGAAGCTCGTGCGACGTAGGGCGAGAGGTAGGGGGGGTAGGAGGGGTAGGAGGTCGAGGGACACCGTCGAGGGGCAAATCTGGCGACGAGCCGATCCTGACGTAGGAGGAAGAACGGGGCAGAGCGGGGCAGAGCGGGGCAGAGCGGGGCAGAAGCGTTATGGGATTTTTCGCCGGTGCGCCCGATGTAGTATTCATCGGCGGGGAGCGATGAAAAAAGGCCGTTGAGGATAGGAGGAAGGAGGCCATCGTGCCGACCCCGCGTGGACTCTTGACCTTTTCGAACGGATATCCTTCGCTGGCATTACTTCGCGCTAACGATCCTTTCGGCGCCGAGAGGAGGAGGAGAAGGAGGAGAAGGAGGAGGAGGAGGAGGAGGAGGAGGAGGAGGAAAACCGGGGCATATGTATGTCACGCATACTCGTGATTATGCACGAGAGGTCTGCCGCTATTACGAAGGTAGCGCAGATCGATTCTGCGTTTTCCATGCCCGGTTTTCTCCGTTGCGCGCGATTCACCCGCGACACCATCCCGGTACCGCCTTTTACCCCTGCGGCGCACGCAATGCCTATCAATTTTTTCCATGTGCTCCGCGCTTCGCGAAACCGCCAAGGTGGCTAAAATAACGCGAGGGGAAAACGTTGCCTCTGCAAAGCCACTCGAGAGGCGATATCGCCGCCCAATTTTTCGCGATATGTCGCTATTAATTTTTGATTATCCAAAATCATCGAACGATATCGATCGCCCGCGTTGTACGCGAGCTTGGGACTTTTGCGTTTCCCAACGTCGCCGCTTTTTCCCTCTCGATCGATCGCGATTTCGACGAAGCGATGCTTCAAAAAATACACGCGTCGTATAATCTAGGAACTGCGCGATCGTTACTATCCGTATCGGTAGACCCTCGGCCGTTTCCATCGTAGGCACGCGGTGTACTTCCTGGCATCGGCGTCGACGCAAAGTCGAGCTCTCCTCGCGTATCGTTTCGTATCGATAAAATGCGGAATGGCAAAGGTCCAAGATCACGGTCCGGCGTCCCCGGATTCTCAGCGCGGAGAGGGAGAGAGAACCGTGGAAGTGTCCGAAAAGGAAGCTCGGCCATTCCCAACGTAAATTTTATTTCAAATTCCCTTCGTAAAGTTGCCCAGATTTGCGATCCGACTTTGGTCGAAGCGCGCCCAACCTTATTCATCGTTTTCACATCGGTCAAGCCAATTCGCCCTCGTACCTCTCAACCGTACAGACCTTTCCATCGGTTTGGGGTCCACGCGCGAATATTTGGCCGATTATCGAGCTCCGTCGGCATCGGTTCGATCGAGGCTTTGGAAGCGTTGCACAACATTGGCAAACGACGAGCGTGGCGCATCGCCATCGAGGAGGAGCAACGCGATAAAATAATCGCTCGCCAACGCTCTCGATTCGTTCCCGAAGAAAAGTGTTTTCGTGGTGCGATCGAGATTAATGGGACGGCCTTGCATCGTCGGCCCGACGCGGCCGGAAAGGTCGGAATCGACGAGCGCGTCCCCGACGTGCTCGGAGGCTCGATCGGCCGCTCGCTAATTGGAAACGGTCCTAAAAACGTCGAGTATTCCCCCGTTAGACGCTCATGCGGAAACACGGCCCGACATATCGCCGCGACAACGCGTTTAATCGGACCGCCCATTACTCCCCCGGGAGTAATCCCGCGAAACGGCGGGAATGCTCGGCGGAAATGGAAAAGTTTTCGCGCGCTGGTCGGGCGCGCCGTCTCCGGCGAGGGCCGGCAGAGAAACGTCCGTTTGGCAAGAAATCGCGCGACGCGAGCGAGTCTAGGGCCGCGCGAGCGGCTTACGGAGCGGCGGAGGGTGGGTCGCTCGGTCGCTCGGTCGCTCGGTCGCTCGGTCGCAAGGTCTTTCGCCGGCACGGCGCGTCGAATCCTTTTGCGTAGAAGCCCGGGAGGGTTAAGGTCGGTGGCGAGGATCGATAGTTTTCTCCTCGGTAGCGCCGTTCGTGACTCTACTCGCCTCTGACGTACGATTTCGACGGATCGATTTTGCGCGCGAGCAGCGGGACGCGCGAGGCCTCCTCTCGCTTTAACGCCTTCGCTCATTCCCCTCGCCCCTCGCCCCTCGCTCGCTCGGGGACGCGTTCGAACGCTCCCTCCGAGAGAGGGGAGGAGGGAGGAGAGAAAAGCAGCGTTATCGCTCCGGTACCCTTCCGCTGGCCCAAACCCGCTTTCTCGCCCTTGCGCCAGCCTTCCTTTCCCGGAGGATTTACGGCGGCACGGGCCTCGATGAAGGACTATCGCGTATTTTTATCGATCGAGAGGCCTCGACGAGAGAGAGGCGAAGCGGCGACATCGTCGCGTCAGCGCCTCTCCGTTGACCGCCAAATTCGGAATGTCGTTCGAGATATTCGTTCGCGCGGTGTCGAGACGTAGCTTCCCGGTTTGGAAGGACGATGGCCCCGTGGAAGTCGTCGTCCGTCGACACCGCTTTCGGGCTACGAAATCCTCGATGCGTTTGGCCGATGAAGGGACGACCGGATTTTCGAAGGCTCCGATCGACGGATCCTCGTTGCGGATACTTTCGCGCCGAGTTTCCCGCTCCCTCTACCCCCCCCCCCCCTCCGCCCCCCGGGCTCGGCCGCGCGCACCACGCTCGAGGCGCGACCACGAATTTAGAACGACTCGAATCTTTCGCACCGCAATGCCGAGTTTCGTGGAATCGATTTTCTCCGTTGGCGGCACCTTGATTTACATCGCGAGCTCCTCGCGAGAGCCTCGTTTCGCCTCGTCAGTCCCCTATAACGTAACGGCTTACGTCCGGTGGAAAGGGCATCCGCCATAAATTGGCGCGTCGAGGGTGAGAAAGACGGCGGGAAGAGAATTTTTTCGAGCGGCGGTCGTCGCGAGGAAGTCCCACCGGACTCTCGGCCGAGCCTCTCGATCGCGCGAACGAGTGGCGGTGTGGCGCGACGAGAAAGCAGGGGGCTTCCTCGCGAGACGCTTCGCCAAGGCTCCCTTTCTCGAGCGCGTCCTTCGAGATTCGGCAAGGTCCGCAATGCAGGATGCGGCCTCGGCGCTCCCGGCGGTCCGGCGGTCCGGCGGTTCCGACCTCGAGACCGATTCGAGCGGCTCGGATGGGCCGGCGGCCGATGGGCTTCGGAATCGGGGGCGATATCGTGACGTCAACCTCTTTCCCTTCGCAGCCGAGCCAACCCCCGCCCACCCGCTCTCCGCTCGGTGCTCTCCAGTCGAGGATATCCCCCTCCGAGACCCCCTTACCCCTCGAAATCGGCCGAGCGCGCGGCGGACGAGTTACACGCGCTGCGATATTGATAATTACCGGCTAAACGGTCGCGACGTGGAGCATACGTTTTTGCCGTATCTCCTCGAAAAGGGGGGAATCATCCCCGAAGGGACGAAACGAGTCGAACGCGATACGATTCGATTTCGCCGAACGGCGAGGCCAACGCGTGGATCGTCTCGCGTGGAGGAGCGATCGCGAGAGAACGATGCGCGAACCGGGAAACTATTCGCGAGAAAGGGGCGAGGGATTTCTTATCGATCGATCGAGTCAAAGCGGAACGTAGGGCGGTCGATAAATCGGTCCGTGCGAAAAATCCCTTCGACGCCGAGGGCCCGAGTGACGGGCAGGGGTGTGATCGCGCGCGTCGGAGGAAAGGAATTCCAGAGGATCGAGGGAAGAGCGCGCCACGGGGAAAGAGCATCGGCGTGCGTCGAGACGCGCGATCGGCGATACGAGAGGGAATTCGCGTACTTCGTCGAGGACGGTGGCTCGGCGCCCTTTTGCGCGCTTCCAAAGATCGATCCCCGAAGGAAGAAGGAGAAATTCCCTCCGGCATCGGGGCGGCGAGTGCGAGGAATACCGCGCTCGCTACCCGCGGACGCGTACGCGCGTACTCGCGCGCGATCGGCTCGAATCTCCGTTTTCTCGGACGGACCGCAAGGTCGCCGGGTACATTTTGAGAGGTTAACTTACGTTCGGAATATCCCTTCCGGCTCTCGATAATCCGAGAGGGTCGATACGAGGTCAAAATACGAGCGCGATCGCAGAAAGGGTAACGAACGGCGGCGCGCCTGGAGGATGGCCCTGGGTCCGTCTCGGGGAGAACCAACGCTCGTGGCACTAACGATCGGCACGTTCGTCCGCCCTGGTGACGCTCGCGGAGAAGCACGCAGGACGGCTCGTTCTCGTCTCTCCAGGTGGAAGACGCGCCAGGCCGAGAGAAGGGAGCAGCGGCTGCGAGGGTCGGCGAGAGTGCCATCGGGGGAAAAGGCCGGAGGGTCGGAGGGGCGCGGGGAGGAATGGGAGGAGGATAGGATGGTTCTCGGTTTAACCTGAAAAGTGCGGGAGTCGCGGGAGCGACGAGACGCGCCTACCAGAGAGCGGTCGGGCCAGCGTGTCGGAGGGTCGTCGAGGGACCGGCCGTCCTCGACTCTTCGTCGGTCCGACCCTCGAGAAGGACGCCGTATCCCCGATGGTCAAGGCGCCCACGGCCCCTGGCTGCGCGCATAATGCACAGGCCGGGTCAGGATCGAGGATCGAGGGCCGAGGGCGGGCGGCGGCGCGGAGGCGCGGAGGCGCGGAGGCGCGGAGACGCGGAGACGGAGGGAGGAGAGTCGGAGAGACTCGAGGAACCGCGAGGACCTCGCTGGGTCGCGATCCGTTCGCGCGGACTCACGGCAGACGACTGCGCGCGATGCGAATACGCGCCCGGAGCCACCCTCCGCGCTTCCCCTCCGCGACCCCTCCCGAGCCCGCACACCCCTCAGCGTCTTTCGACCGCGGCCGGCCTCGCGCCCGCCCCCGCTCCGCCACGCTCCGACCCGCTCCGGCCCGCTCCGGCCCGCTCCGGCCCGCCGCCACCGCCGCCGCGCGAATACGTCTCCTTCGGCCACGACGCGCCACGCCGTCCACCCCTTGCCCCCCGCCCCGCACAGGCCGCCCTCCCGCCGCGCCACTGCGTCCTGGCCGCCGCCACCCCCGATGCGTCTTTCGGCCCCGATTCGACTTGCCCTTTCGCGGCGGCCCTCTTCGCCGGCCACCACCCCTCGTCGAGGCTTTCCACCCGGAATTGCGCCGCTCGACTCCGCTCGCCGCCTCCTTTCTTCCAATCGCGATCGTTTCCCCCTCGATGGCTTTGAACCGCGACCGCGCCACGCCGCACCGCGTCCTTCGACCGCGACCAGCCCCTCGTCGATAGCTTTGCCTCGCGATCGTGCCAAAGTACGCTCAGGCATCGCTAGCTTCCCTCACCTTCCGCTCCCTCGGCGGATTCTCCACCCTCCACCCTCCTCCCTCCTCCCTCCTCCCTCCTCCCTCCTCCCTCCTCTCGATACCTGGCCAGCGGTTACGGCCGCGAACCCCGACACCGGTGCGTGACCGGACTGCAATCCCAATTTTACCCGCGGTTCGCTTCCTCCTCCCGATGAGAATACCGTGCGATAGGCTGCCGCGATTTCGATAGGATTCCCTCCGAAAATCCTGCCAAGCCACGCGATACGTGGCGAGAGCGGATCGAACCGCCGTCGAACGAGAAAACCTTGGCCCGCGTAGCTCGTCCGTCAAACTTTGCCGCGAATCCTCGAAATCGCTCCGTCCCTCTTCGATATCGGCCTACGAGCTCCTTCCTCCCTGCCGGCCCTTCCAACCATCGTGTATTCCTAACGGATGTCCGTACCGCGAGAGAGTGAATCGCGCATCTTTCGAGATCGGCCCAAATCTTTTTCGCGCGAAACTCTCCTCCTCGCCTCGTCCCACGATCGATTTGGCGCTCGAAGCTTCGATATTGGTCTCGCGGCCGACGTCGGATTCGAAACTAGGTGGGCTTTGCTTTTCCGATGATCGTTGGACGCTGGCCGAGTCGCCGGGAGGACCGTCCTTTCTCTCCTCGTCGACATTGTTCCTTGTGCCAAAGTACTTTTAATCTTTCGGGATATACGAGCTACGATGCGGAAAGCGTAACGCTTTTTTCGTCGGCAGACCGTACTCGAGGTCGTAGTCGAAATTTTTGCGGCTATTCGGGCGAAATGGGACGGCCGCTGCGCGGCTCGCAGCGAAATGGCTTTTTCGATAAGTTTCGGTGGGCGGAAAATGCTTCGGACGGAAATTGGTATCTGGCGTTTATCCGGAGACCGGGCGAAAGGCCTGCGCGCCTTGCGGGGGGTGGTCGGTGGCTCGATCGGCGCGGTTACGCGACCACGATACGCTCCAGGCCAATTACTTTGGCGCACCGAGGACGTTTATCATTCGGCTCCAAGGATACCACCCGATCGAGGCCTGGCCGTTTAATGGCACCTGCCCGACGACTCTTGGCCGATAACCGTCCCGCCCAGATCCCCAGTAGGGATTCGAAGACTCGAATGTACTCTTGCGTAAATCACTTGCGAAACGTTCGCGACGTTTTTTCGCCCTATCCGTTTGTATAATGGAAAAGACGAATGCAACGAAGATCGAGGGGTATCGACTTGGGGTTTTCGCAGACCTATCGGACAAACCGTCTCGCTTCGAAAGAGACGGATGCGGTGACGATGAGGCGTTAAAAATGAGCGATCCACCGTTCTGGGGGAAAGTCCATTTTTTCGGGGTTTTGCTCCGCCGGCCAAAATTCTTCCCAATTGCGGTAAAGAGAAGAACGGAGGATCGAGCATCGGCCTGGAAGTACCGAGACGCACGTTCTCCTCGTTATCCCTACCGGAACTGCTTCTTTTTCGGCTCCTTTCGCGTGGACTAAAAGTTGCAGCGACGCAAAGTCGTGCCGATCTTTCGCGTCCTCGTTTTACGAACCGTGGGCCGTCGTTACTTCAACGTCGTCTCGACAAATGAGAGAGTTCGACGAATAAAACGAACGATTCGAATAAAGATACGGATTTTATCGATCGTATAAATGGGCGATTGGCGAAATGGTAGGCCGAGGGGGTTACCGGCCGAATTGGTTCGGGTTCTAGTATCGGGCATCGAGTTTCGCGCGAAAGGCCGCTTTTCGCGGGGACCTTTTCCGCTGCGCTGCGCCGATCGATCGGCCACTCGATCAAAATCATGGGCGAGCAACGAGCCGTAGGAGGGGCTCCGAGGTAATCAAAGTGGCCGAAGGAACGATCGGCCCGTCGCCGATAATGCTCGAGGCCTGGCTCGAGGAAAAAACTTGATCGCGTGCCAACCGAATGAATCGTCGCGACGAGGCGTCCGATAACGACTCTCTCCGCTCTTTCGGATAATCGCGAAGGATCGACGACCTTCGTCGAACGACCGGTGAAACTCATCGCGATTATTTCACGATCGATCGTCCCCGTTGAAACGCACCGTCTTGGGGACATCCTTCCGAAAAGTTCCAAGTACGCGATCTTTCTCGCGATGGACCGCCGATGTGTGCATATACCGATAGACGTATAACATTTTTTTTCCCACATCGATCCGAGGGAAGGGTGACCGTTCGTAAATTCGGAAACTCCGAATCGGTACGCAAATCTTGCGGGCTGAATTCTCGCGCTGACTCGACGCTCGAGACGTCAGAGGTTCGAAGCGAACCCGATAGAGACACCCTCCGTAAAGTCTTCGTTCGAATTCTGACCTTTTTTCCTGAAGAGCTGCCGATACTGCTTAAGGCCGATCTCAGCAAGCCACTGATCCGCTTCCGTGAGGTCCCCGTTGCTCCCATTTCCGGCGGCGAGCAGCAAGAGTTTCCCGAGGGACAGTATCATGGAAAGGGCCAAAAATACCCCCGACAGTACCGTCGACCATCGTGCCATTGCCCGGACGGTGCATCTTCGAAAATAACGATATTCCTAAGGATCCTTGTCGTGTAGCGTGCCCCTAGGGGACCGGCTATGACAGGTTATACGATACGATTTGAGGTTATGTCGGTGAGGTTGTTTGTAAACAAATCGAGATCGACGACGTCTAACTGGCGATAGGATACTTTGGCCGGCTTACCACATTTTCATAAAGCTCTCTCTCACGCACGATCGAATCGAGAAAACTGTGAACGCGCAGTTTTATGGCGTAACGACGCATCTAGCGGGATAGAATGGGGGGTAACTGTAGATGGAGTGACAGGTGGGGAGTCGACGCTATGGCCCTCGTATCGCGCCGCGCCGCGAGCTAGGGATTTTAAATTATACGGAAACGACCGAAGCCATCCTGATCTCCGAAATGCCCATCCTGACAGATCCTGCGTCCTTCGAATCCTGCTCTTCGAAACGAATTCTTTCGACTTATTTTCCCACGCCAGCACTCCAATGTCCGCCTACTTTGGCCATCGAATAAGAGAAACGGATTTCCAGTCGTAGCTCCAGATTCGACGGATCGATGAAACGATGTTGCGAGCGGTGTAAAGAGACGGCACACGACGTACCCGACAAGTCTGTTCGCGACGGATTTGATCGAGCTCCTCGTCGTCCACCCTCCGTTTAATTATGAATGTATAAACGAGGAAGCGTACACGAATCGCAATTTATTTATCGGTATTGTTCCCCCGCGATTACAGGAAACTGGCCTACCGACCGTTGGCAGTGCGAGCAACTGCTATTCGCGAAACCTGAAATTCTCCGACAAAACGAAGAGTACGGTCTTGAAAACTGGAAGGCTATATCGATATTGGAGATTAAGATATCGAAGGATCGTCCAAAGAAAAAAAACCGATCGAGTATTTTGACGCTTTTTATACACTATCATTCTTCCGAAAATTTTACTATTCGAGATTGCCGCCCCTACGCTCGGATTTCTACGAACCAACCGTTTTCTCGGGGGATTAAAGGGGGCCAAAAAACGGCACCAAAATACATCGCGTCGTCGTGGGTTTTGATCAATGGCGCGGAGTCTCTTTGCAAGATGTAAAGTGCTCTGGTGGAAGGAATTTCGGTGGAGAGCCGTAACGAATACGCAGAACCAAATCGTAAATCGGGGGCCGATGAGTAATGGGCAAAGCTCGTATCTCGAATGGCAAAGGAGGCTGCGTTAACGGAACCCGCGGAGGGGACGCTTGGTCCGCGGACAGCGTGTCCTCGACGTCCTCGCCGTTCCTCGTGCCCGACCGAGTTCTTCTTTTTCTTTTTCTTCCTTCTCCTCCTCCTCCTCCTCCTCCTCCTCCTCCTCCTCTTCTTATTCGTCTTCTTCTTCTTCTTCTTCTTCTTCCTCTTCTTCCTTTTCGTCATCGTTGTCACGTATGGGATCACGTCTTGGGGCCACGCTCGAATGGCGGATAATATCGATTACCGAGGTCATTTAGTCTCGGACTAGAAAGTGGAAAACTCTCCTCGACGATAGATAGGATCCAAGAGCGTTGAGCTTAGCAGCCATACCATTCCGAGCCATCCTTGCCACTGCATGGAACACGTTACACGGATAAGTGGGCTGGATAACCGCAGGTACGGTGTACATTCCACGAGGAAAGAGCGCTTGGCTCGATACAATTTGTATTCTTCCGTTGTTTGATTTCCGACAGCGATCGCAAGATTAATTCGACGCGAGACGTTCGAAGGCTGCCGGAATTCGAACCGTATCGGTAGCAAGTTCGCGCGCGATACGCGTAACCCGCGGCGTAATTCGAAGAAGGCCAAAATTACGTTATCGAGACGGGGAAGTACGAGTCTCGTTAGTCGAAGGAATCGTAATTCTTGGACGGATGCATCGGTCCGAACGAGGAGAAAAACACAAGGGGCGTCTCATACCGGACGTTCCGCTTTCGCGCCGCGGAGCTGTCAATCAAATTAGCCGTATCGCATGGCACTTTGCGACGCGAAGACGGGACTCTGTACGGCGCTGCCTCCTCGGATGGTCACTAGGGTACATTCGCGTAGACTCCTTACGCGCGTATAGATTTCGAAAAGGCGTGGCAACGACACGGCGTAGCACGAGCGAAGAGTCTCGAATCCATTAACGAAGGCGCGAGGCGGTTTCTTTCTTCCGGTCTTGGGGCGCCAAGCGCCAAGGGACAAAGTAACGTCTTTCGTAAAAATGGTTGGCCCAGCCGGTGGGGCTAAGATGCTCGCAGCCGAGTAAAATAAAGAGTAATCGTCGAGGTAGGCAGAGCGAGAAGGAGCGAGGTTTGGTAGCAAAGGGACGGCCTTGGCGGGTAGAAGGTGGATCGCTCGGCGGAGAGGTGAGAGGTCTCGATGCTAATTTAGCCGGCGCTGTCTCGTAGGAGCGCGCCGGTGCGTTCGGCCCGTCCGGCCGGCTACTTAACGAGTTCCCCTCTATGGTCGCGAACACGGCACGCTGCGACGGCACACCGGTGCGCGCCTCTCTTTGACAACGGCCAAACGTTTATTTAATGCACCGACATTCCCGAGCACTTCGACGTACACGGACGCGCCAGAATTTGCTCTCGTTTCCGGCCAAACACCTCCGTCCGCCTCCTTCCCCTCTCGCTTCGACCCTCCCGCCCTCCCGGCTCTCGGATTTGTCTCCTACTCCCGATACTCGAACCCGTCCGGCAAAAGGAGGAGCTGCCTGCCCCTTTGTTATCGCGCTCCAGATTTCTGCACCGCTTCGCGAGTCGTTCAAAGATCTATGCGCGACCACGTCGCCGTGGCTCCACGAGCTCCTCGTACGTCCGTTTCGCTCGATTTTCGCCGCGGACCGTTACGATGGTGCGGCCTGGAAGTTATCGTCCGAAGGTGGCGTCCTTACCACTATTCGCATCCGCATTCGCATTCGCGTTCGCGATATACGCATCGCGCGTGGGAGAAGCCCTCGGCGATGGACGAGATCCGAAAGCGGATAGGCGCATAGCGCGCGAATCGAAGGCTCTCCGACGACTCTCTCGAAGGGTGCGCTTCCTCTGGACGAGGAAGGCCGGAAGCGGCGAGCCGGGCCCGGGCGAGGAAAGGGACGTCGCGCGAGCGGGGGGTGAGCTCCCTCCGAGCGTACGGCCCTGCTTTCGCGCGAGGCATTGTTTCGAGCGTTTCGAGGCGGCCAAGCAAATCGTTTCCTCGTTCGCTGGAAAAGATTCCGGGTTGGCGACTCGGCAGTCCCCGGCGGCCAGTCGCGCGACCGGTGCGCGGACCTGGCACCGGAAAATATCGCGGAGCCATAGCGGTTGGCCAGGACCGTTAAGGCCAGAAGGAGCCCGATTAAGAGATATCGGTCTATTAATAGTCGCGCGCCTGCACGAGCGATCTTCCCGCTTCGCGCTGGATCGATCGGAGGAAATTATGGCCAATGCGGATATTCCCCGGGAGGATTGGCGGCGGCTCGATCGGCTCCGCGGATGCTCGCGCCGACTCGAGCGACCCTCTCGGCCGGCCGTCGGACCGACGCTCTGCCCTCGATCCACGACGAGGAACGCGACGCGCTCCTGGCGCGAAACACGACCCGCGCTAGATCCTGGCAATCGAATCTAAACGCGACACTGCTCGAGCTGCGCGCCTCCACGGCGCGCCGATCTCGGTTTCGCCCTGGCAACCTCCTCCTCGCTTCCCGCGCGGATCGCACCCATCCCATCGCCCTTCCTCATTTCTCCGCTATCGGAATATTCGATCGTCCGTAAATTCGGCAGGATGGACTCGCGACTTTTCCATCCTGGAGGAAAGTCGAGCGGAAAACGGGTTTGTCGAAGGTACCGACGAATGGACCCGAGGAGCGTTACCGGTGACGCGTCGTCATCCACCGTGGCGCGTCTCGTCGAGGCGCGCACGTTCGCGGCCCAGGAACGACGCGCAAAGTGGATCACCTTCGTTACACAGGGCCGCCGACCGCGTCCTGTTTGTGCCGTTAAATCGTCGCGTCGAGTTCCCCGGCGTGTACCGAGGTGCGAATGGGGGACCTCGTATTTTTGCGCGCTCTTCTTTCCGCCGCCTCCGCCTCCTCCGCCTCCTCCGCCCCTCCGCCCCTCCGCCCCTCCGCCCGCTCCCCGGCCGATTATCGCGACTGCCACCGTCGCCATTACGGATGTCATCCCGCGCATGAAGTTCATCGTGTCGTGCATCAACGTATTCAACGCCCGAGGCATTCGTCTCCGCGCCGTTAGAACTTTGTGCAACGTCCAAGCATCGGCCTCCCGTTCCATTCGACGCCGCGTTCTTGCTCCGTACGTTAAGAGAGAGCGTGCCGTGGAAACGTTTCGGGCCGTACACCGAGGGGAAGATGATGGACGAGCGAAAAGGTCGAATCGCTCGTCGACTCGAATCGAATATACGAAGCGCATCGAGGATGTCGGAGCTTATCGGATAATCGTGGTACGCGATATCCATGGCAAGGTTGTAACGTCAGGAGGCCAACGCGATGTCGAGCATCATCCTGGCAAGGAGGGCGCGTATTTATCGATCGGCCGGAAAATCGACCCGCTCGATCGCGACGCGCCGATCAAAATGCAATGCGACGATCGAGATCGTCGCGTTTCCTTATCCTCGCTCGCAGCGCCGGCGAGTTGGCTCGGCGGCTTATCGAAGGTACGCGGGAACCAGGGCGATTAATCGCCGAATTGGCTTGCGAACAAAGGGCGAGAGCGAGAGGAAGGGCGCGCGCGAGAAGGACGGAGCGCGGATCTCGGCCGAGCCATTTACCGAGCGAGATAACGAGTCCATTCGTTTTCAAACTGCATCCCCTCGAAAGGTATTCCCCCGCTCGTCCGGCTCGGTATTGGCGGGGCTGCGCCAAGTATCGAGGGGGACTCGCGCGATCGATGGAGCCACCGCCGAGGCACTCGACTTCCGGCTCATCGAGAGCGCGACGCGTCGCATTGGTAGCGCGTCGAGGTTCGACGCATTCGATTCGGACATCGCCGCTGCGTACCTGCTCACGGTTCTTCGCCACCCCCCCCCCCCCCACCCCCACCCCAGCCCCGATCGCGTCGTCGAGTCGCGCTTACGATCGAGACTCGAGCCGATATCCTCCAATCCGCTAAGAGCGATCTCCGGTAGCTCGGAAACGTCCCGTATCGGGCGGTCGAGCATCCTGCAAAATATCCCGGCGACGGCGTGAAATTTCGGCTCTCGGAGAATCGCAGGGCCGAGCCGAGATGCGGTACGGAGGTTCCCACGTTGAGAGCGAGCCACGAGGCGGGAATCGTAGCGGAAGATAAATCGTCGCGTAGAGCACCTCTTGGAAGGCACGGTGAATCACGGAGGGTTAAGACGACGCCATGTGCGGGCCATTACTCGCTGTTCTCACGGTTTTAAGGTCGCCGATAAGCGTATGCAAAAAGGAGGCGGCAACGTGCCGGTCCGCTCGGACGGACCGACCGGTAGATCCGAGATCCGCGAGCTTCCGCCTGCCTTGCCACCGAGCGGATCGGATATCTCCTCCTGGCATCTCGCGCGCATTTCGCCGGAAAATCCCAGGGATACCGATCGAAAGAAGGGATACGCGCGCGATGCCCTCCCCTCGAGCCCCTAGGTTCGCCTTTGGTCGGGGCAAGAGGATCGCGATGGCGCGAGAGGCGAGGGTGCAAATCGGAGCTGGTCCGTGGCGGTGAGTCGACGACGTTAACCAACATATTCGCGCCTCCTCCTACCACCGCCTTTGCGCGCTCTCGATTCGCGATCGCCGGCGAACAAAGCGTAGAAAATCGGGTACAGGCTGCGCGGCTATCTTAGACGGGACGAGCGAGGCTAAAGGCGCAAGTGGGTTAATGGCAAAACCCACGCTGGAGAGCGCGCGTATGGATACGTACAATATCGTCCAAGAGACGGTCCGGACGAGCGAGCAAATTCGAATGGCCGCTCGGTGGCGCATCCGGCGATTTTCGTACCGAGCGGGCGATCGCGAAGGAACGCGAGAAACTCGAGGCAGAAGGATGGAGGAAACCGCCAAGGAGCAGCCCTTTGCGAAAGGTCGTCGCGAGCGTCCTCTCCTATTCCTCCCTCGAAGTTGCCTCGGCTCTACCCTCGGGGGAGCATCGTCGTGCCCCGCTTCCTTCCAACGATCGTGCTCGGTGCGCGCACCGAAGGCCGGAGACTTTTGAGACTTCCGGAGACTTTTGGAGGGTAGTGTATGCGCGTACGTTTCGCGGCCCGGCAGAGACGTCGCTGTCGGTCGATGTTGACGAACGATGCTCCCCTCCGGCTCTCGGTAAACGGCAGGTGCATCGAGGAAGAGGGTCTCGATCCCGATCGCAGGTGCGAGCGATGATGGCCGAGCGGAGGCCGGCGGCGAGGCGTTCGGTGGCTTCCTATCTCGGAGGAGCCCTCCGCGCGCCCCTTTCTTTCGGCCCTCCTTCGCACCCTCGGGGGCCGCTCGAAGGGGCCGGCGCCCACCGCGATTTCGCGGAATCTTGGAAAAGCGCGCTCGAGGCTTCCTCCGTGACGAAGGATCGGGGCGTGAGGAGGTCCCTGCTCGCCGGGCGCGAGGCTCGGTATCGGTATCGAGTCGAAGCTCGTCCGTGTTGGTGTTTCGGCTTTGCGTGGAAAGTCCGGACGCGGGGCGGGCTTCTTCCCGAGGAGGGAGAAAAAAGGGGCACGCCCTGAGTGTGCGTTGCGGTACTTTCCGCGAAAAATATTCGCGGCGAGGACGATTATACCGATCAGCGGTGCGAATAGATTTAAGGCGAGAGAGTCGGAATCGGAAATCCGTCAATTTTGCCGGTACGATTCTCGCGCGATGGATACGTCTCGAGATTCAACGTCCGCGTACTTTCTCGCGCCGATCTCCACCAATGGCGAAGGAAGGGTCGTATTTTCCCGGCCAGAGTAAGCGGATTCTCCCACGGCGAGTGGATCGCACCGCCGCGCGAAATTAGCCTCTATAGCGTAAGTAGGAAAGGAGACTAATGTCGCTGTCGTTAACGAGAAAATTCCTCGGCCGTCTCATCGGTTCGATTAGAAAGTGTACCCGTAAATCGCGAACCAAACGTATGCACGTCCAAGAACGTGCCTTCCGCGAAGATGCGCGCGGATAACTCTGTACTTTCAATTGATTAGCGTATCCGATTCAGGTTTCGCGCCGGTACCGCCCACTTTTACGCAAATTCCACTTCGTTCGTCCGTTCCGCGCCGCTCTCTCCCCCCCCCCCCCCCTCTCTCTCTCTCTATAATGTTCGACGATCATCTCTTACTCGCGTAATAGTCGAGACGATACTTTAGTCGAAAACGATTCGAATCTGGGATTCGAGCTCTCCTTATCCTGGAAATCGCGCCAAGACCCCCTTCGCGGCTGCTCTCTTTCTCCATCCGTCGGCCGGTTGGCGACCGAGCCGAAGGCAGGGCCAGGGAGGAGCGCGAGTTCCTCGAGACGGCTCGCGCACCCTTCATCGTCCGTTAGACGACCAAACTTCCAAGAGCCAAGGTCGACGTCGAACTCGGACGCGACGAGAGAACGAAGAAGAAGTCGGGGAAGAGCCGTGGCCTAGAAACGACGTCGAAGCCGGCGCGATGCTCCTCGTTCGGCGACGCGAGGTTTTCAGGGCCCCTTCCTCCGCCACGGTTAGCCCCCTCCCCCCCCTCCCCTCCCCCGCCCCCTCCTCCTCGCTCTCTCTCTGTCGGAGCGCAACGTCCGTCATATCGGCGACGGCTACGACGACGGCGACGGCGACGGCGATGCCAATGGTAAATGGCCCATGGAGAGGCTCTCCGTCCCGCGCCTCCAGTGGAAACGGGAGCACGCCACGTGAAAGTAGGAAGGGGAGGCTATAGCCGGACCGACCTGCCTTCGCGCGCCTCAGTCGTTCGTGGACCTCGAAGGACGACAGAGGTCGAAGAGGGCATTTCCCTTCTCTCCTTCCTCGCGGTTCCGTCAAACTCTCGCACCTTCCTTCTCCTCCTTCTCGTCCTCCTCGTCGCCGTCGCGCACTTCCACGTCCACGTCCACGTCCACGTCCACGTCCACGTCCACGTCCACGGCCACGGCCACGGCCACGACCACGTCCACGGCCACGACCACGTCCACGGCCACTCTTCACGGAGCGGCTCTCCTTTCCGAAACTCCCTTCTCCTCCGCAAAGGCCCTCTTCCTCGCTCGTTCGAACCCCCCTTCGGTGAGAGATCTCGCCCGCTGCGAGAAACATCGTCGCATTAAGCTCCGTTGTTCCTCGCGGTAACGTCGTCGTTGTCATCGTCGTCGTCGTCTTCGTCTTCGTCGTCGTCGTCGTCGTCGTCGTCGTCGTTGCAATAATACCGTTCGGGGAGAGCACGAACGATGTGTCGTCGCGTCTACCTCGTCGTCGGGATCGTCCTGCTGGGCTGTCTACAAGGTCGGTATACGCAACCAATTCCACCGCTTCCACCCGCGCGCGAGCCAGCAACAAGTTGCTCCCTTTCTCACCGATACGCGCCTACGCGAGCCCCTCGCTTTCCAAGCTCGCTCGATGGACGACGAGCCGATCGGACGGTCGTCGTTGGCCCGCCACATCGCCCTATCCACGTCGAAGGGTACGCGCGCACCCTTCTAACCCGTGTTTCCGACCACCTTCGATTTCCGCGCTCCTCGTCTCGGAGGGTTGGCATTTATTCGTTTTACGCTCGAATAATCGAGGGATCGACGGGGCCGTGGTGCTACGCGAAGAGCGGGAGAGAGAGTGAGAGAGAGAGAGAGAGAGAGAGAGAGAGAGAGAGAGAGAGAGAGAGAGAGAGAGAGAGAGAAATAGGTGCGTTATTCCGTGAAGAGCGCTCGACCGACCATCGGTTAGGAGCGAAACCCTCCCCGACGATTCTCGTTAAACGCGTGCTCCGATCGATATTGGCTTCGAACCGATTCGAACGACGCCTACTCGGAACTACTCTTGCCCCGGACGTTCAACGCCGATGTTGCTTCCGCTGACCAAAGGGTAGAGCATCGGTAGGAAGGGGCAAAGGTGGGAAACGCTAGTTTCCGGCACCTTACCGCCGAATCTGTAGGAGGTAAGCACTTCCGGAGTGGGTCCGATTTCGCGTATCGACGCGCGCTCGCCCACCCTCTTCCCCTCCTCCTTTCCTGCTCGACGAACGACTTTATCCCGGAGAATCCATTGAATTCGCTCCGAGGAGTCGGTATACCTCTCCATGGCCAAGCGCGAGGATGCTCTTTCAGTCGGCGGGGAGAAAAAGAAGGAGCGAGGTTTTTCGTTTTAATCTCCCTGCCGGGCGAAGCCTCGCGCACGAGGCGGCTCACGGGGGCGAGCTCCTTCCTCTTCCTCCGTTCCGTGGCTCTTTCGAGATGCAGCACACTGGCGTAACCGTGCCGGTACTCGCGCCATTCGTCCTTTCGCTTCCTCCTTCCCCGCTGGTGGCCGCGTTCCGCCATTGGGTACCTTCGAAATTCGCTCGGGCCGATCGTCCACTCCTCGTCCTTCCTCGCGAGAGATACTCGCATCGAGTCGAGCTTGGATCGGCGAATCGAGGATCGACTTTCCTCGGTTGTAACCAAGATATTTCCGAATACGAGGACATAGCGTTCGGCGTCGATGATGGAATAAAATCGAGTTTGGCGTAGAACGGTGGCCGGGACGAGCGAGATATGCGTATTTACATATATACGTATAACGTACATATATATATATATATATAAGTATATGTATATGTATGCACGTATAAATGTACGTACGTATGCGAGCACGCGTCCGTCCACCGTGGGCGGACGTTAATGGGGTCGGAGATACGTTTTGCGCGCACGCTCGTGCACCGGGAACAAACTTATCCGGCCGTGAGTCCTGTCGCGAAATATTCGACGTAGCCGCCTTTGGATTCCAGGGCGCGTTCTTGGGCGTATCCTTTGGTCACGCTACCGCAAGTATATAAAGGGCCCCGTGTAGGGCCGCAGCGGTGTTCGACCAGGCACGTATAACCCGTAAAACGACGAGTTAGCCGAGCTGACGCGCCTAATTAAGTATGCTAATCGTCGCTAAAACTCGCTCGTACGGCCGACTCTGGAAATTGACGGTGCCGACTGGAAAACCATCGCGTCCGGCCGAGCCGTAAAAATTCGAAGAGGATAAAACGAGCGAGAGTGCGGGAGCTATCGCGCAGCTTCGAAACGCCATTAGCGTTCCGCGCTGCGTGCTTTTCGTAACGAGGATTGAATCACTCGGCCATCCCCGGCCATCCCCGGCCGAATGACGCGGAAAGTCGACCCTTTCGATCTGGATTTATCGCGTCCCGAAGGGCTGACCTCGCCACACAGTTTTCGATCGGAGCGCCCGCGCCGAAAGACGACGTCGATCTGCCGACCGAGGATCGGCCATTGGGCCTATTCCATCTACGCGAAAAAGCTTCGAAGTTGGGATCGATGAGAGGCCAGCCTTTAAAAGCGCGGTTAAGCTCCCCGACCTTTCCTTCTATTTAAGTTTACCCGATTCCATCGGATTATTCGAGCATTCGGCGGAAGAGGAATCTGAAATTGGACCGCGAGGACGTTGGTCGATCGATGGCGCGCCGATGCTCTTGTCCGTTAAGCGTAAAAAGGGCCATAGCTGCGAGAGGCCGTCTCTCTTGCGATCTTGCTCCCTCGATCGCACAGCTCGACGACTCTTCGCCTCTCGTAAGGCCGCGCTGCGCGTTGCGACGAATCCCTCGAAACGAAATTTCACGGTACCGCGGTTCTCTCGTCTCATCTCGCTCGTCCTCTCGATGCACTCTCGACCCACTTTTGTCACGCGAAATTGGTAGCATCGCCGCTTATCGAGCACCGATAAATTACAAGCGGAGGGATTTGTCCGTGCGAGCGCCAAGTGGCCGTGCAACACGTTGAAAAGCGAGGCGTTTACGAGCGTGGCCTGCGCGGAAATACCGGGATAAACTCGTAGGTTCATAATTAACGAGGCAGAAAGATCGATCGGCGCGTACGCGAATCCTTGCGGGAGCTCGGCCGCTGGAAATATTCCGGATCGATCGATAAACGACACGTTGCTCGCGCATTAATTTCGCCCGCTGTACCCAAATAGATTCGATCTTCGCGACTGAAAGCGGCGAGAAGGCTCTCGCAAAAAGTCGAGGCGGACCGGCGAGCGAGCGACCGTCGCGATTTGCGGATCGTGGTCGAGCCGAGTGGAAAGGAGTTGGCTCGGTCATGTTCCTCCGAGATGCTATCGAAGTGCTCTCCTCGCCGTGTGTGGCCGCTATTCGCGGACGGCCGGCTCGTGGAAAATGTAAATCGTTCGTTAAAAGGGGCAACTTATCGCGATGGCCATTCTCGTTTATTACCGATTTTCATTGGTCGGCCGAGCGCAAGCGGATTATTGGCGAAACATCGGGAGAACGGTTCGTCTCCTTTTACGCGTAGCCTCGCGTCCATGCGGGAGCGAGATGGGAGGAGAATCGATTCGAGCTCCACGGACTAGGCGTCTACCCCCTTGCGATCCCTTCCGCGCGTTAAGCTTACTACCGATGACCGATGCCGCGATACTTACTCCCGCGCCGGTCGCCGGTCGCCGGTCGCCGATCGGCGATCCCTTTCGCGTCGGACGCTTCGCGCTCCTCGCAAGGAGCGCCGTCAAATCGAGGAGATTCCTCAAAGGCGCCTTATCGTTCCTCCAGGATCGTTGCTCGGACGGAGAGGAGGCCTCGGCGTTGCTCCGGCCGCGCTCGTTACGCGCCGGATCCTTTGCGGAGCCGCGATATCGCGAGGGACCGTGGGTGGAGGAGAGTACAATGGCGCGGCTGCAAAAACCCTTTGGTAATGGAAATACGCCGAAACGCTTCGACGAAGTCGATGAGCCGCGATTCTCGATAATCGATACGACGCCCTTTGTACGTCCACCTCGCTCGAGGATAATCTCTCGCGTCCAGGAGGCGTACGCGAGAGATTTATCCGGCCTGTGCGGATGAAACGCATCCGCGAGAAGAGTCCGATAGGGCTCGAAGCGCTCGATTCGAGCCGATAGCGCCGAGTCACGCCGCTATCTCTCTCCTGGGCTCGCCTCGCTTCGATTCGCTCTCTTCGAGAAGCGCTGCCCCTCGCGCCCCTCCGCTCGCGCTTATCCCTATCGAGGGTTGGCGAGGGATCGGCCGCTTCGACGCCCGCCGATTCCTCCCGCTGGCCAAGCCTACCTTGCTCCTTAACCGCTCCTCTCGATCGCACGCGACGAATTTCAAGGGCTCTCTCGAGGAGCCCTTTCGTGGCCGTTCGCTCTCGTAATTAACGAGTGGAAAGACGGATACGGGCCGAAGGGATATCGATAATAATGGCGCGACGGTAGGCGAGCCGATCGGTCGGGCTTTGCCTCGAACACGCGCGTGCACGCCTCCGTCCTTTCGCGGCGGCCCATTACTTTCTCTCCGCTACCTCGCCGTCGCCTCGTGCCATCGTCGCTCTTCGAGATCGATAGCGATGCATCCTCGCTCGCCCTTTTCCTTCCTCCTTTCGTGTCGCCCATTTCTTCGCCGGGGCGAGGAGGGAAGGAGCGATCGCGATTCGTCGCGAGTCCCGTAACGCGTACGAACAACGATTCGAGGCGGCCGGCGCGGTCGTGCCGCAAGGATTTCATACTTGGCCTCGTTCCTCCGCGCCTTCTCCTCCTCGAGATTTCGGAAGGGAGCGCGCGCGATTCGTCGAGTCGCGAGGAACAAACGGCGCATCGAGGCGAACGATCGGCACGATCGGTGCCGAGGCCGGTCTTTTCCGCCGCGCGACACCGATCGACCGATAGGTTAAACGCTCGACCGGCCTATCCCCGCTCGAGTGTCCTTTCGGTCATCTCGCTCGAATACCGTTAGCGTTTCCCGATTCTTCCGCCAATGGCTCACTCGCCTCTCCGACCCGTCGAGCCGGCACGCGTCTTCTCCTGAATTTCAAACGATCCGGGATCTCCGGGCCGCCACTCTTAACGGAACATCGATCTGGAATCGAGATCAAACGCGGCGCGGCCACTCTCGAATTATCGCGAGCCGGGCCTCGCGGCCCAGAAACGTCCCGCTCTCATTCCCGAATCCATCTTCGTCGAGGCGCGTCGTCGGGAGATCGGAGCGGAGCGTTCGCCTTCCGAGCAAGACCGAGTCGAGCGACGCGAGCACCGTCCGAGGAGAACCCGTTCCCCCCTCGAGAGTCTTTCGCGGCGCACCCGTTCTTCCGCCGCTACTCCTTTGCTCGCTTGGCCGGTCCGAAGATTCGGCGCGCGTCTTTCTTCGAATCTCGAAGGAGTTCTCCTCGCACGCGCGTCCCCGAACGGAGCACCGAGCGAGAATCGAGATCGGATCGCAAAGGAACCGATGGCTCGATCGCCCGAGTTTCGCACCGTCGCGCGCGGTCGTGCCGATCGTGCGGCAATGCCGGACGCGCCGAGGACTTTCGAGGAACGGACGTTCCATCCGACGGCGCACGACGCGCGATCGATTCCTTTGGTCCCGTCGCGAGACAAGTGGACGCAACAACGCCAGGGATCGTAACTCGCTATTGCCGATGCACGCGCGCGCGCGATGTCACCGTCGAGGGGAGCGAGTAAAGTCGATCGGGCTTCGATCGGGCTTCGATCGGGCCGACCGAGGGCTGCCACGGCCCCCTCACTTTCCGCGCTACGTACGGCATTCCTTCTCTCGTACCCTCGTCTTTCGGCGCCCATCTCCGGCGAATCCGCCTGCCAAAGCACGCGCGAAGGTACGCGTACGTTTCGGTCGAGGAACCTCGAATCGCGTCTCGCAACACTCGGCCACTCGAGCCGAAAACTCCTCTCTTGGAGGCCGAGCCTCTCTCGGAAGGCGCTCCCATCGAGGGCCGATCCTCGACGATCGGGTATCGATAGCGCGGAGCCGGCCGCGGCAGTGGGGGCTATAAAAGCGTGGCGTTTGGGGTGTCGAACCCGAAGAAGGGGCCGCCGGGGAGAAAGCGCGGGGAAAAAGCATTCTCGCGCGATCGCAGCCGAGTTTGATGAGCGAGCAAAATAGGAGCGAGGAATGGCCACGTTCGCGGCAAAGAAACGAGGGGCATTAAGAGCGGATGGCCCAGAAACTAGATCCGCCGGGTTTGCCACCTCCCCCCCCCTTTCCCCCCTTTTCCACACCTCCGCCTCATCGCGTCCGCGGCTCCGTTTCCTCCCGCCCGTCGCGGCCCCTTCGGCTTCCTAGCCTCCTCGCTCGAACGGAACGATGATGCGTTTTTCCCGCGCCTCCCGCGAGCAGACCGCCGGTTCTTCCGGCGCACCAGCCAGCGGATCGCCTCGATTTGCGCGCGCTCGATCGTTCGGCCGGCGATCGAAGAGGCCGAAGATGGGAAGCGAGCGAAGCGGGCCTCGAAAGTGCCTCGAACGGCACGTCGGCCAGTCCATCTGGCCGTTGCGTCCTCCTTTTGGATCCGCGCCGCCGGAGCGCCTCGTCCGCATCTTCTCCGTTTGAGAAGAGGTTGAGGGCCGATCGGCTCGACGCGAAATCGCGGATGGGAAATCGGGCGGAATGGACGAGAAGTATCGATCTTCCCGAAGGCGAAGGTCTACCCGCCAGGCGAACCTTCCTCGATTCACGATTCTTTTCCGGATCTCGACGCTCCCGCACTCCGCCCTTCGACCTCGTTTCCCGCGCGACCTCTCGTCCGCGCGAGAGGTGGGAAGGACGGACGATAGGAATGGGACTTTGCTCGGCAAGAGCGGGAGAGCCGCGTGCTTCGCGACGATCCGTGAATCACCGGAAAATCGATATTCCTCCAGAGCCGCGCGCCGCGGGTATGCTTCAACCTCGATTCGCGCCCAACATCGCGCCGCGCAGGGAAGAAGGAGAAAAACGAAGGCGGTCCCGCTCTTTCCTTTGTAATTCTCCGTTAACGACGGAGGAATCGATGCCGTTCCGGAGCGATTTTAACGCTCCGGCCGGGGCTCGACCTCGATTCTCGCGAGATCGCCCCGCGACGAGGGAAAGGAGGAAGTCGGCCCCGTGGGGCGGCGCTTCCCTTGGCGACGATGGAAAAAGGCTCGGCGCTTCGGTGCGAGAGGCGTGGGTGGAATCTCCGGTCCATCGGCCGAGCGGACGAGCCTTGGAAAGCCTGACCTAGACTTAAGTAGGTATAGAGGTGAGGCCGGCCTCGGCCGCCCGTCCTCCGGCCATCCGCCGAATCGCGGATATCCTCGCGAGAGACTTTCCTCCCGCGATCCGCGGATCTCCTCCTTACGCACAGCCTCCGCCTCCGAATCCCTGGGCTCGGGAATTGACCCGGCGCAGACGCGCGCGCGGGCACGCTCCCCCTCGCCCCCGCGGCCAGCCCGCGCGCCAGATGTCTCCACGATCGTTCCTCGTGGTTAAGCGAGTTACGACGAGCCCTCGTCGGCCCACGGATGAGGGATTAGCGCGGACTGGTTTAACCGGCGATTACTTCAACGGTGGGATCGAGCGGAGATCGAATTTCTGCCGATTCGCGACGAATTTCTCTTTCGAGCAAAGCTCCGCGAAGAGGTGTATCGTTTCGTTCCTCGATCGGCTCGTTTGTCGGGATTGGCGTTTAAGAAAAAATCGGTTTTTAATTTAAGTCGATCGGTTTCGAGGGGATCCTGGTCGGTCCTCGCCTTCGAGATCGCGCCGATCGTCCGGAGCGATGGAGCTCGCGCGATAACTGGAATCGCTTCGCTTATCCCGGCCCGGGATTATCGCTCGGATTATCGTTGGCCGATCGTCGGATACGGATAAATAAACGGGGCAAATTGTTCGAATGGATCTCGAAGGAGGGGATAACGAGGGATCGTTCGAGCGCGCGCCCCTCGTCTCTCCGCGACCTCACCACGGACGAGCGTTTTCGGAGAAACGAGCGCTCTCCGATCGATCGTTATCGCGGTCTACCGTCGACGCTACCGTCGACTATGGGTCGTCGTTGAGCCGCGTCCAGATCTATCGGAGACGTTTTAAAAAAAAAAAACGGGCGTTCGGTTCGAATTTATCCACTCTCGCGACACTCGCGATGGTCTTGCACGTTTTGGAAGGAGGAGAAAAGTCGGGGGTAGAAGGCGAGTTTGCTCGAACTCGTTCGATCTCTCGTCTCGAAGTCAAAATAAAAGCGGGCAGAGTTGAACGCTCGGCTCCTCCTGGTTGGCTATGCGTACACGTTTATCCTTTCTCTCGGACGAGCGGTCCCGAGTTCCTCCTTCGTCGCTCGATACTCCTGCCCCCGTTTGCCTCGCACCTCTCCGATTACCCCTGATACACGTCGTTTCCTTAAACATCGCGCGAATGGTAACCGTATACTTTGCGCCTCGTTACGTCCTTTTCGGCCGAACCCGATAAAGGCCGCTCGATTTGCATCGCGAACGGGAAATCTCGAATTACGCGCGGAGCATCGTGCGCGCGATCCGCGCCACTGGAATATATTCTTACCGAGTTCTTTTCAATTTGTATTTACGCCATGCTCGGGGACGCGCGTTCCGCCGTAATTTTCCTTCTGGGGAGAAAAGGAAAAAGAAGGGGGGATAGAAAGGAGCGCGGGCAGAGGAGCGTCGTTATTATGTCCTAGGCGTTCTTTCTTTCGACGAACGTGGAATAATCGGTGGCGAATCGTCGCTCGATCTACGAGGAAGCGTGGAAAATCCCTCGGCCGGCGTAGAAATCTAGGTTTCGATTCTTTATCCTCGATCGGCGTTCAACGACGTTCGTCGGACGATCCGAGCGGCCGTATTTCGAAAGGTGCGTTTATTCCCAGCGACGCTGCTCCCCGTTTCCCCTAAAATACATTTAGATTCTCATGCGGCGCTCGGCGCGAGGATTCGTTTGGAATTCGTGGCGAAAGGTGCGCGAGGAACGACTCGTGCTCGTGGCAAGGTTACTCGTCGTTCCACTCCCGTTATCCAAATTTTCCAAAAGGCTCCTCGTTTCCTGTCCCACGGACATTCCTCGTCGCTCGTTTCCTCGAAAGTCCCCCGGTACTTTCGGCCGGCGATCTCGGCCCGACGGGAATTCTTTACGGAAGCTCGACCATCGCCCAAAGGAGCGCCCGTAGCTTTTAGCGAAGCGTTCGATGGCGTTTCGCCTCGCGTCCTCCGACCTCGTCGATTCTCTGCGGAAGCTCGCACGGCGAAGGGGCACGCCGAAACGCTCGTAATCGTGCTCGGGCCGCTCGTCGTTGTACTCCCGTTATTCAAATTTACGCAAAATGCGCCAGCGCCTACCGTTATTCGCGATAATATGCCGTGGCGCAAAATAATGCGGAGCGGCAGAAAGCGTCGCAAAACGGTGAATTTCGAAAATGGCTCGACGGTAGGGGAAAATTCCTATGGTAAGAGCTGACGTTAAATCGTACCGGTTATGCAAGACGATCATCGAGTCGTTCTTCTACTTTTTTAAGGAAATGCGTTATAATATATATTACATACAATTGTATGTATATATTCCGCTAACGTACAAGATGGTATATTTTCTAGCAATTCGGCCGATCGCCGATAGAAAGCGGGAGAAATCACTTTTACCGGGAACACGATCGAGCGTAAGAGCCCACCGCGTGTTTGCCTAAGGTAACGGATCTCCGCTCCAGCGTTTAATCGCTCGTCGTTAGAGAGGCTCGAAAAGAAAAAGGAGCGCCTCGCTTATGACTTACTTTCCTCGAGTCGGGCGCCTTCTCATCCTCCTTAACCGGACGAATTTGCCGTGCAAGGAGCGCGCAAAAGCGGGACAGGAGGATAGCGGGAAGCAAGGAAGAGCGAACGCGCCTCGTCGACGTTGTAATTTCTCGAAAAAAGGAGATGGAAGCTCGTGGGACGATACAGGGTACAGCGTTGGAGTCGTGAAACGTGCCGAGACACGAAACGGGACAAACTGGCCCGTCAGACCTCGCGCGCGATTCCTTTCGGAAAAAAGGCACGGCGCTCGAGTTTCTCGAAGGTAGGGGAAGGGAAGGTAGCGAGACGCGACGCTTCCAATGGTTCGTCGTTCGAACTTTGGTCGGCGCGCCAAAGCGAAGCCATATCGCGCCAAAATGTCGCCTTCCATCGATCGCGCGCAGATCGGCGGGACGGCAGTGACGGAGGCTGCTCTTCCTCCAATTCGGAGATACCAAAGGATCGGTCCGCGCATCTCGAGATCGGGCGGCTCGGAGCATCGAACGGAAGAGAAAGGAGAAGAGAGCCGCTTCGAGGGCTCCTCGATCCTTCGTGCGATCCCGATCAGGGGAGGTGAGAGTTTGGTGGCAGAGCTCGGAGAAAGAAGCGGAAGGAGCGGAAGGAGCGGAAGGAGCGGAAGGAGCGAGTGGGATCGGGGCGGGGAGACGCGCCGATGGATGTTTTGCGAGATCTAACGGCTCGACGGGTGCGAGCGAGTCGTGGTGGGCTCGCGCTGGCGATCGTGTAGGCGCGCTCGCGGAAGATTGGCCGATCTGGGAGGTAGTTTTTCGGCCCAGTACTCCACTTACCGGCCGCCGCTCGAGCCGAACGCGACGATTTATGGAACGACCGCCGACTCGCCGTGCTCCTTCTCCAGCGTCGACACACATACCGCCGTTTTTCTCCATTCCCACGGACACGCGCTCTGCGCGCCGATTTCGTTACGCCCCCCTCCCATCACAACTCCGGATCTTCGCGAGTATCGGTAATTTTCCAAAGATTTCCAAGGCACAGGTGTCGAAATCGAGGCAGCTTCAATGTCCGTCGTACGAACCGCCGATGCCCCACTCTAGAAAAGTAAAGACCTCCGTTCGACGCCTTACACGCCAACGATCCGACGGCGTACGGTGTCGAACGGAGGTATAAAAACCATTTGGCGTTTCCGATCGAGTCTCTGAACGTCGAATCGATCGAACGTCGTTAATACCTATCGCGTCGGATCCTATTCCCAAGTGCGAAGCGTTCGAGTCACGCCGTCGATCGATCCTCGAGATCTCGACGGAGATATTTCGCCTGGACGAATCCACTTTTCGCTCGGCCCACGTACTCGACGTAAGCTCGCCGCGGAGGAAGGAAGGAAGGAGGGAAGGAAGGAAGGAAGGAAGGAAGGAAGGAAGGATGGCTCGGGGATGGGGGAGGGGTTGGGGAGATTGAATTTCCAGCGGTGGCCGGCGCGACGCCGGCACCTTGGAGCGCGGGGGGCGGCCCACCTCTCCGCCGAGGAGCATTTCTCAAGTGCGCGCGGTACTAACGATCCTGCGCTCGGTACTCCCGAGAAACGGCTCGAATCTCAGCCGGCAGCACCTTCCCGCTGGCACGCGAGCTCGGCTCGAGCGCCGGTACCTCCGGATTTAATTAGTTTTTTCTGCTCGGCTGAAATACGATAGCGGCCCCTGTACAGTTAAGCGAGATCGGCCCGAACCGGTACCCGCCGATCGGCGTTCGGCTATCGTTCTCTCGGCGAAAATCCCGCCGTGCGCGGCTGCATTGTCATTACGGGATGGTTTCGAAGAGTGGGAAGAGGAGTGGAGGAAAAAAGAGAGGGAAGATCCGAGAACCTGTTCGGATCGGGTTAATACCACGGCGGGCAGGCTACCGTGGTTATAATTAATCGTCCCGGCCGCGGATACGCGCATTCCCCCGCAGCGGTGTACGCCTATCTCTGCCTTCGGATCGGAGAGCGCAGCCTCCTCGTTCGTCGGTGATGTATGAGCGACGATTAAATTAGATTTCCGACACGTCGCAATTATTCCTCGTTTTTACGTTTCGCGCTCCACGCTCGCGTCGAGCTCCTCGATTATGCGCACGGATAGCCGCTCCGCGACGGCCCTCTTTCTTTCTTCGCCGTCTCGACATCGAATTCGGTGCCTGCCAGATCGGCCGGGCAAGTGGACTCATTCGCGTCCGAAGGCGAGCGCCGCGGGAGAGAGAGGCCTCTCCTTCTCGAGGCTGTCCTCGAGGGTGCTCCGGGATGCGAGGGTGCCGCTTCCGCGTTGGTCGCGACACCGGCGAGGCAAGCGCGCCGATCTCGCCGAGGAGACCGGATCGGGCTCGCGTCGATGGGGAGAAAAGCGCCGGAAGAAATCGGCCAGCCGGTTGCTCGACGTCCAGCCGAGAATAAACGAGGTCGTCTCTATCGGTCGATCTCGCTCCATCCTCGCTCGTACGCTCGACTTTTAGAGACCTCCCCCACCCCCCCGGCCCTCCTCCCACCCTTTTCGAAATTGGCCTTCCCCTAGATTCCCCGCGACTCCCGCCAACTCCTCGCCGCTCGATCGCGATCGGCGTACCGGCGCGATACGGCCACTCGCCGAGCGACCGATCCTCGAAGCGTTCGACACCGCCCCGGCCACCGCGATCGCCCGCTCCTTTCTTCGCCCCCTTACGCCTCGGCCGGACATTCGGCGATCGTTCCGCGTCTTCCGTCTCGCCCACGGCTCGTCCACGCCTCGCGCGCGTTACGTTACGAAGTGGGATAGGAAGGACGCCAGTCCCGACGGGCCGCATGGCGCTGCGTAACGCCACGTTCGCCGTTCGAGCTTCCCCCGAGGCGCAATCGTATCGGCGCGAGACGCGCTCCTCTATCGAGGGGGGACCGATCGTCCTCGGCGGTAGTCGCGGTGGAGGCGTAAGCGCGAGGAGGCCTCGGGGTGCTTACCGTTAGCGCGCGAGGAAGACGAGATGGTCCCGCGTCGATAAGGCGGGACGGCCGATGGGCGCGATCGCGGAGTGTCGGGGGGTGTGCCGGGTCGGGGGCGGGGCGGGGGCGGGGGCGTGCACGAAGCGGCCCGGTCCCGTGCAAGCGGCCACGAACCTTCCTACGATTTTCGCGCTATCGATCGGCAATGATTTACGCGTGAGCGCCGCGCACGCCGGCGAACCGATGCATGCCCACCTTCTGCCTCTTGCCTCTCTACCTCTCGGCCGCCAACTCGGCCGCCCAGCCAGCCGCGCACGCGATCGTCCCCGGGATCGAGTCCCCCCCGCGCTGCGCTCTTCCCATTTTTCGCGAGCCTCGAAACTACGTCCCTTACGAATCGCCACCCTCTCGAGATCCATCGGCCGGCATCTTCCCTCCGGCCCCTCGTTCCTCTCCAAGCGCGAGGAGCGAACTCGACGAAAAGGTGGATCCGTGGAAGATGGATCGAAAGCGGCGAGTCGGGGAGAGGAGAGCGGCGTCGTTGCTCGAGCTCGGCGGGCGTCGCGCGGTGGCGGCCGCGTAGGTCCGTTAAACGCGCGTACATCGGGATTCGACGGTTCTTCGGGGGGAACCGTGGCGGGGATCGAGGGGAGAGGCGCGGATTTGAGAGCGGCCCAGCGAGGAAGCGTCGCGGTAAATCGAGCTCTTCCGCGAATCGAGAAGAAGGAGTCTTGGGCGTCCGACGTACCGTACCGGCCCTAGACTCTCGCGATCGAACGAAACGCGCGGCCGGTACGCCTCCGCTCCGATCGTCGACCTCGAATCGATTTCGGTCGGTCGGGCCTTCCGAGGAGGATCGTGGCGGCTCGGCGGGAAAGAGCGAAGATCGAAGGCCGCGCGTACTTCGTCGGGTATGGCACCTTCGGGCGGCTGTCGTCCGACGAGGGCCCTCCGACGCCGAGCTCGCCCCTCGCGCTTGACCCATTTCCTCGCTCGCGGAGAAAGGCGGATCGGCCTCCCGATCGCCTCCCCTCGGAGCGAACCTCTTCGTCTCGGATCATTTTCCCGCGGGAAATGACTCGACGGCCGCGGAATCCGTCCGATCCCACCCACCTGACCTCCTCCTCCTCCTCCCCTCCCCTCCCCTCCCCACCCCTCCCTCGGCGCTCCCCCTTCCGCTGGCCCTGAAATACGAAGCACCAGGAAGCGAGAACAAAAGTGTCGGCGCGCGGCGTTGTTTCTCTTATTTACGAACGGCGGCTCGTTGGTCGGAAAGAGTTCCGGTTCGTTAAACAGATCCTCGCTTACCCGTTATCGATCTCGGCCATTGCGTACTCGCGTCCCCCCGCCTCCGCGCGCCCCCGCCCTCCGCTCCTGCCGGGCTCGCTCCTTTCGTGGACAAAAATCCGTGGCGCAGCATCCACCCGGCCGGCGCATCCTTGCCGTGGTTCACCGACCCGCCTACCCTACCCTACCCCCACCCCCCCCCCCTCCCTCCCTCGCGCCGGGCCGAGCGCCGCGCCGAGCCGAGCGGCCGGACACCGGGCATATCCATTCTACTCGGCGAGCGCATGCGATGCAACGCACGCGCGCGACCCGTGTGCTCGCTACGAGCGTGTAATTCGATCGGCATTGTTCGCCAATCGAGCCTCGGCCGCTCCGCCGACGAGAGGGCCGACCGCGACGTCGGCTCTTATTGGCATAATTGATTCGCTTAATCGCGTCCGTGGGAGTGACGGACACCTCCTTCTGCCGACCATCGAGGCGCTAATAGCGCGTTCCTTCGCCGAGCCGAGCCGAGCTCCCTTTGCCTCTGCCTCTGCCTCTGCCTCTGCCTCTGCCTCTGCCTCTGCCTCTGCCTCTCTCGAGCGAATGTTTCGGCCGCTTCGCGGAGAGCGCGGCAAGAGCGTCGCAGGGGCGAGCCCTCCGGCGCGGCACCGATGCTGCGCGCATCTCGAAATCTTCGGTGTCGTCTCTCGAACCCATTGCCCCCCTCCACCTCCGAGGATCCCTCTCGTCGATGGATTCCGCTCGGTCGTCCGAATCGGATAAGATTTCGGTCGGCGTCGTCGTTGCTTTCTGCTCGATGTCGTCGAAGGTAGACGGGCCGGGATATCTTGGCCGGAACTCGCACTCGAGTCGGACGAGCGAGAGAAGTAGAGGAGGAGAGAGGAGGAGAGAGAGACGAGAATGACGACGGGAAGAGCGCGCGGTGCCAGGCGCGAATTTCGGTTTGGTTCGCGCGCCAACGCCGAGGCTCGGCTCGTTACCCTGGCCCGAGGCGCCTCGAGGTCTCGGGCCCTGGCCGGGAGATTCGGTCGAAACTTTAATCGCTTCCGCTTGACCGTCCGAGCCGATATCCGCGATACGAGTCCGGGCATGCCGGTCTCGGTCCAGCGATCCTCGGGTCAACAGCACGCGGGATTTACCGCGCTCTTTCCATACCGGATCGCATAATATCGAAGGTAAAGGATAAAATCGAAGCGTACGGTTAGAGATAATCCTGGCAGCGACGACGGGGGGTGCGGCCGCGCCGAGTTTAGATCGCGGCTCGAGGAAAATGGCTCGACCTTTGCCGCTACGCCCGTGGCTCGCCTAGTCCTCGCGTATCCCGACGCGCGACGCGTTTACATCTTTGAGGAAATTATGGACGAGGAAGGGGAAGGGGAAGGGGAAGGGGAAGGGGAAGGGGGAGATTTTAAGGTCGTTCGCGGCGCGCTAACCGAGCCACTAATGCGCCAACACGCCGATGCGTCGATAGGCCGATACGCCGATGCGCTAATACGCCAATACGCGGAACGATAAGAGCAGGTTTGCGGGCGCCTGCAATTACGCTGATTGCGATTTATCGATCGAGCGCTATCCTTTACGGGAGGCACGCCCGGCGCTATATCGGTGGATCCCCTCGATACCGAAGCGAAATTCTCGACTACGCGCCGCTAACGCGGAAATGGAATTCAAAGCGGAGACGAGGGCTATCGGCGTAGCCTCCGAGTCCTTCCTCCCTCCATCCGTTATTCTAGGCGCGTACCTCTTTTTCCTCGACGCTCGGCGCCGAGGGGCGAGCTCGGCGTGGACGCCGAGTAGGACGGAGCGCGCGATCCAAAGCGCGAGAGTTTCATCTCCGATGTCACGAATTCCGATGCCCGGAATTCAAAAGTTTCGAGGCGCGCGGTTTTTCCAACCTGATAATTGACCTGCGATGTTTTCCAGCAGATTACGTGTCCGGCGCGTGTCCCAGAATTTGTCCGACGAGCGGAGAACCCGTATGCGGTAGCGACGGCATCATCTACGCGTCCCAGTGCGAGATGCGGAAGAAGATGTGCGGAAAGGGTGAGGCGCATCTTTCGAAACTCTTCGAACCGCTCCACGCGCGGGGCTCTAGGCTTTCCGAGAAAAATGCGCCAAAAGGGTGGCGATGCGATTGCGGGGAAAGCATCGAACGAGGCCCATCTTTGCCGCACTTTTCTCCTTGCGGATACTCGCCGTACGGCCAGCTCCGGTCCAGCGGTTCTATCCCCGATTTTAGAATCCGTCGGACAACAAAAGCGCCTAATTTGCATATTTAACCTTTTCGTTCCTCCGTTCGACCGATGGTTATCCTCGATCGAGGCAACCATCGGGCACGAGTGCGGCGGTTGGCAAAGCCTCGTAGAGCGTCGAACGACAGGAGCAAAAGGGTAAAGGCCGCGGAGGCCGGCTTTCGGTGGGATACCGAAGAGCGCCAACTTTTGGACAGGAGCGCGGCACGGAGGTGGCTAACGATACGTTCGCTCGAAATGATGGCCGCTGGGCCGCAACGTTGGGATCGTTGCCAGCGTAATTATCGTGGGCGCTTCGCGAATTACGTAGGCGTGACCGTGGCCACGGAGAAAACCGCTTGCCTGAGGTCATCCGGAAGCAAGTGCGAGCATCGTTGCTCCGGAGATCAGGATCCCGTATGCGGCACCGACGGGCGGACCTATCTGAACAAATGCATGCTGAGGGTGGAGATCTGCAGGGTGGGCATCGAGCTTTCGCACCTCGGGCCTTGCAACAACATTTCGGCGCACCGAGAAAACTGTCCCGTCTCCTGCGATTACGCGCCCCTCGACGGACCGGTCTGCGGGAGCGACGGCAACGTTTACAAGTCCACGTGCCAGATGAAGCTTTTAACCTGCGGGTCAGTCTCTCTCTCTCTCTCTCTCTCTCTCTCTCTCTCTCTCTCTCTCTCCCCCCTCTCTCTCTCTCCCCCTCTCTCTCTCTCTGCTCTCTCTCTCTCTCTGCTCTCTCTCTCTCTGCTCTCTCTCTCTCATTCCCTTCTCCAAGAGGCGTCTCGGGACATTCCCCGTCCCAACACTGGTGGACGGTGGTACTTATCGGAGAGGCCGCAACGCTTTGGCCGTTACGACTTCCGCTAATTAAATTAAATAACGCTCGTTCGAACGTCGGCCCCTAGAGATTCCATAAGTGTACCCACGGAGGTATCTCTCCTCCCTCAACGCGAGGATTTCCTGTTGCAGGCAAGGAGTAGTGCGTACGAACAAGAAACACTGCCAGACCACGAGACATTGTCGTGAATCCTGCTGGCGCGGCGCCAAGCCCGCCTGTGGCAGCGACGGCATCCTCTACTCGAACACCTGCAAAATGCGAGCGAAGAACTGCGGGTAAGCGGCGCATCCACCGGCCGACTATCGCTCCGAGGAACTATGACTCGTGTCGCCCTCAAAGATTTACGTCGGCCGACCGCCCGAGGGCCGATGACCCTTTCGACTTCGAACCTCCACGTCCCCTCCCTTCCCCCCGACACTCGCCCTCCCCACCCTCTCCCTCTCTCTCTCTCTCTCTCTCTCTCTCTCTCTCCCAGCTATTCCCACTCGGAAGGCCTTTCGGAAACGCGCCCAGTAGGACCGACCTTCGTAGCCGGCCCTCCGCTCGGAAACGTATCGCGGTTGCGAGGGTTGCGCCTGTAGATCGTAAGCGGATCGATCCTCGTTCTTCCAGCAAGCACGTCTTCGAGGTGCCCATGTCTTTCTGCGTGTCGCGGGAAAGAACGTCCGGAAGTCAGGCCAACGCGTGCCCGTTGGACTGCAAGACGGAGGCGGAAGTGGCGACCTGCGGATCCGACGGAAGTCTGTACAGGAACGAGTGCGAGATGAGGATGCTGAATTGCGGGTAAGTCGGCGCCTCGGCGGTTCTCTCGAACTCGACTCGCGAAGAGAATCGCGATCGCTGGATTTTTGGCCCGACGATAAAGGGGGCCACGCCTCGTGTGATTCGCAGCCAGGCGAGGAGAAAGGTGAGCGCCGTGGAGTTCGACAAGTGTCGAGCTCGGCTGACCAAGTGCGCCAAGCAGCGACAGCGGTGTGGAAGCGAGGTCGACCCCGTTTGCGGGAGCGATGCCAATACCTATACGAATCAGTGCCATCTCAACGTGGCCGTTTGCCTGTGAGTCCTTCGCACGTCTCTCGCCGCGAATCGAACGGGGTTGGATCGATTTTCCACGCGAATCTCTCCCACCGAACCCACCTCGCCTCGTCCCCTTTTGCCGCTGCTCCCTTTGCATCTCGAACGCTCCTTCGTTTGCACTTTGGCCGCGCCTACCTCGCGTTCCGCCGTGTCCACCAGCCGCTCGCTTCCTCGTACCCGCTTCGCCTTACGCCGTTCGCTTATCTTTCCTCTCTACCCCCCTTCGGAGAGGATTCGCGCATACCACGCACGCACACTCGCGCTCCAGCAACCTACACGCCTATCCCGGCTCGTATCCCCGACGCGCATAGCTCCGCGCCGTGTGCCTCGGCCACAAAGGGTTTGCGCGTATGGAACGAGGCGTCGCGCGCTTGCGATCCTCCTCAAACTTTCGGCGGTCTCCCGGCGACGCTCTCGTCCCTGCGAAAGACCACTCTTACGACGGACCTCCTTTCAGAAAGGGCATCCAATTGGCTCACGTGGGAGAGTGCACGACCTTGAAGGACATCGAACAGTGCCCCGAAGATTGCAGCGAGGTACCCGAGGAACCAGTTTGTGGGAGCGACGGCAACGTTTATCGGTGATTAACGGCGTTATTTGTATTGCAGGAGGTTCCAGGGGCAAGGCGGGTGGGCCGCGAACGGGCAGTTTTAAAAGGGACGCGTTGCTCGCGAGTGGCCGCTAACTTGGAAGCGTGGGGGGGGGGGGGGGCTCTTTCGAAAAAACGATGGCCGCACCTGGTCGAGCGCCGTCCAGCAACTTCCGGTAACGCGCGCGTGCCCTCGCCAATCCCGGGAAAGATACACCGCGATTCGGAGCGGATGGAGCAGAGGGAAAAAAATTTCGAATTATTCTCGAAGGAGACCATTTGCCGCTGTTAACGACGATGCGCGCCCGAAATGAGTTTGTCCAGAACTCGCGCCCACCCGCCTTTTCTCTCTCTCTCTCTCTCTCTCCCTCTCTCTCTCTCTCTCTCTCTCTCTCTCTCTCTCTCTCTCTCTCTCTCTCTCTCTCTCTCTATCTATCTCTGTCGTAAGCGAGGGCTTTGGAGAAGGCTCGGACTCATCGACGCGAAGCTCACGGTCCATTACGCGCTTAGATCCCTCTGCCATCTGCGACGAGAGACGTGCGGTCAGAGAGTGGTGCAAGTACCTGCCCAGCATTGTCGTACCACGGCGCTGTGCAACCAGATTTGCAGCGGAGAGCGGCAGTTTGTTTGCGGTTCCGACAACAAACTTTATCGCAACGAATGCGAGATGAAGAGAGATAACTGCGGGTAAGCTGTCTTCCTCCGCCCGCCGAGAAGCCGCTCGATCCATTTTCCTCTCGTTCCCTCTCCTTTCCGCCGTCCTCTCTTATTTCCTACACTCTTCTATCCCCCTATGGCCCCGCACGTTGTTCCCCTTCTCCTCCCTTTCCCTCGCAACGATTAGTGTCTCACCCCTCGATCCCCTCACCGCGGTTCTTTCCTCTCTTCTCTCTTCTTCTTCGTCTCACGAATGACTGTGCCTTTCTGCGGCATTTTAGGAAACACGTGTACGTCGTCCCGATGAAGAGATGCGTACAGGGCTTCCTGTTCCGCGGCTGCCAGAAGATCTGTCCGCCCTATTACGATCCTGTATGCGGCACGGACGGTATGACGTACAGTAACGAGTGCTTCCTGGAGATCGAGAATTGTCGCAGCCGGAGTCTCGTTACGAAAAAGTATCACGGAGTGTGCGGCCAGCCGACGGAGGAGCCTAAGAATTATCTCTACTAGAGCCCGCGACCGTCAAAGTCCGGATATCGATGCACGATTACTAATTTATTTATCTCCAAATATCCCGTACAAAACGTTTGGCCAGCTCAAGTGGAATCTCGGCGAAACGTTGCGCTTTAGGCAGCTCGATTTTTCGGGGACGATGAACCCGCGTAGCGAGTCCAACCGAAACCGTGCAAGTGGCGGATGAACTCGTATATACGCTCCGTGGAAACGATCGAAACCTGCTCGATGGACCGATACGTACGCTTGGATAACGACGTTCTTCCCCGTGCCCCCTTCTCGAGAATAAATACTCTGCGTTTAGACGACGCCTTCCGATCGAACCGCGCTTCAAGATTTATCGTCTTGGAGCCTTGTAAATGGAATTTTTCTACTCTCCCGAAATTCGATATTTCCTCGTCGAGGATATCGCGCACCGTCAAACGATGACCATCGTTTTTACAACTCTCCTTTCGCCATGCGCGTCTATCGAATCTCTTTTCCGTTTGCGCGCAGTTTATCGTCTTCGTTGGACCGAGCGAGAGAGGGAGAGAGGGAGAGAGGGAGAGAGAGAGAGAGAGAGAGAGAGAGCGTTGATCGAATCGGGATCGAATCGTGGCGAACGATCGACGTGCCCTCGAAGCAACCGCCGTCGATTATTTATTTAGACGCTTGGATTGGGAAAATCCAGGCGACCAATCGGTCATTCGCTAGGTCCGCGCGGCACTCGACAAGTCGGTGCACCGCGGACACCTCCATGCCGCATTATCGGATCCCGTGCTCTCGCGCGTATTACTCCGTGTCTCTTTACGTACGGGACGGCGCAATCGTCATTATTTATTCTAGTATTAATTGTCCCATCCGAATTACGACGGTGCCCTATTTTAATAACTCGCTATTACGTCCTCTCGCACAGCCACGCTCGTCGTTACATTCGCTCGCTCTATCGCTATAACGATAAGACATCCCTCCTCGAGCCGCCCTCGGCCGACCGCCACCCTCGGTCGCCTTCCGACTCCCCAGCTATTCTTCCTACGGCTCCAAGGAAATATTTACCCCTCGATCGTATCTTTCCTCGATGTGCGATGCGTGTTTATACCATTATTCTTATTATCGTCCTATCCTTAATTTATTATCGGACATGCGAGGCCCCTTTTCCATCGAGACTAACACTGTACACGCTTCCGATGTCAATAATAAACCATATACGTATATTTTAATAAAATCATTTATTATCGTAACTGCGTGCTTCGACGAAACGACGTCCGCATTTTTGCTCTCTATTTCCTCTACCAAAGCAACGACGAGTGGATTCGCCGCGCAAGGTACGCTAGGTAATCGTTTATTTCTTTCACGATCCTCGAAGGGGAGCAAGGGAAGCTGAAATACTACCGTGCGGGTACCAAGAGGCAGGGACGGCTGGACCTGATTTATCGACTCTACGATCGACGTGCGTGCGGTTTACAAACTGCATAGAAACACATAATCGTGCTCGGTGTAGTACGTATCGACGTATTTGGTTACACTGTTCATAGGAACGGATCGATATAATATTGCAAAACCTAATATAAATTATTGCCAATACGAGGAGACGCAAAGGGAGGAAAAAATATCCATCGAGAAGAAACCTTAGCATCAGAGTTGTTTCGGACGTCGGAAACCGACTTTACCGACCCTTTTTTAGACCGCACGGAAAAAAGCCAAACTCGAGAATTACCAAGTACGATCTTCTTACTGGTCGATCGAATCGAACGACGCGCGCTCGATCGTGAATTAATTTGCGAGAGATCGTGGAATGTACGCGCGTGCACCGCGAGCGTGGAAAAAATAAGGATTCGCGAAGGTATCGCGAGTAAAATTCCAAAAAATACGAATCGTCGGGTAATGTACGAAGAAAGACTCGGCGCACGGTGATCGTTGACGAAACGATGTTTTTCGATTTTGAACGACCTCCGAGGTCGGCCCCATTGTTCGCCCTCCGGGGACTATATAAGGCGGCGCGGAGGGCCGGTAATCATTCTTCGCAATCCCAGCGAAGCGTCAACATCCTTCTCTTTCCTCGTTTCTCGTGTCTTTGTGCCTGTCTCACCTCTACCTTAACCTCTTATACCGATTTCACCCATTTTTACTGATTTTAATACTAACCGACATATCGATAATCTACTTTTCCCTTCGCTAGCTTTCAGCTTTGGTACCGAAGAGAGAAGAGAGAAGAGCGAAGAACGAAGAACGGGACTAGTATTAAGTTCGTACCATTAGCTATACATTAAGGTGTATGCCTGCACGGATGAGCGCAACTAGTTTAAGGCGTGGTATGCGAGATTTCAAGCGTAAGCAGTGCAATTCTCTTTTACTTTCGAGCCTCGTTCGTTTTGCGCTCCATTGGTCGGAGCATAGCGTCCCGAATTCTTCCAAGGGCCCAGGGTCGATCTTGCGGTGCGCTCGCGGTCCCCCGACGGTTTGGTGAGGTCATGTTCAGGGGAGTGGCGTCGCAGGGTTGGCTCAGTCGCGCCTGACCAAGCGTGCGCTTCGCCTGGTTTACCACTCTCAGCCGTGGCCTCCCTCGGTCGCCGTGCGTTGAGGATCGCGAGTACCCGCGAGAACCCCTGGTGCCCTTGGTGAGAATTCGTCGCGTCGCGATTTTCTCCTTTCGTCTCTTCACTCACCCCCCCCCCCCCTTCATTCTTTTGTCACTGCTTACGCCTTTGAAAGCCGAATGAATGACGAATGAATCGAACGCTTAGCGTATTCTCGTAAGACCGAGAATGGAGAGATGAGTATGGAAGAATGAGCGAGTTTAGTTTAGTCGATTGCGTGCGTAGAATAGTGGGTGGGGGTCTCTAATCGCGGCAACCTCCACGCGGTGAGACCCGGGCAATCGGTATTTCTCGCGATCAAAGTATGTATGTTCTCGAGATCGCGAGGAATAGCGAGCTAATAGCCGCGAAACATTGTAAAATTTACTTGGACGTGTTTGTTATGTACGAACATTATATGTAGAGTTGATAATTACTAAGCGATAAAACAGAGCTTCCTCCAAAACACGGTTGTATCGTCTTAATCCTGGGTATCCAAGTATAATCCGATTTCACTTTTCCCCGAGTTGAATAACCTTGGAGAGAAGTCTCCGTGCTTTAAGAATCACTCGCAATATTTTTAAAATATTTGCGGTTAACACGCTTCTAATGCCAACGGTCGAACTTTACCGAGCAAAAAATTGAAAATTCCTCCGCATACGCGACGCTTTTCCCTCAACCTTCTATACCCAAATATTATCCGACGGTGTGAAATATTTGATAGGTTACGATAGGTGTAAAAAAGATTGGCAGTACGCTGTCCGTTGCACGGGACACGGAAATGGCAAGGTGGCGACATCGCTGCCCGAACGTAGGAGGAAATAATGCGTTGCGCGTTTGATCCAATCTACATGGCGGTCTGTGGTTCGACCTATTCCACCCGTGGTCCACGATGTTAGGCCGCGTTCCGCGTTTTGATCGATCGTTCGTAAAGAAGGGCCCCCGTTTTTCCATCGTCAAACTCCATCGGCGAGAGAGGACGCCACCGCGGACACGAACGCGTACTCAAAGCAAGATGGCGCCGACGTGTGGCGATATTGACAGGTGCCGAAGAAGCATGGCGGTCACTGTTTACGACAACTGATCGCGGCCGATCGAATCGTGGCCTGATTCGGTCCTTTGACGCCTTGTTCTCGCCGTTTCTCGCTAATCCACGATCGCACGAGGCGATCCACGTCGAGGGAGGGTCGATCGATATCGCGCCGAAAGTGCAAGTGGCCCCTTTCCATTGCCAGTCAAACGTGCGTTTCATCCTCGCCGAAAAATTTGCCTCTGGCCGCTGGTGGATTCGTCGTTGCTCTCACCGAACCTTCCTGCAGGATCACCGGGGCTTCGCGGAGATCGTCAATATCGTGAGTACCGGCCGCAGTCCTTTTTCCCTGCCGATTCGGAGGGAAATTTTGATCGGCGTGAGTGAGTTAAGTGAGCGAGTGAAAGAGCGAGTGCGAGTGAGCGAGGGAGTGAGTTAGCGATAGAGAGAGGGAGATGGAGCGAAAGGAAAAGAGGTGGCGATGGAGCGAGAGAGGTAAGGTGGCAGGGCCTACCGTGGGACGGTCGAGTCGAATTCGAAGGGGCGAATGGAGCGGCAGGGGCCATCTTTGGGCTTCCCGGTGTCGTCGATCGGGCCAGCCAAAGTGCGATACCGAAGGAGCGCGAATCGCGTTACGTAAAACGACGTCGATCGACACGCGGAATGCCTTGGATAATCGTTACGGCAAAGGGGAAGGGCTTCCTTCCGCCCCCGTCCTCCTGCTATATCGCGATATCGCGCTAACGTCGCTCACGAGTCGCACGGATGCGAAGGCGAGATACCAGATCTTGACTACCTTCGTTTCTAGGAACCTCGCCTGGTTTCGTGCAGAAAGGTTTCGTCTTTCGCGCGGAAGATTCGTCCTCGAACCTTACCTCCATCGTTCACGGAGCATTTTTAATGCGATAACTATCGCCGCGAACTCTATCTTAAAATAGTCGATTCCGAGGTAAACGACCTTTCGGTGGTGGAAATCAAAAGAACGCGACTCCAGGTACGTCGCTATGGGATCATTTTCCATGCGGTATGCACGCCAAAGAATCGATCGCCGAGGATCCACCTTAAAATAGGATGTTCCGAGGTAAACGACCCAACGATACCGAAAATCAAACGAACGAATCGGATCGAGTCGCGAATACCTCGTTCATCCCCGATTTTCTACGCGTAATTCGTACCGTAGATCCGGTAGCGAGAAGCTCGCGTTAAAATAGTATACTTTAGGGTAAACGACCTTTCGATGCCGAAAATTAAACGCGCGAACGAACGAACGAACGAACAAACGAACGAACGACGAACGTTTTCCGAACTCGAGATTCGAGTGCCTCGTACGACGTACGCGCCAATTCCGCGCGTTGAGCGTCATTCCACGGAAATGATTATTACGATCGCACCTTTGAACCTAAAATCTCGCGAGGAAAATCGAGCTCGATCTAGTCGCGCAGCGTTCGCGCTGATCGCACGAAAGTGTTTCGGCGATGTTCGATTCGTCCAACGTTTACCTTCTATCTACCTTCCGTTATCTTATCGTTATCTCGTTCGGTAACGGCACAATCTTTCGCTATCGCCTCCGCCTGGAGCGGCATCTCCTCCCTTTGCCTCTCACCGGCCTCCCAGCATCCTAGATCGATTCCCTAGAAAATATCCTCGATCGGCGCAATTACGCCCGTCGACCGGCATCCTCGTTCCGTCAAGGTGGTGCATTTTTTCTCGGTTACATCATCATCGGCGCAGAGTGCGTACCGCGATAATCGCAAACTCGACGGCCCCGCTATCTCTCCCCGTTTCGCTCCACGCCTTTTTACACCGCTCCACCCCGGCTCTCGCTTATGCCCGGCGTCCCTTATTTTCCTCGCTTACGCTTTATATCGCGCCCTCTCACGGCGCGTCTGTCGTATTAATTTAATTAGCCCTTAAATATAATACATTTTTTACTACGCGCTACCGGTTCGCGGGTAGGGGCCCCTCTTACCTACCTTATTTCCAGGCCCCTTTCTTTTTCTTTCCGGCATCGCACGCTATCCTTACGCGTTTACGTTTATCCTCTCCGCTACGCGCCTGGCTGTACGCTACCGAGATTCGCTTTTCACCGTTTTTTTTTTTTTCTCGAGTGCCCTTCCTGGACGTACGCTCTCGTTTTCCGCCCTACCTGCCCATCCCACGTACCACGAGCCGATGCATCCAATTCCCGAGCGGGAATCGTTCTCTCGAAGCGAGGCGGGCTCCAGCTTTGAGATGCGAAAAGGACGAAAGCTCGCGCCGATCGCCTACCGGCCAATTATGTAATTCCTCCGGTCAATTCTCCCCGTCCGAGCCATTAATTCCATAAGCCGCGCCGGTTCGCGCTTGCCGAGCGGCAGAGCTGGAGATGATTTCCCTCGTAAATCGTCCAACTTTGATTATTATATGTATTTGGCAAATCGGTTCGGTCGCGCGGCAAGAGCGCTCGGCACGGGGGATATATTCTCATTACGCCAGACCGATGATATACGCCGACCAAGTTTATTCGGTCAGCGGCACTTTATCCGAGCGACGCGATCGTAAAGGAGTTGCGAACGGCCTCGAACACGGCCGCAAATGATTAGCCCGTACCGCGCGCAGTAATCTAATCCACCAGCCCGCGGCATTGCCTCCGAGCGTATTATCGATCGCTCGCGCATCTTACGCGACCAGCCCGGCTCTACTCGCCGTGGAAAAACTGCGGCGCGGCTAATGAACGAAACGCGAGCGGAAAGAAGGACGTCGGCGGAGTTACCGTCTGCACAGCCTCTGAGATCCCTCGCGTCTCGCGCGATTCGAAAGATCTCGACCGGCCGAGTTTCGCGTCGGCTTGCGCTCGAGTCGGAATTCGAAGGAGAAGAGGAGGATTTTTGAAAGACTCGTTTCTCGTACTCTCAAAAGTGGAAGGGACGCCCGAGAATTGTTCGATCGTAGCGCTCGTTCTACCGGGAGAGGCGGAAACTCGATCTGCGCGAGAGGGAATACGAGGGAGGGATTGTTTGGTTCGGTCGAAGCACGAAACGGCCTCCGATGCGTACCTTGCCCCCTTCTCGACCGCCAAATGAATTTCCCGGTGAGTTGACCCGCCGATTGGGCTTGCGCCCCCAATTGCCGCGCCGTCGCCGTCGCCGACGTCGTCGGCCTCTACCCAGATTTACTCCATTCTTCGGCACGCTTCTATACGACGAGACCAAGATTGCGGAGTCCCTCGGAAATCGTTCCGTACGTTCGATCGTCGAAGCGGCGCGCAATCTCGAAGCTGGACGGACTCCGAGGATGTAGCCGTAAAGACGAGTCGTTTGAAAAATCAATCGCGAACAACGTCGTTTTATCCTCGTAGGTTTTATCGTCGATGGATCAAACCGGCGAGAGGAATTCGGACGGGTAGAGAGGAGAATAAAATAATGGAAGGCGTGAAACGGTATATGGAGGTGGCGTTAGGTCGAGGGAGACGAGGACGCCGGCCGTTCTCCGTTTCGCTCCAATAGGCGCTCGCGTGCAGAAATGCACGGGCTCGTCGTGTCCCACGGTGCGAATATCGCCGCCGCAAATCTTCCGAGGTTTTGTCTCGATAACGTTCGAATCGATCGCCCTAAGAGGGATCCGTGGAAGATTTTCCGCCCGGCTTTCGATATTTATCGCGAGAGGTTGCCCGCTAAAGGGATCTATTGTGCCTTAATGGCCGTGTCGCACGCTCCAACCTTGGGCGTAAGTCGGGGGAATCGACCTCGGACCGGATCTCCGATTCTTTTTCTTCGAGGAAGGGTAATATGGAATTAAAAGGGTGGCAGCTCTCGCGCGTCGCGCCGCGCGTCCCGTTCCGTGCTCTTGAGCGTGCCGAACCGCACCGTTCGCGCGCATTCGGACGCGCCGAGAGATTAATCTTCCTCAACTACCGCATTGTGCTTCGATAAAATTACTTTGATCCTACGGTTTAACAAACGTACAAAGAGTGGGAAATATTATCTCCGTCCGCGGCCGGTGACGGTGGCTCGCCAGTTATGATCGTCGAGGCTCATCGATCGGATGAGATTTATTCCCGAAGAAGGCGGCCGCTCTCGAGCGGCTCTTCGCCTCGGCGCCACGACGCTTCGGGCGATAACATCGTTCAACGAGGAAATTACCGATCGATTTCAGAACCGTTTCACGGAATTGACGGAATTTTTGGCCTTACGTACACCATACATACGTGCACAGAGTATATATAAAATATAATATTATATTTTTGCCAATAATTTTCCTCGGACGCGCGCATCGTCGACAGAAATTTCCCCCCTTTCGTGGGCGGCGAATGCCGATCCGATCGAGAGGCTCGGGCTTCTCCCTTTTGGCCAAATCCACTCTTCCCTTTCGTCAGCTCCCGAGGTCGGTACTATCCTCCGCCGCGGCCGCTTCCTCTCTCGCGCTCGCTCCAGGCTCGTTCTCGCGCACGCCCCTCCCCTTAGGCGCGATCGGCCTTTCCTCGAGACCCGCCACCTTCGCCCTAGGGCAACTCGCGCCTTCGAAGGCCTCGTCCCGACCGGACCTTCCTTCGATCCTCGCCAGTTTCCCTCGGGGCTTCTCGCGCGAGACCCGCGGAACGTCCGCGGCGGTCTCCCCGCGTTTCTCTGCTTATTCCCACCGCTGCTATTCGAGGGCACCGCTTCCTGGGATAACGGGCCTCGGCCATCCGTACTTCCTCCCCGCCTTTCTTTTCGTCCCCCCAAACTCCTCCCACGCTTCCTCTCCCCGGCCGCTCTCCCTCCTTCCGCCTACCGCGATACGTACATCCGCGCCGACCTTCCCGCCTTTCGGGCTTTCCACCTTCCGGACGTTCGCATCGCTTTCCTCGAGGAGCCAAGGATTGTCGCCCTTCGACGTCGAAGCGACTCGCGATCGTCCCTCTTGCATTGGCCGACTCGCCTCGAGCCGCGCTTCAAAGTACGCGGTTGCATCGCCCTCGCGGAGGCTTATTCGACGCGCGCTCAAGATCGAAACTCGAGATTTCGAATCGTGAAACGGTTCGACGTAAAACGGCAAAGAGGCTTCGTCCCTATTTCCCCCATCTTTAATTCGCACGGAGTGGCTACGTCGCATCGTCATTGGCCGCAAATCCGTGACCGATATTTATTACGGGCATAACACCGCGAAAATTGCTCTCACCTCCGCGAACAACGCCCGACCGACTTCTCGCCCCCGTGCCTTCTCCCTCGCGCCTCGCCCCGGCCAACCTCGAGACCTTTCCTTTCCCCTTCCTCCGCTTTCGTCGCGAAATTCTCCGGAAAATCCCAGAGCCGATTCATCTTCGCCGACTCTCCCCGTGGCTTCGGAGTTTTCCCTCCGAGCCTTAATGGCATCGCACGGCGCGTTATTGATTTTCTCCAGAAGTGGGTTGTCCTGGAAAGGAAACCGGTAGCCGAGCGACCATGCCGTCGAATGCCGGGGAGCTTTGGGCGCTTCGCTACGATCGACGATGCGGGATTCGCCGAGGAAAGGTGCTCGGTACGCGCTCTTTCGCCTATCCAGTCAGCCGGGTGGGCCGCTCTTTGCTGCTGTACGCGAAATTGCCGCTGGCGTGTTTCGAGGGTACGGCCGGACGCTCGCTTACCCCGCGCGAGACGGCCGTGGAACCTGGCTGGCGGCCTGGAAATGCCTCTCGACGCTAACGTACGCAAGGAGAATCGTGGCGAAGGGGGCGAGCCCGAGAGCGTTGCTCGTGTCGCGATGGGATCGGCCCCTTATTTCGCCCTACGACTCGAGAACCGTCCTTTCGTCGATAATCCTCCTCCTTACGACGCGTCGTCTTTGAGCGGCAAAGGAAAATGAAACTTACCCTTCGAGCTTCCACCGTAGTCCGCCCCTCCACGATCGAACTTTGGCGAGCGAGCTTTACCTCGAAGTCGTTATTAAAATCCAAGTGCGTTTAGCGGATTTTTCATTCGACGAAGACGTTCGACCCGAAATCCCCCCCACGACCGCAGACCTTCGGCCCTGCGCCCACTGGCTTCCCCGTACACGCCAACCCGCTGCGGGATTAATCGCGCGCGTCCTCGAAATTTATAGCGCGTAACGTCCAAACTCGGCCTCTCTCCGCTTCGCCCTCCGCTTTTGCTCCTCAACCCCCGCCCCGGCAGTTCCTTCCTATCCCTCCTGCCTTTCGACGTCTTCCTTCCTTCCGGGCATCCTCGAAGGTGCCTCCGTCGAAGGGCCGGAAAGGGAAGGGCGGTCGACAGTCGATTTGCCGCAAGATCGTCGCGAAATATCGCCGACCAAGAGTGGGAAGGGTTTGACTCTTTGGCGCTCGTTCTTCGACCGGCACCCCCGCTCATCCTCGGTTATCCTATATTACTACCGGCCGTCTTCGAGGCGGCGGCGATAAAAATCGGTACCCTCCGGCCGTCCTTATCTCCGTACGTCGCGCACGCTTTATTTTCAGGCCCGAAACCGGAAGCACGGGGTGCTCCGCTCCGCTCCCATCCTCCTCGACGCACCGTTTGTCCTTCGCGATAAGCGTTTATCTTATCCGCCGGTCCTTTACCACTACCGTCGACCGATAACGAAGGACCTCGCGCGTCTTACCCTCCTCCCTTCTCGTTTTTCGACTCGCCCTCCGCCGCCGACTCGGCCCCTCGATTGATATCGCGCAAACTTTGCAGCCTCGGAGGCGAGAAAAGTTTGCGACTTGCCAGGCGGTATCCCCCCCCCCCCCCCCGCTGCTCTTCGAGCGGCCCCGCCACGAGCATCGCTCCACCGCTCGAGTATCGCTCCGAAATACCTCGACGGCGGTGGCGAGAGGCTAATTCGGAGAGTAGCGGGCCAATCCCGAGAGAATGGCTCCGAATTTCCAAGGCGTTCGAGTATTCGCGTACGAAGAGCGCCGCGTTCCGCTCGGTGGGGAAGCCGAGCTTCCGGTGGAAATCGTTCGCCGCGAAGCTCGCGGCAGCTACTTCGGATTACCGCCGAGATGATATCGGTGATTTTACCACGGTAATTAACGTCCGCCCCTCTCCCCCGGACGAAGCGCGCCCATCAGAGCGCGCTCCTCCTTTCCGGTAGACCTCGTCGAATGGAGAGCCGATTAACCCTTTGCGCTCCAAGGCGTTGCGTCTCTTTCGCGTGCTTCAAGGTCGAACGATACGAAGAAAATTGAACTCGAAGGCGATACTCGAACGTTCGAAGATTCGAACAACGACGAGGATGGGATTTACCGGAAGGCCGAAAGGCTAAATTCTTCTCGCGGTCGACCGAACGTGGAGGAGCGTAATCGGGACGAGCGGTAGTCGCGCGTAGACGCGCGCTCGATCTCCCGTCGAATTTCAGCGAGAGAGGCGAGGGCCACGACGGAGGCGCTCCTCTCGTTGGCGCGTTCCGCGAAAAGCGGGAACCGCGTTGGATCGGTGCGACTGGTTCTCCTCGCGGGATAATGAGCGAGCGCGTAGAGTCCTTCGGATCCTCGAGGTGAGCCTAGGACCAGCCCGGTGGTTAACGTCTACCTTCGCTCGGCCATCTTCCCTCTTCCTTCCTCCCTCTCCCTTCCGCCTCCTCCCCCGACGCATCCATACTCGCCTCGTAAAGCGCGCTGGACGGAGCGCGTATACCGGCCTGTACACTCGCGCCTCTTCTCGCTCACATCGAGTTTGCCGTCTTAGAGGGGGAGTTTCGCGAGTGTTCGAGCCGATTCGTTCCTACCGAAATCGAATAGCGGAGCATTTACGCAAAGCGCACGGAAGAGCGTCGGATGCGGATAAGCGGCGGAATTGGAAGGAAAACGATTCAACGAGGATTCCTTTATCGCGCCGATAAAAGCGTCGTCGCGACGGAAGTCCCGCGAGTTCTTTGGACCTTTAAGGCGGCCCATCCTTTCCCTCGGTTCGCACGCCAAATTTCTCGCCGTAGCCCGGCCTTCCCCTACCCACTGCCCATCGCCCTTCCGTTCTTTTCTCTTTCAGGGCGCGCGCCTCGTCTCGGGGGAGGGGAGGCGAGAAACGAGGAGGCAACGAGCCCGTCTCGCACCGGCCATTCGGACCTTTTGGACCGCTCTCACCTTACCAGCCTTCCGCCCGAAGCCTTCCTCCCTCCTTCGCGCCTTCCATTCTTCCCAGCTCGTCCCTGCCCTTTCACGCGGCCCGGCAATCGCGACGCTACTTGCCGCTCCTTTTTTTTCGAATCCGCCGGCCCGAATCGCTCCAACGAGTTACTCCAGATCCGAGGAGTACTTTCTCCGCGTCGCCGAAAGGGCCGATTCTGGAGGAAAGGAGCCGAGCCCAAGGAGCGGCCGCGGGCCACTCGTGCGCGTCCCGGCCATCGTCCTCGGATCGCGAGTGCACTTCCGCTCGACGGGTGCACCGTGCACCGTGCTCCGTGCTCCGCGCCGCCTGCGTCCGGAGGCCCTGAGAGCCATCTTGGAGGAGGCCAGGCTCCCGAGATCCACCCGGGCTAAAGAGGATCGTAGGTTCCGCCATCACAATGAAGTCATTAACGGACCTTTCCCTCCGGCCGACGGCCGTGTTTGTCCGCGCTTTTCTTCTCTCCCTTTCGGCCGTCGCGCCGCTGCCCCATTAGCCATTGTGCGCCGCGCGGGGATAGGCCAAGCCACTTGACCCGCTCCGCGGGCTTCGACGTTTTCCATATTATCGAGAACGTCCTTTTCGGGACGTCGAGTCCGCGAATTGGCGTAAAGCGCTCGCGCGTCTTCAACGTCGTCTTCCCTTCGTCCTCTCCTCTTCCCTCCTCGCGGCCGCTTCTTTATACGCGCACAGCGGCCGTGACGCAATCGCTGCCGCTATCGTCGTGCCTCGGAAAACGAGCCCGAGCGTCCTGCTTCGACGACGGACTTCCCGACTCTCTCCGAGTCGCGAAGAAGAAAACTTATCGTACACTCGTCGGGGTGCGCGCTCTCCGAGGTTTCGGCCCTCCGATGGTCGCTGGAGCCGCGGTGCGCGTGCCGATCGAGCTTCGAGGAGGGCGCGCGAACCTTGGACGCGCTGGGCCTTCCGGGCCTTCCGGGCCGAGTCGTCCATCGAGCGCGATAACGGAGCCGACCGCGGCCACTTCCACCGGCGCTCGCGTTTTTCGCGACGGTCAACGCCGGCGAGGAATGGAAAAATGCGAGGAAGGTGGGAACATGGAAATGCCGATCCGCGGGAGCTACGGCAAAGTGGATAATAGAGGCTTAACGAAGCCGCTCATTTCCATTGCCGATTCGCTTCGGACGCCCTCCCCCCTCCGCGACTCCTGCCCGGCAGCTGTGTCGACACGCCTCGCAAACATCCACTCTGCGGCAAACCGTCGTGCTCGCGTCGGGCAAAGACTGGCGCTTCAACGCGGAAGAGTCGCCCTCGCGATCCACCTTTCCACCTTTCCACCCTTTAACGTAGGCCGCGGTACCTACGTTAAACGTAACCTCCCTCCTATCGGCCGACCCCAAAAATCGCTGCAAAAAACGGACTCTCCACGGTGGGAGTCCGATGCGTCTATCGAGCCTCGTCGCATCGCGGTGGTCCCCGCCGAGTGCCAGGCGGTTAGACTGAGAGAGAGAGAGAGAGAGAGAGAGAGAGAGAGAGAGAGAGAGAGAGAGAGAGAGAGAGAGAGCGAGAGCCAAAGAGGACCGTGAAAATAGTAAGGAGCCGGAAGGAGGGAGGGAAAGCGCGCGAGGGAGGGAGGGAGGAGGGTGGAGAAAGAAGAAAGTGCCGAGGGGGCAATTGGGCGGATGGCGGGAAGAGCGTGGAGAGAGCGAGGAGAGAGCGAGGAGGAGAAGGACGGAAGGGCGAGGGCGAGGGCGAGGGCGAGGGTGCGGGTGCGGGTGCTGGTGGGGGAGGGAGAGGGGAGGAGTGCGTGGCTGGGGGGGCCACGGTAGCTTCTCATAGCGAAGACAGTCGCTGGCTCGCCGCCTCGCCGCAAGGCTGCTCGCATCGTGAGGAAAGAAAGCCGGTCGCGCCAGTCGCGCCAGTCGCGCCAGTGCTCTCTTCCTCGAGACCCCCGGGCCGCTCCTCTCGCCACGAGCCCACTCGTCTTCCTCTCTTCCGATCCCCTTGCACCCAACGTCCATCTTCCTCGCCCCCTCTCTCTCCCTTCTGCCTTCCGCCTTCTTCCTTCTTCCCTCTTCCTTCTTCCTTCTTCCTTCGCTCGCTCCTTCCGCGATCATCGATCGCCCCAGTGATCCGCGGTGCGGCCCGTCGTCGGCAGTGCCGCGTTCGATACTCGCGCGTCTTCTACGAGCCAGGAATCGCGAAGATCCCCACTCCAGGGGAAGGATTTACCGGCGGATGGTGGACGAGCTCGCCTCGTCCGCGATCGAGTAAACGCTCGCACCTCCAGTCTGGCGACGTCATCGTAACTCGGTAACCGGGAATTTCCCTTGGAAGGAGACTCGAGGAGGCGCGGGGTCGTTCGCGAGAGCGAAACGGCCGAGTGGGCGCAAAGGCGGCGGAAAGAGGAATCGCGAAGAGGGAGGCGACGACGTATCGGCGAGTCGAGATGCGAGGGGCACGGTTCCACGATCGGTGCATCGGGCTTCTAGGAGCGGCTCCGAAAATAATCCACGTATTTTTACCGTAGCTTTATGCGGCCACTTCGCTCGTTGGCGTTATAAGCCTCGGCAAAGTGGCGTTAATTCGGTGCGAGCCAATGCCCGGAGGATGTGCCGGGCCTTGGCCGCTGGAACGAGAGCGAAGGTTTGGTCGCCGACGCTTCCTCCGCCGACTCGAATCGAGGATCGAGGATCGAGGATCGAGGATCGAGGATCGAGGATCGAGTCGTCGGGGGTGAGAGGGAAGCTGGCAAAATCGGGAGATTGATTTTCCGCGAGTAAGCGGCCGTTCGTTTCGGCGTTGGGCGCATTGACGCGCAAACCATCGCCGTTGGCGCGAGCGAGGAGGGCGTTTTTCCGTCTGGCATCGGAGCTCGCTCGATTTCCGGGCCATTAGCCCCGCAAAGTAAGGTCCGTTCGCTGCCGTGTCGCAATGTCCGATGTTTCCGCGAGCCGCCCGCGGCGCATTATCCGATCCTCGATAAACGCCACTTCCCCTGCCCTTATCGGCGCTCTCCCTCGGGCCAAACTTTTGCTTCGCGCCAACTTCTGGACACGCTCCCCGCTGGAGCGCACAATGCGGCCCGACTGCGAGATCCTCGCGCGACCCCTTCGCCGCATCCCGCCCGCCGACATCGCGATACAGCGCCTGCCACTCGACGTGCTCGGCCCACTCTTCGAGGGAAACCTCCTCTGCTCGGTCCGACCTCGAGATTCGTTCGCGAGGCGACTCGAGGCGTGGACGAATCCGTGGACGAATCCGTGGACGTTGGAACGGGAGCCGGTATCGCCGACATATTCGACGTTACGCTCGTCGCGCTCTCGAGATTTGTCTGTATCTCGCGATGCGAGGCGCGCGAGTCAACGCGTCTATCGGCGCCAGAAGGATACCGGGTATCCTCGACGCGCTCGACGTTCCGCGCGGTATACGCTCGGCATTAATTTCGATTGCGCAACGCATCTCGTATGTCTTTTGACGTAATTCCATCGACGTTGAAAGGATACCTGGAATCGTCGACGTTCTCAATGCTGCGCACGGCAGAGCATCGCGATTTACTCCGATTACGCGATAAACGGTGCGCGCATCGACGCGAATCCATCGAGCTTCGAAGGACGCGCCGTATCCAAGCCGTTTCCGACGTTCTCCTCGATACGGCGTCAGGATTAATTTTGAGCGGCCGGATGAACCTCGCGCGGATCGGTTCGAATCCACGGGCCTTGGGACGCGCTTCGTGGGGGGGGGGGGGGGGGGGGGCCCCCGGCGCCCCGCCGCGGACCCCCCGGGGCCCCCGCCCCCCCCCCCCCCCCCCCCCCCCCCCCGCAGGGCGAGATTCGAGGAAATTCCGGGGGCCCTCGATGGTGCGTAAGGCCTCGAGAGTCTCTTACCGATCGACGAGGCGACGCTGAGCGGCTAACGGGAACTCTAGGCACGGCCGGACGCTACGATCCTGTTCCATCGATTCGACTCCGATCGAAGCGAGCGCGGATTATTCGAGCGCTTCCCGCGCCTCTCCCTTCTCGAAGCTTCGCTCTCTTTCCGACGGAAGACATCTCCCCTCGCGCAACGGATGGAATAGCGGCGCGGAGCGGGGTGCAAAGGTGCGGAGGCCTCTGGACGGTGGACGATTCGAGGGGATACGACTCTCGATCCTAGGCGCGCCTTCCGATCTCCTCGACGTTGCACTTTACGCCGGAGCGATCGCCACGGTTTTAAATCCTTAAATACGAACCCGTGGCCCCGAGGTAGGCCTCGCGAGAAACGAAGTATACCGTTCTAGGCGCGGAGTTGGAGGAAGCTAGATATCGGCGGGAAGCGAGCCTTTTATGCTCGGGAAGCAGTAAACCACAGTGCGCCGTAAAACGCTCTTCTCCGCTTGCCCACAGCTCGCCAAATGCGCTCCTCGACGGCGATCCAAATCGGCCCTTTCTCCCCATCCCTACCTTGGGAAAATCCGTCCTCCCGATCGACGTCCGCGATACCGGGGCGGTGCCATTGAAAAAGTAAGGAGTTTCGACGTCGGTCGTCCTCCTCGCGCTGGACGTTTGGCGGCTAGAATGGTGCCTCGAAAGACCGCATATCGGGCCGAGTTAATCCGAGCGGTGGGCATCGGCGAGCGAGGGAAGAAGAGGGGAAAAAATAGGATGGTCGCGAGGAAAGCCGGGCCGTAATCCGGCTCGAGAGAATCGGCCCTCGGCCCGGCCGAGAGCGGTGGCTGCGCGAGCGTCTATGGTGCGCGGACTCGCGTCGCCTCGCGTCGTCTCGCGTCGCGTCGAGACCACGGCGCGCCGTCATTTCTCGTTTCGTTCGGTAATTCAATTCCGCATGCCCACCGGCACTATCGTCTTTCCTCAAACCCGGAACTATGATTCACCGGTGTTCCGTGTAACCGCTCCGAGCTCGAAGCCGAGCCGGCGAAGGGCGAAGAGAGACGAGGAGAGGGAGAAAGGGCGGTAGGCGACGGGAGAGATTCCGCGCGGAGAGGGCAACCGTCGAAAAGCGACTCGACGAACGCTCCAACGCTTTTCCTTTCTAATCGGAAAACGTGGAAACGTTTGGCGAACCGCCGTCGGTTTTCGCGACGACCATCGACGGTTTGCCGACGAGTAAAGTTGTGGCATGTCCACGGATAGCGGAAGGGTGGGGGGGGGGGCGAACGTTGAATGGTGTCGGAGGAAAGCGCCTCGGCCTACAATGCTCACTACCGACGTCGGATTAGCGATCGATGATCGGCAATGCCCGCGCACGTACGCACTGGAAAGTAATCGTATTTTATTGCGCGCGCGTTCCGCGACATCCTCGTCGTAATATCGGGCACGCGCGTTGCTCGGATCTTAAGGACGCAAAGGGGTTCTTGGATCGGAACTGCGAGGGGTCGACGGTGCGGGCTAAATCGGCAAATTGGCGGGCTCCGTTCGTTGGGCGCGATCGGCTCGAATGTCGGATATCGGCGGAGACCTCGCGGATTCGCGAGCGGGAGCGATCTGGCTCGGGGTGGGGGCGAACGAGCAGAGCGGTCAAAGTCCAGGATGGCCGAGGGAAAAAGACAAACGTCCAGCTGGGCGATCGCGCGATGGAGAGCGGAGAGCGCGGAAGGACGCCGATCGAAGCGCGAAAGGCGGTGGCGCGAATTGGGGAAATCGGCGCGGTCCTCGCAGCCGCGGGCCGCGCATCATCGATCGGCCGACGCAGGTGAACGAATCCTCGCTCTCACGGTTCTCTCGCCTCTTTAGCCTGTCCATCGACCCTAACTAGCTATTTATATACCAGCCCCCCGCCCTCCCCCCGCCCTCCCCCCGTGCTCTCGCGCTTCCACCGGCTCTACGATGTCGGCCCGCGCCCTCCGTGCGAGCCCGCGAGTTTCCTGCCTACACGCACGCATATCCTCATTTTTCCCCTCCCTCTTTTCCCTCCAACCGCCCGAATATCGGCAAACAAATGCTCGGAGGTGTTTTTGCGGCCGGGTGAGCCTCGGTTCCTCCGTTCTTCTCAGCGGTTCCTAGCGTGGCGGCTTCGTCGCCGCTAAATTTACGAAGCGTCCATGCGTCCTACCACGCGAAATATACTCGTCCATTAGACTTCCAGCGCCGAAGAGTGGAGCTCCGCTAGCGCGCGAAGCCTACCGTTTTAACGCGATTTCCGCGCCTACCTCTTTGGCGAGGCCTCGGCCCGATTCGAGCGCTTCCTCCGGACGATACGTTATTTAAATCTATTTTCACCGCGACGGCCGGGACAAAAAGTGTCCCCGGTGCTCTCTTCCGTGGCCGATGACCGCGGCCGACCCTTCCGACTCCGGTTCGACTCGTCGGTTTTCCCGCACCGCGAATAGTCGCTTCGTTCGAATAATAGCGTGTCCGGAGCGGCCTCGTAAAACTTCGTTTATGAAAACTTTGGCGGCCGATGACCCGGTCAGGCCCCCCTCCCCGACCACCTCCGCATTTTTCCCGCCTCGCGAGTACGCACTTTGATCCGACGACGCTCCGAGCAAAAACCTCCTAAAGCTCTAAAGCTCGTCAAAATCGATTCGACGCCGAATAGGTTTGGCGATCCGTGCTCGATACCGGCGCTCGACTCACGATCGGCGAGATACGCAGTGGCATCCCCTCGAAAGTGGCGAAAGCGGCCCGATCCTCGAAAACTATCCCACGACCGGTCGTCCTATCCTCCTCCACTCGTACACCAATATTAGACGTAGTCCCATAAAGGCGCGGAGCCGTAAAGCTAGGTAATTCGAGCGATGCGCGCCGTAGGATCAAAGTTGCGCGAAAAGGAGCGAGTGTCCTAAGAGTTAGGAGGGGAGTCGCACTCGCGGCGGGTGGTATCGCGCGGTTCCCGGCGTATACGCGTATATTCCCAGCACGGGACCTAGGTAATACGCAGGGTGCCCGGGCCACGCCTCTTTTCCGTCTCTCGTCGCTCCTCTCTCTCCTCTCTCCTCTCGCCTCTCGCGAGCCCCCTTCTCTCGTGCTAAATCCGTAGGAAAAAGGAGCAGGCGCGAGGAGAACGGTCGGCCGCGGTGGAAATTCGGACAACGTTACGCGCCGATTATCGCCGGATTCGCGATCGTCGCTCGATCGGCCAGGGAAGCGCTTCCGCGCCCCCTCTCGTAGAATCCGTGGAATTCGTACCGGAAGCCAAGCAGGTGGACATCGATCCGCTTTGCCCGTATTAGACGGGTCGTTGACCGATCGATCCCCCAAGGGCCATCTTCCCGACAGCTTGGGCCGCGTAGCGAGTTCTTCGGCTATCGTAGGATTCGCGGCCTCCATCAAATCCGAGTCTTTGGTCGTTCACGCCGCTTTGCTCGTCCCAATCTGTAGCGGAGGGGCGGGGTGAGGGGGGGGGCGACGGAAGGCCCGGCCACCGGCGAAGCTATTGCGGTAACCATGAATTGGCGCATTGCCGCGATGACTTGTGGGAAAATGTCTAATTATCGATCCCACCGGTTCTTCGCGCGATGCCGCGTCGCTCGAGGGGACAAACCGGCCGAACGCCTTCCACCGCCCTCTTCCATCCTCTACCTCCTCTTTTTTTCCGCCAAATTTCAAACGCGCCAAAGTATCCTCGAACGTACTTTGACAAGTACTAAAAGCTGGCGTCCGAAATCCGCACGCATAGCAATTCCATTTCTAACGGTACAAAGGCGTATCGAGCCACCATCCATGGTGGCTCCGAGTTGGCAAATTCTCGGCGCGTAAAGCGCCCGAACCGACACGGAAAGAACGTACTCGCGCCTTATTTCCGACTCACTCGCCGGGCCCGACTCTCCGAATCGTACGGCGATCCGTCCTCGGTGAAAACGAGGGAAAAAAAAGGCATTAAGGATGCGCGTGGCACGTCTGTCCGGCGACGTCGGTCGGTGGATATGCCCGCGGCATAATTATGAGGGCTCGGCTGCAGGCGATGGCACGTAGACCTTTTTCGAAAGCACCGCTATGCACCGCGACACGGGAGGAGGAGGAGGAGGAGGAGGAGGAGGAGGAGGAGGAAGGGGCGGGGGTATGTAAGCTGGTCGCTATCGGGCCGAGAGGTTTGTCGCGACCGGACGCAGGAAATGCCAGGCTCGAATATACGATATCGCTCGAGGACCTTCCTCTTTCTACGGAGAACGCCTTCTCGCCCATGACCGAAACTCACCGCCGAGTTTTCCTCTACGCTTCGTACGAATCGGATCGTTCCGCATCGTCGATGCAAAGACGCGGCGGATCTTCCCCGGGTGATTCGACGAGCGTTCGGTCAAGTGGCAGGCTCGAGATCGCGGGTGCGAAAATAGGATTAGGCTTTTCCGACGAACGGGAAAGTTGAGAGAGAAACGAGTGGCGCGCGAGGCACGGAACGTGCGTAGCAGCGCTGTACGCCTACGTGCCTCGTGCATCGCGCATCTCGAACGGAACGAAACGTCGCATTGGTCGTTACTCGGGGACCGGCCGCCTTGTAAGCGCGGTTCGATGAACTTGGAGATACGTTTGTCCGCGGGTCCTCCTGCCTAGACGCATCGAAATTCATTCGCGCTTCGCGCCACTCTGCGGGAGGATGTCGATCGTCGAAAGGACCGGTCGGCTTTGGCTCGCGACGCGCGTATCGTCTCACCGTTGCCCGATCGATCTAGCGTCGCTAGCCACCGTATCGGTTGGCTCCTTCGGACGCTGATATTCGCGCATCGAGCTTTGCCTCTGGAACGGTCTTCGAATCGATCGCGCTCGAAGAGAGAGAGATCGATCCACCGTTGGTTATGCGAAGGGAGCCCTCCAAGGGAAAGAACTAGCCGTGGCGATAGAGCGAAACGTGTCGCGGCGTGAATTGCGGGGAATAAACGGATGGCTCGTAAACGAGGTTTCGATCGAGGCGCGGCACGGAACCTGGGGAAACTCGTTTAGCGATTAGCGATTAACGCGAAACGCGCACCACCGCGGGGCGCGGGTGAATTTTCCCAGAGGCTCGATAAACGCATTGCGCGAACCTTGCTCGGAGTCGCGCAACCTGCACTGCGCGATTCTCATCCCTTTTCGTCGGAGTACTCTGCCCGGCCGTTCGCGCCTCCTCGTCCGAATGGAGGAAAGCGAGCCCTCTCTCTCTCATCGGCTCTCCTTACCCTGCTTTTCGAAGAGGGACGGAGGAGAGCGCGATTTACGAGAACGGTGGCACCTGCACCCTTTTGCAGCTTCCATCCCCTCGACTCGTACCGCTCTCACGTTCCAAAGTCACGGAAACGTGGAGTCGGCACGCCGAGCGTTTGGCGGACGCTCGTTTCCGTAGCGCGAAAAGCTTTAAAAGGAAATCGGGAGCGAGTAAAGGGCAGAAATCCGTCCGGGGAAAGGCGGGCTTTGTATTCGGCCGGTGGCACGATAAAAGAGCGCGCGAGGGTCGAGAAGAGTCGCGGCGATAAGGCGGCGATAAGCGAGGGAGCGCTCCGCGGCGGCGAGGGCCGCTCGCAGACCGGATGGCGTGGCGCCGCTCTCCGCCCGAGGATCCCGCGCTCCCTGCTCGACGCTGCCGGCTCCAAGTTCAAGGCCGTCTCCCCTGGATCGACCGCGGGAAATCCTAGCGCGGGAAACTCGCGCGAAACTTTTCCGGGCCGTCGAAGAGGGATGGGAAGATGCCGAAGGGCCGCGAAACCTCGACTCTCTGACTTTCTCCCGACGCTCGATCGAGAGGCCGTCCCTCGAAAGCACCTTCCCAAACTTGCGATCGCGTTGCTCGCCCGAACGACTACCGCGCGCGCTCTCCGGGAACGGTACACCATTCGCGCGACGCGACGACGGCCCCGATCGCCCTTTGCCATCTCTCGTCTTTCACGACGGGTCCCCGCGCGAGGCTGTGCGCTTTCATGTTTCCCACTCGAGGCTCGAGCGGCAGCGACTCGTATTATTGCCCCGTCCCAGTCGGAGAAACCCTCGGCGCTCCCCGGAGACGCGGGCCCCGGCGACGCACGGTAGTCCCCGGATCGATACCTCGTCGTTTCCGCGGGCGGCCGATGCGAGCGGAACCGGAGAAAGAGTCCGGCGAGCGCGCGCCACTCCGGCGGACGGACGGAGACGGACGGAGGCGGAGGGGGGCGGAGGGGGGCGGAGGGAGGCTTGAGCGAGGGATCGAGGGAGGGCGAGCGAAGGAGCCGGTGCGGGAGGGGGGTGGCAGGGGTGCGAAAACGCGCCTTTCCTCCCGCTCGGAGCTAATTTGCATCCGAGATACGGACGGGTGAGCGCGTCCCTCTCCGGCGGGGATATCCGTCGAGGATGAAGGGTCGCGGCTCGAGCGGCGGCTATTAAACGTTCCTCGCTGCTTTTGCCCGAATCATCGTGGAAACGCGAGGCGCGCTCGCGCGAGCCAAGGCCGGCTCGGGGAGGTGGATGCGAAGGGAAGGCGCCCGCGATTCCCTCCTTCGCCCCTATTACCCCGAATCGAATCCGCCGCGCGGGATGCCGCCGCGTCAAGATTACCTACGTGCCGCGCATTCTGGGATGCCCGCGCGGACTCCGAAGCAACGAAATTCCATCCATCGTCTACCCGCCTTCGTGGACCGACGCCGGGAAAAGCTTGCCGGATAAAACTCGACTTCCGGAATGTTGGCTTCTCGGTCGGCCGAATGCGTTTGCTCGGATTCGAGAGCGTCGGGCCGCTCGAGCCGAATCGATGCGGGATGGATCGGGAATTAATCTAATAAATAAAGATGGGGAGCCTCGATTCCGAATGTACCGAGACTCGTCCGAAGAAACGCTCCGTAATTTGTCGGGCCAATTATTTTGAAAGATTCCCGGACTCTCTCTTCCAAAGATACGCGCCCGCTGTCCGCTCGAGAATGTCCGAAGGGCGATCGGAGGACGTTGAACGTCCCTTCGAGTCGTCGCGATATCGCGAAACGTGGCAAATTGGTTACGAGCGCCACGTTCGAGCGTCCTCCGTTACGTACATCGCGCCTTCGTAAACGGCGTCAGCGAATAAATTCGATCGGGGTCGCGGCTAAGCGATAAGGCCGTCGAACCTGCGGCTTTTCCATTGCCCTTAATTGCCCCACGGAAATAGAGACCGACTCCTCTAATGTCGAAGGGCCGAGTGCGTCGTTTCGTGGAAATACGCCCCGAGGCACCGAGGAGCGCGAGCGCTGGTCGAGAATCGAGCCGCTTTCGGTGGCTCTTGGCCGGAAAACTCTTCGAGAAGAGGGAATCGATGCGTTCTTCCCTTTTCGCGTATCCACCGATGCGCTGGCAGGCCACGACTACCACCGCACCTCGTTTCGCACTCGATCCACGAGAAGGCCGCTTCTCGGCGAAATCGTGCTCTCTCTCTCTCTCTCTCTCTCTCTCTCGTCGGCCACACCGCGACGCTTGTTCGCCGCAGGGAAAAAAGCCCGAGTGACGTAGGTACGGCCCGTTTATAATCCTTCGAGGTCCATCGATGCCATCGGGCACCCGACGAATCTTCTCCCCTCCTTTTCCTCGCGACGCTTCATGGACACGACGCGTCCGCTTCTTCCTGCCGCCTCCCATGGCGCGATTCCTAGAAAAATCGTGAGCCGTCAGAGGGTTAACTCTTCCCGGGCCGGTGTTCCCGAGCAACGGTTTTTCGGACATTACGAAGGGACGTATCCTAAGAAACGTAGAGAACGTACATCGACGGAGAGCGCCGCGATCGGCGATTATACCGATCGTACTTACGGAAATCCGTCCAAGTTACGAGGCAGGCTGTATTCGACGATCGCGCTACGAGCCTCGCAAAGGGAGATTCGAAAATGGAAAATCACGGTGGAAGCCGAAACGGGGCGATCCCTCCCGCTAAGCGTTTGCACGGGCCGAAGGTAATCCATAGGCGTGCAGGCACCAATCGGCTCGCGGCCGTCCTGCCGGCTATCCTTGGGGGTCGGCGGTCCGCCGGTCCGGCGGCGCGGAGGGGTTGTGGAGCTCTCCGCTCGCGGCACGGGGAACCGCGGCAGCCCTTCCGAATGATCCGCCCCGGTACAGACACCGCCGAAAGTTTCCGGACGCGCCTCGCTCCCCCTCGACACGGTCAGTGACGGCGATGAAAATTTGGCAAAGGCCCTCGTCGAGTCGTGCGAGCGGAGCGCTCGTCCCCCTTTGGCCGGAATCGGGGTCTCGACCGGCTACGATAACGCGCCGATCGCCGGCCATTGGTGGATCGACCGTGTACAGCCGGAACGCGTGCGAAAAAGTTGCGAGGCTCGGCCCTCGGCAAGGGTCAAGGGAGAAATCCCGGATGACGCGAGCGTCGCACCCTCCCGTCGTTCCTCGAGGACGCAAACCTATTCTCGCATTCGAGGAGGGTGCCGGCGCTGCTCGACGATGGCCCTCGAGCAATGCGGGGCCGTTAAAGCCGGCTACAAAATCCCGGGCACGTAATAATAGGGAATTCCGCGACCGACGTTCCTCCCGAACGGAAAGGCGAGGAGCCTCCGGAACGCGCACGGTCGAATCTCGCGGTGGAGAGGCGCCGAGGGCGTCCCCTTTGGGGCGAGGAATATTTCGAGAGAACTCTTTGTCCGGCGCTGTCCGGCGGAATTTTCCGCTTCGCGCTATCGATCTACGCTCTCCGGACGTGTCCGACGCGCGTCTACGCGCGCGTACACGTACGTCCGTACCGCGACACGTTCGCTCCTCGCGCCGACCATCCTCGGTCCTCGTCCAACGTGGAATATATTACCGATCCAAGGATTCGACGAAGGAGGGTAGTGGTGATACGGAGTAACGGGCAGACGAGGTACGCGTTCTTTCGTGCGCGAGAGGGAAAGAGAGGGGCGGATAGCGCGCGTGGGTAGCGACGCTCTGCGGCGGGCGAGTCGGCGGAGAGCGCTCGTCGGCCCTGGACGGGGAGGCTGCTCGCTGCTCGCCCCTCGCCCCTCGCCCCTCGCCCCTCGACCCTCGACCCTCGACCCTTGCGGGGGGTTGCGGTCCGTTGCGAGCCGCGTCGGGGGCGGGGGAAGGGCGCGGGGCGTCGCGGCGCAGGCTGCCGCACCCAGCAGCGCGCCTGCTCCCCGCGAGCCGGCGAAACGTAGAGCCGAGGCCGCCGGCGTCGAGCAGCAGCGCGCGGCCCTCCTCGGCGCAAAGACGCACGACGCTGTTGCTAGGCGAGCCTGGCCGATCCGCGCGCACCCTCCGACGAGCGCCGCGGGCCCTCCCGGAGGACCAAGGTCATCGCGAGGCGGCCGCCGAGCCCCGGAGCCTCCAGCCCGCGCGAGTGCGGCGAGGAACTCGAGGGAGCGGAAGTGCAGCGCCGAATCGGAGGAACCCGAAGGACTTTCGCGCAGAGATCGCCGCCCGCGAGCGTTCCTCCCTCGCTTTTCGCCCGGGGTTCGCGTCCTGGCTGGTGCAAAGGTGCGACGTTTGGAATCGCGAAGGAACCTCCCATCCCGAGAGTGCGGCGACTCGCGTCATCTCCGCGGCCCGTTCCGCCGGTATCGCCCCCGTGCCTTCGAGTCTCTCCGCGCCTTCTCCCTCCCCCAGTGTCCCCCTCGCGAACGCGACATCGGTGCCGATCTCGACGGCCCCTTCCACCGATCTTCCTCCGCGACTATTCTAGCCCCTTTCGCATCTTTCGCTCCTCGAGATATATCTCTGCCGGAAAGCCCGCGTCGCGGCCTCCTCGGACGATCTCGAGCTTCTTCCTTACCGATTTTCGCTCAGGAGCCGCCGATCGGCCGTCCGGCGAAGAAAATCGACGAGCGCGCGGCTCGGCCGCCTCGTCTCTCGGGCGCGTTGGTCGCGGGAGAGGCGGAATGCAAAGAGGCGAGAGCGTGGCTGGCTCCTGCTCCCTTTCCGTCCGAGCCGAGGGGAGGAAGGGAGGAAGGGAGGAAGAGTTAGGCGAGGTAGCCCCGGGAAAAAGGCGTCGTGGTTAGGCAGGGCGATCGGGAGGGAGGAGCGCGGCGGGAAGCGGCCGAAGGTTGAGGCACGATAGGAGGGATGACGAGGAGAGCAGGAAGACCGCGAACCGCCGTGTCAAGGTTGCACGACCTTGGTTCGGTCAGTGACGCGTACGGTGTCGCGTCGGGCTCGGAAAATTCAGGATCCGACGACGTGCGTGCCTCCGCCTCCCCAGCCACTCCCGCCTCCAACCCGCGCTCCCACCCTCCCCCCACGCCCCTCTCCCTTCTCGAATCTTGCGACGTTTCGGAAAACCTCGCGATCGCCGCTCGGCGCACCCCGTGGGACAGTTCGTTCGATTTCGACCACCGTCCGCGATCGGCTTCGTGGCCGAATCGACGACCTCTCGAAGCTTTCGACCGAGGCGGTCCTTTCGTCTCCGCTTCTGCCGAATCCTGCATCGTACGATTCGCGGGAGATATGCGACTCCTCGCCCGACTTATTTTAGCGAAGCGAGAGCAACGAATTCGGCGCGATCGTGCGTCGAGGTGAAAATGGTGCTTGCAAAAGCGCGGACGCGGGTGTCTCTTCGCGGTACGGCCGATGCGGAAAAATCGGTGAAGCGCGATGACGATTCGTCGGTGCACCAGCGATTCGCTTATCCGCTTCGGTCGAAATATACCGAGTTATTCCTCGGACTTTCAAAACCTCTTTCCCTCTCACGGGCGGTTCATCGACCTTCGCGCAGAAGCGCCGCTACACGCCCGTAACAACGCGGCCGAGTCAAAGGAATGATACGATGGTAAATAACTCGATACCCTGCCGGAAGTCTTGACCGAGTTGGCGAGCCCCGAAAGGCTATTTCCCTCGCGAAGGGTGGCATCGAAGCGATCGCGAGGGGACGCGCGGGACGAAGGATCTCTTCCGAAGCTCCGGGAAACTCCGGCCTCGCACTCCTTTAGCCGAGCGCGAAGCGACCAAAGCTATCGAGGATGGCCGAAGGTGGGTGGTGTCCGGTTTGACACGGGTCGGAGCCCCACACGCGCACCCCGTGCTCCGCGACGCCCGACGCCCGACGCCCGACGCTCTCTCCCCCGCGACTACTTCACCGGTACCTGGAGTCTCATTAGCGACGATACCCTCGATAGAGCCGCCACGAGAATGCTCTTCGCGTTATTTCCAAAGCTCGAACCTCGCTCTCCCTGCTCAAGAGTTCTTCGTGTAAACGCGCCGCACCCTCGATAAATTCGAAATTATTCCTTCGATCCTTTTTTTCTCGATCGCGAAAGGGCGCTATTCGAGGAGAGAGGGGTGTGGAGAAGCTCTGGCTAGAATTCGCCGGTGAGGAGTTGCGCTCGGAATCGCTCGCACAGGATCGAGGCTCGATCGCGTGGCGGAGGGTGAAAGACCGGGCCCAAGGAGAGTGGAGCTAGGCCGTGGCCCGCGCCTTGGGACGGGATAGGTCGGCCAAAAGCACTTTGGCAAATAGCGCGCCCTCCGAAACTCTCCGGGAGTTCGCCGATCCCCGAACACCGAACACGCGCGACACGCTCTTACGCGCTAGTTTGCGTCGCTCTTATGCCCGATATCGAGAGGATCGTCGCGGCCTTGGCGACAAGGTTCACCTTTTACGCATCGGAGTGTGCGCTGACCGAGCCGCGTGCCTCGCAAATTTGACGGCGTCTTTGCACCGTTCCGAGCTGCGGCTTTTCGCGCGAAGAACGACATCGCGATCCTCGATTCTCCTTTCCGCCCACCACCCTTCTCTTCGACCAGTCGTGGAAAGTCCTTGCGAAGGGAATTCTGCGGAAACGGGGGTAATCGTTTGAAGAGACGTTACTTTCGTCAGCCCGTAGATCAGCCGTGCGACGAGCGATCTTGTCGAGGAGTTCCGTGGAATCAGCGTCGTTCGAGAGGATCAACCCGGCGACGCAGGAGGCGGCGCTCGAAATATCCAGAGTGTATCGAGAGAATTCGGGAAGGGAGCGATCCTCCGGTGCACCTGTCGGCGGAGCCCCTCGCTTTCTCTCTCTCTCTCTCTCTCTCTCTCTCTTTCTCTCTCCCTCTCTCTTCCAAGGTATCGATTCGAAGGCGGCGACGTGCCGTAGGTAGAAGCGGAAGAGAGGAGTAGAGTAGAGTAGAGTAGAGTCGAGTCGAGTCGAGTCGAGTCGAGTCGAGTCGAGTCGAGTCGAGTCGAGGAAAGGAGAGGAGAGCGGGGTCAGTCGATTAATCGACGACACCGGCGCGGATAAGCAGTGCCGTTAATCGCGACATAAAGGAGAAGGAGGAAAGAGAGGAGGGGGAAGGTTTCGCGACTTTGCCGCTTCGATGCAACCGGAGGAGGCATCGACCGACTGGGACGGCTTGGATCTCGAGAGAGGACTGCTCGTCGATACCGGAATACTCGCGATCGTGATGTGCCCGAGTAAACACAGTGACGAGTGATGGTGGGTGATGAGAAGTGACCCGCCGTTTCGAATGAAGTGGTTTTAGGATGATGGTGGAGCGTGTCGAGGACCACCTCTTCATGTATCGACGTCCCGTGTACCGGGTCTTCCAGTACCTCGAAACCACCGAGTAAGTATATCGAATTGCCACCCTCCGAACGCTTGGTGGGATTCTTTACCTATCTTTTCTTCCTCGGAAATCGTGTCCTCTCGTTCGTGGATTCGTGGATCGAGAAGCGAGCAGCGCGCGTTCTCACGCCCGCGACCTTAGGCTCCGAACTTGGAGAACTCGAGAATGGTACGCTTGAGAAACGATCGGCGGAAAGCCCTGTCACGATTGTAAAGAAGCTACGCGACTCTCCACGTCCCCTGAAAAGTCTCCAAAGACTTTTTCCTGCGCGTCGAATCCTCGTCATTCGAATGCGGTTATCGAAGCGAGGGTAGTAAAAGGGATCGAGAGGAGGAGGAAAGAGCGGACCGTTTCCTAAAGCAGAAGCGTAGAAGGCTGCAGCGTGGATGGCGGGGGGCAGGGAAGCGGCGTGTTCGTGCGTCGAAACGTCTTTTCGTTCCTGTTACGTCGATGCCAGTGGGTAACCATGGCAAAATTGGCCTCATCGACCGCGAACGCGGCGTAACCGTTGCTAATTGCCGGCATCAACCGTGCCTCGGTGCCCTCGTAATCCCGCAGTCCTTTCGACAAGGTCGCAAACCTTTCGAGTTTCCCGCTCACCACCTTAAGAGCCCGGCACGATTTTCGATCGGGAATTCGCTTCTCTCGGACATCTTTTCCACCCTCGAAGCATCGATCGTCCAATGGCGGGAACCAAGTCGAACGAGTAACTTTTGCTCTCGCCCGAATCTCCCAATTACGCGCGAACCAAGTTTTCTCACAGAGCGAGAAACGTCGTATCCGAAAATGGAAGGGAACGCGTACTCGTCCTTCGACGGTACCTTGTACTTTACGCCACTCTTTTCCGATACTCCGTCAAGATCTAAACGGACGAATCGGTCCGGAAAACGTTCTCCTTGCAATGGTCCATACGCGAAGAACATTCGGAGGATATCCAACGCGCCGAACAAACGCCACGCCCCGCGGTTTCGTTCGATTCCCAATAGCCTTTCCGCATCACCACGATAAATCCACACGGCTCGACGACGATCCTTATAAATGCGACGACGATCCGATAGAAAGGGAAGATAGACGCGCGAATTCTTATTTAGCGCTTACCAGTTATGGATAAAGTTGTACCGAGCAAATTGCACGCTAGTGTCGAAAATCGGAAAGGTCTCCTCGTGCAGCCGAGGTTCGAGAAACTCTCAAGCCCGGAGGCTCGTCATTTTCGAATCTGGTAGGACCACCGTCGGTTCCTACGTCCACGCCAGTCCGGACTTACGAACCGGATCTTCGAGCCAGAGGCGATTCGACCTTCGGTTTCACGGGCCTCGTCTAGGAACGTGGACCAACGTCGAACCAATCGGCAGGGTTTTCCGAGGCGCGTCTCCCTCGACGAACGACGTCAATAAAGTCCGACTCTCGGGGAAAGTCAGGAAGGAAGAAAGCGCGCCGCGTGGAAAATAATTTAGGCGCTCCAACGTCGTCTCGTAATCGGGGTAAAGGTGGAAGCGAGCGCGGAGCTTCGCGAAGCGCGACGGTGTCGAAAGGATGCGCAATTGCCCAACCACCGTCGCCGCAGTCCAACGGAAGCGCAGTCCGTAGGAGCGACGAACGCGTGCCTCCGCTCGCACCGCCTTGCCGCCGAGCTTCTCGCGGCTTGGACAAACTTTGGAACGACCTTTGCCGAAAGTCGCGGCGAGAAATCGCTAAGAAAAGGAAGGACGAGAAGGGCCGTGCAAAGTGGCTGGCGAGTCGATGATCCTAGGCTCGATCTTCTTCGAGTATCGCCAGGAAATCGGCCTTTTCCAGAGACAATTCTCTTCGGTGCAAAATCAATGGTCGATCCTCCCGTATCCCGACTGGTCGGCGATTCGATCGATGTTCGAAACGGGGAACGCCGGGGTATCCATACTCGAACGTTCACTCTCGGTCGTGATATCGCACAATTCGGACGAGCATACTTTTTTCATTCCTTTGAGTCTCGCTGGAATTTACGCCGGAACCTATAGAACGCGACGAGGCCCACGTTCCCCCGTCCGATCCCTTTTAATCGGTATTTCAGTCTACGCGTTTACGCGCCTTCGAACGAATCTTCGCGTAGAAGGGTACGCGATTATTCGAACACGTCGCGCAATACGCACTCCGCGTCTCGAGGATCGCCCTCGAAAGCGTCGGCCAAAAAGGTTCGGTGAGTGGCCCGAGCTGGTACTTTCGAGCTTTGGTACCGAGTCGGAGAGCGCTCGCTTCACTCGGAAAGCGGTCCGACGCGCGTATCGCTTCGCTAGCCTCGATCCGAGGCGACTCGTGCGCTCGCGGAGCGCTGTCTCCGGCCGGTCTGTCGCGGCTGGATAGCGAGGAAATGGATAGAAGTCGCGTACCGTTCATTCGCGCGCCTGGAATGGCAATATCGGCACGATTCTTTGGCTCGTCCCACGCGGCTGGAAAGGACCGCCGTCGTGGAAGGGTTGGAAGGAGGGGAGGAAAGGTAGAGAAACGATCGGGAGGAAGAGAAGCGAGGAGAATGGCAGGTTGTTCGTTCGACGCCTCGATCAGTTCCTGCTCAACGGCGGATGTGCGCGCACGGCTTTGAACGCGTATCCGCGCGGACCTACGAGAGGCGAGGATGCCCCGCTAAGTTTTCCCTCGATTCGCGAGAAAGCGGTCGACGAGTGCATCCCTCGTGCTCGTTATTCCCCCCCCTCGAAGCGCCCTACCCTCCCAGACATTCCGGCAAACTGGCGCAGCGATGCGCTCCCTTCCTCTTCGTCCTTCTCCGCCGCCGATAATAATTGGCCCCCCGCGTAAATGTCGGTGCCTTTGGGAAGTGGCTCTGCTCGGCGATTGCCTTCGGCTCCGAAGGATCGGAGAGAGAACCATCGCTCCATGAGCGCGGCGAATAGCGCGGAATCGCGTACGACGGGACGCGAATAAACTCGAACTCGGGCGCAAGATGCGTAAGAGCAAAGTTGGACGCGCCAATCCGACGAGGAAAGAAGCCATGACCATTGATCGAGGATGCTTTCCTTCATCGTCCGAGGGATGTCGGTGAATCTTGTCCGTCTTTGAACTCTTTCGATAGAAGAGGTTCGCGTCGAAGTTCGCCAACCTTGGTGGATACGCGTGTACACAGGCAGGGAGATAGAGAGAGCGCGAGCATCTCGGCACGATGGTAGAGCTCGTGGAACGTAAGGCGAATGGAATTTCCTGGCCAGCGTGTCGAGCGAAAAATCTCGATATTTTCGGCAAGGACCGCAGGAGGATGACTTATCTGAGGCGAGAGAAGGACCGCTTCTCTCGGCTGCGGGAGAAGGGCTGCGGCAGAAACAGCGGCGGTGGCCTACTGTGCTCCCTCGGCCAGTTGGGCTACGAAGATTCCTACAGCCCCGACACTTTGGGCACCTGGAAGTTCCACAGAGCTTCCCGCCTCAGGTAATCATTCGGCCGCCAAGCCGACGATCGTCCTTCCACCGCCCTCCCAATCGAACAAAGGGAATTCGAGGGCCTCTCGAGCGCTTCCCTCGTTGACCAGCGACGAGCATCGTGTACTTCCGAGAGGATTCGTCCTTTCCTACCGAACCTTAGAGGCGCGTCCGCCGGCAGAGGATCCTGGCAGGATCGACGGGGAGAGATCGAAGACGCGATCCCCTAGCCTGCTCGAGACCCCGTTCTTCCGTGTGCTCCCAAGGATCTTTTAGCGCGCCTCGGCTCCTTACATCCCGGACGATGCAAGAGCGCAATAGAGAAAGTAATAGTGAAAGGTAAAGCGCGTGGGCGAGAGTCGCAGGTGCGTAGTGGTTCTGGTCGAGCCTGCGGCTCGGCCCTGCCTACCGGCACCCCCCCCCCCCCCCCCCACCTCCTATCCTCTCTTCCCCATCGCCAACGCTCCTTCTCGGAGCGATCCTCCTCGACCTTCCCTCCCTCTTTCGCGCCGACATTCGTCCTCACACCGCGCGCTACCACGTAACACGGGCGTACCTCGTTTTCGATATTTTCTTGGCCTGTACGAGCGTCGATCGAAACTCTCGAGAGAACTCGAACTCGGAGAGCGTAAGAAGCGTCGGCCCGGAGGTAGGAAGGCCCCGACGCCTCGCGTCTCGATCGAATCGCAGACCGAGGCGCCTCGAGTCTTACGGAAGCATCGCGAATCGTGCGGCAGAGATACGTTACGGAGAGACATTGCCGAGACGTAAGCGGGGCGAATGCGACGGAGCTCGGGTCAGCCCTGCCCGCGATCGTCGCGTACATCATTCCATCGGCCGTCATTTCCGTAACATCTCCGAGGAGTGCCGCGTTGTCGTACCGCGGCATAACGTTCTCGGTACGACGCATCGTACCCAAAGCGAGAAAGGGGCATCGGCGATTCTGCCGGCACGGCGATGCCCGTTTTATTCGATTACGCGACCATTCTATCCAAGAACGCGCGCCGCGACAGGGGCGACGTTCCTCGCTGCGTCGCGCGACGTTTTTGAGCGATACGTAGATCGTGGCAAAAGCGTGGCGGTCGGACGGACGCTCGAGTCGTCCCACGTTCCTCTCCGCGCCGAGAGGAAACGTCCGCAATTTCTATCGCCGGCCGCTTTAACGGGGTTACCGTCGTCTCTGCATCCGGCCAACTCGGCGATAAACGAGTGACCGCTCTCCACCGCACGGCTATTCGCGGCCCGCGGTATCGCGACGGGGACGATGACGACTCGATCGATCGTTCCGATTCCCCCGGACACGGGCCCCTCCGTTGACGAGCGCGAGCGCTCCCGGTCATCCTACCGCGCTTCCCTTTCCTCGTTCGAGCCTTCGCATCCTAGATCGCGGATCGCGTTCTTAGCCACGACGCGTTCATTTACGACCCTGTCCTCCGTGCTCGTTCCAAACGGCGTCGCTCCTTCTGGCTCTGCTCCTCGATCGTATCGACGGTTAAAAAAAAAAAAAGAAAAAGAAGCGCGAGTCCGCCAAAAGGCGAATAAAAATATTTGTCAAAGTCGCGCAAGGTTTTCTGCGAGGCCAGTTTCGTTTCAATAACGTAACTCGCGAGAAAAGTATCGCGAACCGTGGGTCAAACCAATTTCCCGCCTCCGGTGCGTGCGTGGCGTAAAAGCGGGGCGGGTTTTAAAGAGGGTTAACGGTTCGGGCTCGTACGGTTCCGTAGGAGTGTATTGGGAAAGTGCTGGGAATAGAGGAGAGGGCAACGGCAGGATTCCTCGAGGCGACTCGTGGCCCTCGGTACCGCAGCTTCGGCCCTGACCGACGGCATTCCATAGGCGGACGATGCGCGTAATAAGTATTTACGTTAATAGCCGCGATGCAAACACGGCTCGCGGAATGGTACGCGACATTTCCATCGAACGCTCTTGACGGGACTACCGACGTCCGATCGTTCGGTTCAGAGCGAGACAAATTCTGGCCAACGTCTCGCTCGAGGCGGCCGTGGCCCAGCTTCGAGCGGTTTACCAATTTCTTCCGTATCGCCCTCGCCGTTTACGGCGAATCATCGCTGGAAGAGTACTTGGAAGCTCGCGAAGGCAGCCGAACGATGGATCGTCGGGCGACTGGCGCGTCAAATTTTGGACGATGCCATCGACCGACGACGATCGGGCGGTAAGGCGCGTGAAAGAAGGAAGAAGGAGCGCCGATAGGGTAGAGAAGAAGAGAGCGCCTGGCCTCTTCCGGATATTCCACTTCGCGTAGTCTTCCTCGATATACATATCCAATGTTGTCGAACAAAGGGAGGCAAGTTATCGCGACGTCCTTCCATCCGCGAGGTCAAAACGCGCTCGTCGGCTTTGGCGCCCCCGCTTTGCGCGCCGACAAGAACGCGCGCATCGGCCATTCTCCCCCCCCTTTTTTTTATTCCCGCCAAGCATTTTTTTCACGGAGGCTCCGTCGGCGGCCGAGGTTACGGTTCGACGGAGCTGCATCGCGAATAAATACCAGCGGGATCGCGCAAACGTGTCGGAGGAGGGGCGAGCGGCCCTAGAAAGGGCGGGTAGGAGGATCTCCCGCGGGAGACCTTTCGAATGGGATATCGCGAGGAGCCAGAGGCCCGTGCCGGAGGTAGGCGCGTGCGCGATTCTTTCGAAAGGCAAAGGAACCTTCCCTGAAAACCTCCGGCAGAGCTTCATCTTCCTTTCGCCCCCGATGCGATCTACGTCCAATTAAAGCCCGACCCTCGACGCGCATACCGTGCCCGTGCAAGCCGACTTCGCTTTGGCCCTTCCTCCGACGAATTTACGTCCATCGCCTTCCTTCTATCCACTTTCGAAGACTCCGCGATCTTTGATGCTCGGCATTACGATAAGCGAGGCACGCCGAGTTTAGCCTCGACGTACTTTGTCCCCTCGCGGCACACGCCGCCTAATTGACCCGCGGATTTCGCCCGTCGGCTCGCGCACCTAGCTCTTTCATCCTCGGACAAGAGCTTACGCGCGAGACACGACTTTACGGCGCTTCTCCTTTCCATCCTCTTGCACCGATCGGATAGACGAAAGTCTATGACTCTTGGCCGTACCGCGTTCGACTCGTAGAATCCAGCCTTAGGACGAAAGGGCGAAATCCTCCAATCGGATTTCGCAAGTCGTATCGTTTCTTCGTACCTTTTTTTTTTTTCTTCTCCCCGACCTCGTACGGTTAGCGGGATATGTCGTCGTCGTGCGTTCGACTGGACACGGCCGTCGGCTAAACGACGATACGGTCGAAGACAATAAGCGGATGAGCCATTTTATTAGGTCATCGTCTGACGTCACCGCCGACCATTCTCGCCCGAAGAGAGTAAGACAGAGCCGTGCACCGCCTCTCCTTCCCTCGGCATCCTCTTCCTCCTTCCGACACGTTTTCCAAATGTCGCTCTGGCCAATGCTGATATATATACACATATATCACTCTGCACTGTACGCGATTTCGATACGCGTTCACGATCTTCGTAATACCTAAATATAAGGAGTTAGCAAATCCGAACGTAGTTGAGAGTAGAGTATCTCGCACGAAGCTCGCGGTAATATACCATTGTGTTCGTCACGATGACGGAACGCTCGTTCGCGTTTTAAGGCCACGTGGAACCTCACCGTCCTGCTTTCCGACAGAGGCTCACGGTGAATAGAACCGTTGACGGTCCAAACAACTTCGATCTTTGCGCGAATCGGATATTGGACCCATGCGGAAGGTACGACAATTTTTACAAGATCGAATTTCACGTAAACCTATTTGTACGCGTGGTGCGAAAGTTTCTATACGGTGGAAAAGCGCCTAATACAGTTTTAGTCCGCAAAGAAAAACCAGTAGGAAAGAGGATGAGGGGTGTAAACTTACATGCTGGCGAGGAAGTCGATGTTCGTAAACTTGATTTTCTCCCGAGATTACGGCGAAAATGTATTTTGGGAGGAAAAGCTTCGGGAAAAGATCCTTTCGCAGGTAAGGCAAGAGACGAATGATCAATCCCCTTGGCAGGCTGCACCGTCATTCGGCCAGGGTGCATAAAGATTTGAAGGGACGCTGCATAATGGAGGCGGTCGGTGGCACTGCGCCGTCTAACTCCGGGTTTTAATATTTGATGCAGCCATGAGGGGATGAGCACTGGAGCGGGAGATGGAGGCGGAGGCGGGGGCGGAGGCGGAGGTGGTGGCGGTGGCGGTGGCGGCGGTGGCGGCGGCGGCAGCGGCGGTGGCGGTGTCGGCGGCGTTCAGGGCAGCGGGGGAGGCCGAAACACACCGCCACACGGATCGCCAACCCCCATGGACAAGGCCACCCTGAAGGTTCATCTTCCCAATGGTAAATCATCTTTGCGCACTCTCTCTCTCTCTCTCTCTCACACACACACACACACACTCCTCCCCGACCTTTCCGCCGCTTCCTCGGCCCTTTTCTCTCGAGCGCTTCGGCCAAAACTTACTTCCGTTTCGAAGGTGGTTTCAACGTGGTCAAATTCGGCGACGCAATCGACGTTAGAGGTATAATCTCACTGGTGACGAGCAGATTGGCGGTTGGCACGAGGCACTACCGTAATCTCTACGCGATGAGACTGCATCATCCCGGATCCGGCGAGAGCTATTGGCTCCATCAGGATACCACGATGTATCAGGCAAGTTGGCCCCCTCTCCTCTTTCTCCTCGAATTCGACGAAAGAACGAAAGCGCGCCGTATCGATGCGTCGCGGAATCGTGCTCGGATGTATCGTACGCGGTTAAACCTGAACACGCTCGATATCCTGTTCGCGAATCAGGTTCAAGAAAAGTACGAGAGGAAGCACCCTCACTGCGAATGGAGATACGAACTGAGGGTACGTTACCTGCCCCAGAACCTGAACGACCTGTACGAAAAGGACAAAGTCACCTTCTACTACTACTACGATCAGGTGAGACATCCTCCGCAAGCTCGCGGTGCAGCTTGCAAGGCCGTTTGCCACCGCCTAAATTTCCATCGGCCCGCCTTGCGACGTTCATCGCCGACGTTGCTTCAGGTCCGAAACGATTATCTGTGCGCGAATCATCCTGCCTTGGATCAAGACGTTGCCGTTCAGCTCTGCTGCCTGGAGATCCGATACTTTTTCAAGGACATGCCGCAAATGGCCCTCGATAAAAAGAGCAATCTGGAATACCTCGAGAGAGAGGTACGTGGGCTTTGACTCGATTCTTCGCAAACCTACGGATTCCTAATCGTGCGGATGTCGACAGGTCGGCCTGCACAAGTTTCTGCCCCGTTCCGTATTGAACGGCATGAAACCAAAGGCGCTTCGTAAACTGATACAGCAGCATTTCAAGAAGGTGGCGGCCCTCTCGGAATTGGAGTGCATGTTCAAGTTCTTTGACCTACTGCGGGCGCACTACAGGTTCGATCAGGAAAGGTTTATCTGCGCCTTGGGGGTAAGACAATTTTCTCGTCCTCCTCTTAGTCGGCCATAACGATCGCGTTTGGTCCGCGCGACCAACGTTTCTCTCTCTCTCTCTCTCTCTCTCTCTCTCTCTCTCTCTCTCTCTGCCTCTCCATTTTCCTCCCAATACGTCCTTTAATTTCGCTTCGCAGTCGAGCTGGTCCATACCCGTCGAGCTGGTGATCGGTCCGGATTTAGGAATATCTTACATGGCGCATCGAGGCGGAACGGTGGTCTGTAGATCGATCTACGTAAATGCCCGAGCATCCACTTCGCACGTCCAACCGGATTTTTCTCGCCTTCTTTCAGCCCACCAGGATGGCCGAGTTCTCGCAGATACAGTCTATCCAGACCTTGGTGTCGGACTGCAAAGAACACGCAAAGGCCTGTATCAAGTTGAGAGTAGCGGGAGCTGCCGAAACTCTGAGCATAACTTGTTCGAGCCTCGACCAGGCGGAGAGCTTGGCGGATCTGATCGACGGATACTGTAGACTGGTGACCGGAAGCAATACCTCCTTGTGGAATAGAAAAGGTATGCGTCGAGGCAAAACGCGAACCGAAGTTTATCCGATCGTTCCGTCGTTCTGCCATCAACGTCGTCGATCACTTTCGATCAACGAGGCGCTTTCATACGATACATTTCTCGAAGGTCCGCTCGTTATGTTTTCTTAGCCGTAAACGCTCAAACACTCGCAACTTTCTTACGCCGATAAAGTGATATTAAGAGTTAATCCTTTACGCTTCCAAGCTGCATCCTGGAAAAATTATCCCTGTCCGTGCAAAGGTTGGTAGAGTTAAACGATCCCTAGCTATAGCTTACGATGCATGCTCGGCATGCACGATCGCCGCCCAACGCCTTGGTTCCCAACGCCTTAATCGCCCTTTACTTGACGCGACAGATGCTCATCCACCAAAGTACAGGCAGGATGGATCCAATAGTCCGGAGAAGAACGTCAGCAAAACGGGAACTATCCTCTCGGAGGACTATGCGGAAATCGTCGACGAGGAGGGCGACTACTCGACGCCGGCCAGTGAGTAGAGCGATTTTACTCGCAGGGAAATGGTGTGGTTTTTCTCAACCCTTCCGATTGGATTACACCAATATCGGGAGAAATTCCGTCCCTCGGTCTATCCTACAATATGGGTCAAATATGTCCGTAATCCTTTCAGCCCGCGATTACGAAATAGTGCGAAATCAGGTGGAATTGGGTGAAATCATAGGCGAGGGTCAATTCGGCAACGTGCACAAGGGCTCGTACAAGGGAAGAGATGGCCAGACGATAGCCGTAGCCGTGAAAACTTGCAAAGTCGATGCCGATCTTGCCACGGCCGAGAAGTTCCTCGAAGAAGCTTGTGCGTACACCTTGGGCCGATTCGAAGGAATTCCCTACGACGATCGAGGCTCGCAAGGAGGATGACGTTTTTTTTTTGTTCCTTCCGCAGATATCATGCAACAATTCGAACATCCGCACATTATTCGACTGATCGGCGTGTGCTCGGAGGCACCGATTTGGTTGGTCATGGAATTGGCAAGGCTAGGAGAGATGCGAGCTTATCTGCAATCGAATAAAAACCGATTGGATCTCGCAACCCTGCTGCTTTACACCTTTCAACTCAGCACTGCCTTATCGTATCTCGAGAGCAAGAAGTTCGTGCACAGGTAAATTAATCCGCACCGAGAGTGCTCCCTCGCTTTCGCGCGCCACTCGCGAAGCTTCGCTTCATCGTGGATACGAATCTAGGGATATCGCGGCGAGAAACGTCCTGGTTTCCTCCCACAACTGCGTGAAGCTGGCCGACTTTGGGCTCAGCAGATGGGTGGAGGACCAAAGTTATTATACCGCTAGCAAATGCAAGCTGCCCATCAAGTGGATGGCGCCCGAGAGCATAAATTTCAGGAGATTCACCACGTCCTCGGACGTTTGGATGTTCGGTAAGATTTGACGTCAGGTCCGCGCACGTACACACTTTTCTCCGGGATCGTATCGTAAACGCAACTCGTCCTCGCGGCTCTAGGTGTGTGCATGTGGGAGATTTTGATGCTGGGCGTCAAACCGTTCCAAGGCGTCAAGAATAACGAGGTGATAAGGAAGCTGGAGAACGGCGAAAGACTGGCACTGCCCAACCACTGCCCGCCAAGGCTCTACTCCTTGATGTCTCAATGCTGGAGCTACGAGCCCAGCAAGAGGCCGACTTTCAAGGAGATAAGGGAAACCCTGCAGTAAGTGTCGGGAGAAGTAGGAAGAATGCGATGCTCTTCGGCACGTTATAGTGCCTTACGGAAGTTTAGCCTTTTACGCCAAGTATTCTAAGCCAAGTCGTGGATTTCAGCGAAATATTATTGGAGGAGAAGCATCAGCAGCAGGAGACGATGCGACGAGAAAATCGAAGGGTACAAGCCATGTCCTGGGGTAGGTATCGAATCTTAGGGCGATCGTGCGTCTCGAGAAGGACTCGAGGAGGTTTCTATCGAATTCGTTCGGAAGGGAGGGAAGGGTTGGGGGAATCTGGCAAAGGGGGCAAGGTCCCCTTTGAGAGAATTAAGAGAGAGAAACGGACGCGTTGCAGGTGCGGACGAGGTCCCGCCACCGAAGCCGTCGAGGCAACCGCAGAGCGCGAGCGAGCAGGCCCAGCTGACGGCAGCGGCGCCAGTCTCGACGTACATCGTCGCGCAGAGCCCGGAGGTGTTGGCCCAGCTCCTCAAGGACAACCAGGCCAGGGGGGTATGTCCCTCCGTCTACACGACACCCGCCTCGCCCTTCAACACCCTTGCCGTGCAATTCCAAGAGGAGGATCAGATCCTCACGACGGCCGTCGTCTCCGACCTCCCCTTCTTCGATCCCACGATATCCGAGCCCTCGGCCTCCCACGACACGCAGTCGGGGGATTCCACGCTGTCGGACACCAACCTCGACTCCCTCGAGTCCGCCGACACTCCCCTCGCCTCCGGCCTCGGCATCGCCCCCGGCGAGCCCGGCCAGGCCCACTCGCCCGCCCTCCACAGAAAGCACCAGAAGGTTAAAGAGATGCAAAACTTGTATGCCGTCAGCTCGAAAGCGATCGCCGGCATCGCCGCCGACCTCTACTCCCCCGTGCAAAAGTTCCCCAGCCCCGGCCCCCACCCACCCGCCACCTCCGGCCCCTCCGCGCCCTCCGCGCCCTCCGCGCCCTCCGCGCCCTCCGCGCCCACCGCGCCCTCCGCGCCCTCCGTACCCTCCCTCTGCGCCGACATTTACGGCCCTGTCGCGAACTTCACCCAGAGCTCGGCCATCGTCGGGAACCTGAGCCAGAGCCCGAGCCTCGGGGGCAATTTCGGCGAGAACCCCGGGAATTACGGGCCCGCCAGCTTGATCGGCGTGGCCGGGAATTTCGGCCAATTCGGCCCCGCCAGCGCCGGCCCACCGCAGAACGCGCCGATTCCCCAAAGCACGCCCGGCAACGTCGTCTATCCGCGACCCGTCGGATCCTCCGCTCTTTCCTCCGCGTCCACCTCGGAGTGCCTCTACGGTCCCGTTCTCAAGTTTCGGGCGCAAAACGTCCAGGGCTCGTCGGACTCCAAGCCCCTCAACGCTCCCGTCCTCTCGTACGGCCAGAGCGGAAGGAGCAACCTGGCCCACGCTTCCGCCCAGTGCGCGCAGCCTCTGTCCTCCTATACCCAGAGCTATCAGCATCAGCAGATATACTCGAACATTGGCCAACCGGCGCAGCAACATCAGCAACATCAGCATCAGCAGCATCAGCAGCAGCAGCAGCAGCAACAGCACGCGCAGAACCTGCAACGTCAGAGTCCCCTTCAGCAAGCGGTTTCGTATATGCCGACGCAACAGGGCGTTGGCCAACAGAATCAAGTACCCGGGCCCATCTACACGGCCCACGCCACCTCGGTCTCCCTCGTGCAGGCCCAAAAGGTGCAGCTTCCGAGCTACGTTCAGCAAGCTCAGCCGGGAATGGGGAATCAGGGGCCACAGCAGCAGTCGGGCTGCCCGACGCAGCAATCCTTCGCGCCGAGCGGCGCTCAGTCGCAATTCTACGCGGCTCAGCAGCAGCCTGGCCAGCAGTACGTCCATTCTAACGCGCCTGGCTTCCTCGTCGGTCAGCTGGCGGCGACGGGCGCCGTCCCTATCACGGAACAAGCGACGGCCACTGGTACGGCTCAGCAGCACCTCGCGGCGAGTATCGTCGGCCAGCCGAGCATTGCCAAGTCCTGCCAGCAGCAAATGGCCGCCGGAATAGCAAAGATCACGACGTTCGTAGCTCAAAGGCAAGACGAGCCGCTGACGAGCTCGACGGACGGCACGCTCTCCGGCTCGCTGATCTCCTCCGCCGTCAGTGACGGTACGATGTCGTCCAGCAGCTCCATGGCCGAGGAGGCACAGCAGGATCAGGTTTGAGAATGGCCACCTTAGGAATGACAGATTCGCATTCTTACGTTATGCAAAGACGGAAAAAAAGAGAACGAGCAGGAATGAAAGAAAGAAAATGAGGAAAGAGACCGGGGCGTTTAACGTTTAGCGCGCTTCCGCGGCCGGGACTTGCGCCTATCTTTTGCAACACGCCGAGTTTCCCTCGGAAATCCGGATGTACATACCAGCTTTTTGGCTTATACGTATACGCACATTTATGTCTCTCTTTCTCTCTCTCTCTCCCTCTCTCTCTCTCTCTCCCTCTCTCTCTCTCTCTCTCTCTCTCTCTCTCTGTCTCTCTCTCTCTCTCTGTGCGCACGTATCCGCGCTCTGCGTACACGCGCGCGCGCACACACGCGCGTATATACATATAAATGCCACAGGCGCACGCACGTGTGCTCGGGTTTGGATCACCAAACGAGATCCACCTCTCTCTCTCTCTCTCTCTCTCTCTCTCTCTCTCTCTCTCTCTCTCTCTCTCTCTCTCTCTCTCTCTCTCTCTCTTGGCCGTGTCGAAGCGAGAAAAAGCAGCGTCGATGCGACGCTTTCGTTTGCAGTTTTGGTACGCTGATTTATGCATGTCGAATGAACACCGCACTGTACTCTACTTACTCCCTTTTTTTTTTTCTTCCTCCGTCCCGAACCCCCACCCGTTATAACGTACGTTGCATGCGGCCGATTGTGTACTGCACCACTATTATCTCCAAAGTGTCTTGCATCTCAAGGATTATGCATCTCTTTAATTTTGACCGTGTACATACCCAACGACGGTTATAACCAAAGCTCTTCGCCCGGCAACGCGAGGTTCAAGGTTCGACGCTAATTTTCAGAGAATCGTTCAGTCGCAGCTGCTCGACGGCACCGCGGAGAACTTTCCTGGGGGCATCGACGACGAGCAAAAGTTACTGGAGCAACGACTTTTGGAGCAGCAACGCCAGTCGGAGGAGGATAGCCGCTGGTTGGCCAGAGAGGAGGTAGTATGCGCATAGAACCGACGAACCTTTGCAACTTTGGCCCTCTCGAATCGGATGACAGACGTAGACTTTTCTTCAGAAGCGTCTGTCGATCGCGACCAGCGGCGACGAGAGCGCCAGCCCGCCGATCCCGCGCTCGGTGACGCAGTCGCCCAGCCAGGAACAGCACTCGACCAACACCACCGGCTCCCTCGGCTCGGACAAGGGCTCCGACAAGGTCATCGTCGTAAAGGTAACGCGATCGTACGTCGCTCTCGACGAGGCCCGGATTATCGGTCTCTTGCGAATAAACGAATGGCCTTCGCGTTGACAGAAAATGGAACCAACGCCCACCGCGGACTTGGACAGGACGAACGACAAGGTGTACGACTGCACCACCAGCGTCGTTCGGGCGGTCATGTCCTTATCTCAAGGTACCGATCGAAAGCTCCTCGATCCTGGCATCCCTAGCGGGCTCCCCCTCCTAAAGACCGATTTGCAATCGCAGGTGTTCAACAAAGCAAGGCTGATCAGTATCTAGAACTAGTACGTAAAGTAGGTATCGAATTAAGGGCGCTCCTATCCTCGGTGGATGCCCTCGTAGAAATCTTACCTATATGCGCTCATCGCGAGGTGGAAATGGCTCACAAGGTCCTGAGCAAGGACATGGCGGAATTAGTGACGGCGATGAAATTGGCCCAGAATTACAGCGCGACCACTTTGGACGCCGAGTACCGAAAGTAAGCTTTTCTCCTTGTCGGTAAGCAAATTAGCGCGTCTCGCGCGCAGCGTGCGCTTTCCGAGTAGCCAGACGGTAGAGCGAGATGCCATTGGAAACAATGGTATGGAACTCGCCGATCGAAACGTACTTACTCTCGCCGCTTATCGTGAGTAAGGAAGTTTGCCAGGCCGAGTCCGCGTACGGGCCGCAACTTATCCGAGTTATACGATGCGCAGGGGTATGCTCTCCGCCGCTCACATCCTGGCGATGGACGCCAAGAATCTTCTGGACGTGATCGACTCGATTCGCATTCGCTATCCGTACGTGGACAGTCAGATCTGCCAGAAGCAGAACGATGCGGTAACGCAGACGCGAGAAGCGAGCGCGGAAAATCGCATACGATCGAGTCAGTCCGGCGAGCAGTTCCTACGGAGGAGCCAGTCGGGCGAGAGGCACGGATCGAGCTTTCGGCAGAGCCAGAGCGGAGACCTCCTCCACAGGATGGGCCAATCGGCCGATCGATCCCTGCAGGTGACCCTCCGCGCACCGGCCTTCGTGCTCCGAGCGATGCTCGGATCTCGGGCTTCGTTCGGATGCCGGATCGGATACCGGATCGGATGCCGGATCGAATACCGGATCGAATACCGGATCGAATACCGGATCATCGGGTACCGATCCTCGACGCGCGACTAAGACAGGCTCTGGCCCCCGACTCCTCTTCTCCAGTTCTCTCAAGAGTCCCTCTCGACTCTTGTCCGAGAACTTTTCTATCGACGCTTCAGCCTGTCTTATTCGGCACGAACGCGAAACGAAAAAAGAAAGACTTATACGAGAGCGCGACGTCTTTCCTCAGGGAAGCCAGTCCGACATCAATACCGGCTCCAGTCTGGAGAGAAGGCATCATATCGTGACCAACAGCCTTGAGCGTAATTCGACGACGAGGCGACAAATGGCGACCAACAGTTTGGAGAGAAAAAGACCGTCGCTCTCGTGCAGCATCAGCCCCATGAACAACTCCGTTAACCTGCCACCGATGGTGCCGGTTCCTTGCAATTTGGTCCAAACCGTAGGGCCGCTCGTTCACCCGAGTCAGTCGGTGACGTCGGGTGTTAGTCAGCAGGCGGTACTCGCTGCTGCGAATAACAAAGTTGCGAACGAAACTTCCATAAGCGACAGCTAACAACGAGATGCCTTGTATTGAGGTAAACCTCGTTTACGAACAGTGCTGGATTATCGCCGGCCGAGGGGCCTCGCGGATCGAACTGCCGCGCCTTAAACATCCTTGGCCACCGAGATCGCGCTCTCTCGTAGCTTTCGAGCTGCTCGATCCGACACTGTTCGTAAGACACGAATGATCCGTGTCTCGTAACGATGCCTCCGATCTACCCTTTCTTTTCGCCCTCTTTTCCAGGAATACGTCGGAAGTGGCACTGATTCGTGTGTAAATAGACGACATCCTACGAGTTACCCTTGCAGTGTCTCACGAAGCATCTCCTCGACGAGAGATTTAGTATTTGTGCTTTTTAGCTCTTTTTACCCTTTAACCATACGGACTCATCGTATAACGTACTTATAGATAGGACAGTATTCGTTAGATCACGGCGGTAGTAGTAGTATCGCCATCAGGTTTAAGTCACAGCTATAATGAAATCACTCCAAAGCTTTAGGATTATCTTTAGTATTTGTTATGGTCTACGACGAGCACGTGTACGAAACGAAGCAGCGGAGAGCCTCGCCTTGTTAGAACTACGATCACGGATTTTCACGATGACGGTTCGCTCCTGCGAGCTATCCCGCTAAACCTCTCGACCTTTTAACAACGTCGATCGCCAGAGCTAACGCCAAGGAACGCGCTTTGGCTCAAGACGCGAGCAACGCGACTGCGGCGAGAGTTTTGCCGGCGGTTTTTCATCGATCGTACGCTTCAGGAGTGATCGTCTTATGGGCGTCTTATGGGCGTACAGAGGTGTCGATCGGTCGTTTATCGATCGGACCCCGCGTCGCACATGGCTCATCGCACATGACTAACCGAGAGGCCATTTGTCCTCCTTGCATCGCCCCTCGTAATACGGTGCAGGGGGGTAGAATTTCATTCGGAGCACGAACATACGATGTTGTTCTCGATGCAAGTTTAAGAAGAAACTCGATAGTCCATTTCCTACGTATAGAAGCGCTGCGAAGCGGCTCGATTATTAATGTAAAAAGTGGGACTGAGCGTTATCTCTCTATTGGGTGATTATTTAACGATCCACGCACGCATACGTGACATTTATACGAAATATTTTATAAAAAGCTAAAACCTTCTACAGCAGCAAATCAGTTCCTACGATGTAACCTTAGGAAACTTCGTCTTTCGATTAAGGATATTGCTAACGACTTATCGGCGTCACTTATCGGTGGCGTAGGAATACAGTGCATTTATAATACGTCGTATATTCCATAGGTGTAAAGTATTCCTTTTGTGTTTACATATGACGCATCGATCTTAAGTTCCTGGGAATAACACTGGGTGTCCTACTTGAACCGCAACCTTCAAATTTACCTTTAGGTGCATTACTCCGTCACGATTAATATACGATCGCTCCATCGCGGTTGGTATATACATTATTATCGCTGCCAGCACGATGAGATACCGATTGGCATTCCGAATGCTACTCTCCTTATCTCGTCTCTCCAGCTTTAAGCGACAATGTGCCAAGGTATAATACTAAAGATACAAAACAGACTTTTCTACAACTCCGTTGGAAATACATGTACGTAAGCGTGGATGACATCCCAGGAGCTCGTCTTTGATATTCACGATGTTCGACACCGCTACATATATCGTGAGCCTAGCACTCTTTCAAAATCGATTTGTACATAATACATACGTAACTCAAGTTGCCTCGATCAGCGTATTCCATTGACCATAGCGGTATACCCAACGGTCTTTTTCCCCGCAATTCTCAAATTTTTCATCTACGCAAGATTCAATTATTCCCTATAGTCGACTTCTCATTGTTCAGGCTGTAATCGCTGGAAAAACGACATTTGAGGATACCAAAGCGCGTCAATTGTACGACTCGATGATGTGCTCGTAACGCGATGACTTACTGTAAAAAATACTTGCGTTGTTGCTGCAGTACCGATTGCGGTTATCATTTTGCGCAGAACTTTGCGTCCTTCGTGCCCTTTCTTTGGCGTTTCGCCCTCGAGATATATATATACATATACATATATGTATATGTATATATATACACGAATGCTCGATAGAACGTCGGCGGGAGCGCTTCGCTTTCGTGCAGTATCGTGTCAATATCGAAGGGTCGCGTAAAATCATTGATAACTAATGACGTTTAATACTCGCTATGTTATAACGCAAGGTATGATTCTGTGATTCGTAGGTGCAAGTATCGTCGTCTTTTGTGCAGGATTCTGTGACGGAACGGGCGTTGAGGGAAAGGCGTTACCACCAATGACGTTATTATCGTATCATTTGGGTGAGGGCAGATAAAAATTAACAATGCGTAATCTCATTTCAAAGATATTTATAAAGTTGTGTAAATGTACCTATGTATTATGGATCACAAACAAAATAAATCGCGCGTCTGATTTTAATGTCGTTGAGCATTTCCCCGTATAGTGCCAATTATTTACCGTGCTTCGAGCTGTAGCATTTGACATCGTTGATCGTAGAGCATCGGGCGTACTTGGTTAACAGGGCATTGACGTTCATCTTGCTCGTCGCCAAGCTCCTAAAATGATAAATATTTCTATTACGGCCGACGCATCGAAATCGGTGCGTCATTCTGACGTACTGTACGTAGGGTGTTATCTCGTGCACGGTCCACTTATCCTTTACTCTGAACAATTCGTTGAATCGCTCGTTGATGTTTTTCGGTAAATTTGCTTCCGGAAAAGATATTACCTCCTCCCTCGCGTTTTGGGCATTACGCGTAACGAGAGCTATACCGCTCAAATACTCTACTCTCGGTTTCATTTCTGTTCGGTATGGAATTTCAATTTTTTTATATTTCTACGTTGTACGTATGGTCATATTTTATCGACGGCGCTTACTTTCTGGCGTGCCGATGCGCCACGAGTCCATAAACTGTTTGTAATCGGTCACGGGTGAGGCGGCCAACAAAACTTTCGCTAAAGTTTTACAGCACGATGTCTCGTCGTATCTACGATGTTATAATTATTAAATATCGATACTAGCCTTAAACTTGCCGATCATAATTGGTAGATAGCGGTTTTTACTTGAACAAAGGTGAGCCATCCTCTTTGGATCGATCGCTTAATCTTGTATATTTTTTGAAGACGGTATCGAAGACAGGTTTCGGAATCAGGTCCTTCAAAGCTTCGTAAGTAATTTCTTGATCCGCTCCGTCGAGCTCCCAACAGTTCTCGTCAAAGAGGTCCAGCATAAATGTTAGAGTTCTTACTTCGCATTCGAACGATATAAGTCGCAAGTGTCCTTGGGGGAAAAAGTGGATGTCTTAAAACTAAATCGTATGTATCGTCGATCGTACACGTTGTAAACCGATGCCGCGCATAAAAATTCTGCGGAACGCTAATACCATTCATATTCGCTACGAGATAGTCCAACAACGCGCGGCTTAATTCGTCCTCGCTTGCTTGTATTTCGTTTCTCAATCTGTCCCAATCGTATAAACTTTCTGCATCTACAGCCGACTCGTATTCTAGTCCTTTAAAGGAGGACGGTTCGAGTATAGCCAACAGTTTCTCCAATCTGGGCTTGCACTCTCTTACCTTGGAAATTTGCACGAAAGTTAATATATATTTATGCGCATCATCCTTATATCATAGTTGCTGGTATTGTATATACTGCACCTCGTAATACGTATGAAATATTCCTTGGACATTGCGACGCTCTGTAACCCTATCGGACAACTCGTCGTCCGTGTCTTTCGACAACTTTAAATCGGGTATCAGCAACCACGAGTTGGATGTCTCTGCCTCCTTTATGTCATAAGTCCTATCCTTTGTACACAACACGGCACATTCTTGTCGCTTCCCTTGGAACGACAAACTTGTAACATCGTACGCGAATTGGTTACCGTCAAGTTGCAACATTGCAAAACTAACAAGATTGTCATCCTCCTAAGGGGATCTGAATCGAAATACCTGTCTCCTCTGTTTATTGTTGTCAACAGGTGTTCGTCGAGTTCCAACAACTTTATGCATTGTTCCGAGCCCCGTCTCGAAACGCAATGCAATACCTGTGTCATGTTATTTATCTCTGATTCCTTGATGCAGGCCAATTGAAGAGTTTCGCGTACCTCTTCCTCCGTCTTCGAATTTCTAAAATAATCGGTAATGCGCGCAATACCGCCACTATGTAATTGTTTACTACAGATTAGAATATTCATTCAAGGGAACTAAGATAAATTACTCCATATCGTCGGAATGCATCGAAGCGTAGAGTTGGAAGAGCTTTGATCAAACCTCGCTCAAGGCGAAGCAATCTTTTTTTCTTCGGAATAACAGTGAGAACGAAAGAGAATCGTTCAGCCTTTTACGCGCCAAATTTCATCCTTGGCCAATCCAGATAGTCGCTAACCAAAGGCCAAGAAAGAACGATTCGATGTATCGAGCCTTACAAACCAGTGGCCATATTAATTGCGCCTACAGTTATTAACAAACCTTGCTGTGATCAAAAAGTCTGAAATAATTGAAGTTTCATTTTTACCAAGGTACGCATGACTGCCAATTGCCACAGAGCTTTGTACGAGAATTAGTTTGTCATTTAGAATCTACGCGTAAGTTACGAAGGTTGATCGGAAAATACTAATGGAAGTGATAGTGACTCGTTTTTCCTTAATCGCCCGAATTTACATCGTTGCCCGTAATGTCATCCTTCCTTCAAAATCCAACGTACCTCGATATCGTGGAAATCTACTGACACGCGTACGCCTTTAGCTTTCTTCTTTACCCCGTCGTCTATATTTTATATAAACGTGCGTGCTTTATTCACGATCTAACCTCCTATTAGCTCAGAATGTTGATCACTGAGAATATGACCTTGCCTTCTAACACACGCTATACGATTACTCAGCTCATTCAATGTATTTATTTGCAATATGCAAAGAGATAGTAAATGCAGAGAGAACCCTTGATAATTTTCCCTGGCACTATAAACCGATTAGATCTTTTCAACATTACAACTGCCAAACCTGTCGGAAGGACCGATCTGTTATTTCTTGCAAAAAATGCTCAGAGTCAGCGGTGCTGTATGTTCACTGTATGCGAATAATTAAATAGATCCCCATACTTTTCTCCATTTCCTTTCTTTTTTTTGTACATATATTTGAACTTCATTTCAATATACATTGAAGTCTCCAAAAATGACGTTATTTTAGATTATAAATTTTCCATATATTGTTCAATGCGCTTTCTTGTTTGTTTCTACTTAACTATTTGTTCCAGGAAGGCTATATAGGCATTGATAAGAAAGAAATATGTCGAACGATGTAAGCATGCAGGCCGAAAAGGTACGTGTTAAGGAAAACCGCATTGCATGACTAAATATTTGCATGATAATTGGGATGTGTAGACTGTATTTATTGAAATACAGAGAGGGGTGGGGAAGGGGGAGAGGGAGAGAGAGAGAGAGAGAGAGAGAGAGAAAGAAACATGTCGGGCTGCTATCGCAAAGATGTTGAGATTTCATTTGATTTCTCCATCTGGAGAATCGGCAAGTTTTGGTAAACAGAAATATTGATTAATGCTACTTTTTCTTTGGATCAAGCCCAATGAGGAAGAGAATATCGATAACGCGGAAGAAGAAGAGGGCAGATCGTCTATTAACCTGCATGCGGTACCTATTTCAGAAAATTAAACATTTGCTGCGTAAAAATTGATTTTTTTGTTACTTACGCTGTCTATGGATTTGTTTATTAACACTAGTTTATGTCTTTCTGAGCGATTCTAGATCCTAATGGTATGAAGTTCTGATTAGAGTCATAAAAAATAAATTAAGAATCGATATATATAAATTTTAGCAAGAGAGCGGCCCTGTTTACGGCGGATGCGAAGGACCAAACGCAATGTACGTAAAGCTGGTGAGCAGTGATGGACATGAGTTTATCGTCAAGCGAGAGCACGCATTGACAAGCGGCACCATCAAAGCTATGTTAAGCGGACCCGGCCAATTTGCAGAAAATGAAGCCAACGAAGTTAATTTTCGTGAAATCCCGTAAGTGTTGTCCTGCACATTAAAAATGCAATCCCAAGAAGCAATCAAACGTTCATGAAAATCTTTGTTTTCACTTGCAGCTCTCATGTACTGCAAAAGGTCTGCATGTACTTCACTTACAAAGTACGCTATACAAACAGTAGCACGGAAATTCCAGAATTTCCAATAGCGCCAGAGATCGCACTGGAATTATTGATGGCTGGAAATTTCCTAGATTGCTAGATGCGATCTAAGGTAATGGCATCTAGCGATAATTGATTCCAGATCATAACCGAACTGTTTATGTTACGGCCGTTGATTCGGAATTCATCAACGTACGGCGACCTTTTTTTAAAGAGCGAAATACCAAATCTAAGCACAATGTTGAACGATTTGAGCTCTTGTGATGTATGAACACTACAGTGCGGCATAATTACACATACGCGCGCGTGCGAGCGTGCGCGAAGAAACACAAAGGTGAAATGGATATTATAGCAAACACCGCGTCCTGCATACTCTAAATGTTACTTTTGGTGGCAAATATGGAAAATAATTGCTTTACTAACCCATTAAAAAATAATATGCTGTTCATGAGGAATTATTAAAGTTACTTTTAACAATTCAGTAGGCAGCACGATTACAAGACAACCGTAACGGAAGCTTACAACAGAAAACACTATCAATTGAAAACCTAGCAATCCTATTGCATACCAAAAGTAGACTTTTGTGATTAAAACAGAATATGAAATTGCTTTAAACTGCTCACGATACTTGTGTGACGTCTAATAGACGGAAGAAACAACAAACATAGAGAGAGGATATTTATCTTAAATAACATTTGCATAGATATGCTCGTGTAATTAGACTTCTTCATTTACCGTTAAGTATATTTATTTTGTTGGCTTACGCGTATATTACAAAATGCACTTCCTGTACAATTACCTTCCGCGTCTTTTTTCACGATACCTCATGTTTTACAGGAAAAAAGTCACAGTACGTAGACCACTAAATAGAATACGATTTTAGACCATAAGCTGATTGTAAAATTATGACACACTGAAAAATGCTATAAAGAAATATGCGACGTACTCAAATTTTACAGAATGTTTACAAAGTGTGTTTATGACTGTAAACTAATAAAAATAGACAATTGCAATAATGAAAGTGCAACGTGATTGGATCTTGAATTTCTTTGGTTCACTTGTGTCACGATCATTTCTACACGCACACGCACACACACACCCATCGTTCTGTTTGTGTTATCCGTTAGGCTTTTTGCATTTTCAATGTCATTAATTAATACTGAAACTGCGATGGACATGCCGTACAATTTATACCGTGTACAACACTCGTTGTCTCCGGTCGTAAGTCACCTATACAGAGAAAAGAAGCTATTATATTTTCGGAAAGCCCTACATTTGTGGTTTGCGTCGAACATGCCTTACTTTTTGCTAACAAATATGTAAAACCAATGCACAATGTTTCTGGGCTACAAGGAATATAATAAGAAATCTGTTTCAAGTAAGGTATTTCAATTTTCACATTAAACGACGTTATCCTCGGAGATTATCCTCCCATTGACAATTATCATCTCACTTGTTTTTCACGTCCCGCTCCGTATCTTTAAACTTAGCCTCCAGCCTCTTGGAATACGCGGCGAGCTTATATGCGGCCTGCTCCAATTTAGTAACACTATCGTCGATTTCCTTTATATTGTCCAAGATGGGTTGAAGCTTCGAGTATTTATCGTTCAGCGAATCCAGTGACTGAGCCACATTGGACGATATCGTCTTGAGCTCCGTGTACTTGGCGATTGTTTCCTTGTTTAGTCGTTCGAGCAGTCTGTAATCGGCGTGTGTTGCGATCAGCTCTTCTTGCAGATACTCTCCGGTTTTCTGAAACATCGTATTCGCCAGACGGCTAAGATTCGGATCGTGAGGATCTAGAGCCTCGAAACTGCTCGTGCTTGTCGACAGGGTGGTGCCTCGTTTTGGCGATTCGCATCTGGGCGTTCGGTCCGCAGCCGTATCCTCCATTAACGGTGCTTCTTCCTTCGACGATTCCTTCATCGATGTCATTCTTGTACAGATCCTCTCGTATCAATACGGACGATTCACTTTCACGAGCACGTTAACCTTTTAGGACTGATTATGGGACAGCTAGGTTAGTAACCTTACCTAACCTTTATATCGTGATTATCTTGACCCAACCAACACGACAACCTAACGGTTGCAACGAATTTGAATTTAAAAAAAAAAAAAAAAAACTGATATTTAGATGAAAATCTTTGAAGGAATCGCTTTGAAAAGGTATGCCTTCAATTTTATCCGTATCAATTCGGTTGATGAAATAAAAAGAGGATCGACGAAAAAACTAAAATGGTTGAACGTATGAGGACTACCAACGGTTCAGCATGATATAAATGTATGTGCAATGCATTAGAAATTTTCTTGCGTCAAATCTGTTTTTCGATGTATTAACAGTAAACGTAGTGCTTTGTGGAAGAATGAAGAGACAAGGTTTGTAGTATTAAATATAATCATTGCAATTCACGTTTGTCGCATTTTTGTAACAATGTAAATAACATAGAAAATGCATTTGTTTTTGTCTGTTTTCGCGCAGGATAATGGTTTATCGAGTTGTACAAAATGTTTACTCGAATATGTATCTAAGTATACGTGAGTTTACTTATGAATCAAGAAAAATATACATAGGACAACTAGATAACTTTGTTTGGTACAGCAGGGATAACTCATCTTGACTTTAAAACATATTGAGTCCTTGGGATTCTCATAAAAAAACATCCAATGATATTTCATTGAAGTTGCGTAACATAATCTAAAATTAACATTTCCATCCTTTGTGCTTTGGTCTCAACTTTGGTAACTAGGCACCACCGTATTCTATGCTTATTACACTCGTCCAACTCGTAAGACGTTGCACCAAATTACCTAACTTTTGTATCCATTTGGATTGTTTTGTTGCCATTTCCATGTGTCTGCACCTATCGTAAAGTAAAATAAATCGATACATTTTGTGTTGAATTATATATTCAGGCAGATATGTGCTTTTATGGTAGAAAAACATACACATATCGTCTATATTCCTAGTGGTGCACCAATTTAGTTCCTTATTCGCCAAAGTGGCATCTGCATAACTAGAGGAAATATCGCCAGCTCTGCGTTCAACTATTTTGTATGGTATCGTTTTCCCCGATGCCTTTTCAAAAGCCCGTAAAACCTCTAAGACAGAATAGCCTTTTCCAGTGCCCAGATTTATTGCTTTAAATCCAGGAGCATTAATGGTTTTTTGATAAACCATAGCTTTTACATGACCATCCGCTAAGTCCATGATGTGTATATAATCGCGTATACCTGAAAAATGTTAATAGTGTACTTTTGGACAACTGTATCTATCTTCTCTTATTATCTCCTTCTCCATTAACTTATCTAATCATACTTCCTGTATACAAAATAAGGCATTTATTACATACCCGTTCCATCTGAAGTATCGTAGTCATTGCCATAGACGTACAACATTTCCCTCTTACCGACAGAAACTTGGGCAATATAAGGCATCAAGTTGTTCGGAATCCCATTGGGATCCTCTCCTATTTGTCCAGAGGAATGTGCGCCAACTGGATTAAAGTATCTTAGAGATATAACTGACCATTCCTAAAAATCATTTTGCATCTGGTCAAAATTTATGTATAAAACATGCCCACATTAAAGACATTTACGTACTTTATCGGAGGAGCATAAGTCCTTTAAAATTTCTTCAACCATAAATTTTGTTTTACCATATGGGTTAGTACAGTTACCGGTTTTCATGTCTTCAACCAATGGAAGTTTTTCAGGAATACCGTAAACGGTAGCGCTACTCGAATATATGAAACGCTTTACACCACTCTCGCGCATGGCTTCTAATAAGTTCAACGTTCCGGTAACATTTGCTCTGTAATACTCTAGCGGCTTTTCACACGACTCTCCAACAGCTTTCAATGCGGCAAAATGTATTACGCAGTGAAAAGAGTGCTGTTGTAAAATAAAGATTGGATACATTAAAAGAAAAGAGAGCGCCAAAAGTTTATGTCCCATACCTGTTTGAATACTTCTTTCAGGTCATCGATTTTAGTTATATCACAGTTTATAAATACAATCTCTTTGTTCGTTAACCTTTCCACTCGTAAGAGACATTCTGGCTTTTTACTGACATCGGCTACAAAAAGAGGATAAGATTATTGTATAATATTTGGATGTGTTCTTGTCCGTTAGTAAAGCATTTAGTGCCTATGCGACTCAATAATGCTCCACTTTGTTTGTCATAATACTCGTTGAATACAGTGCTCATACGTATTACGATTCAGTTTTGCACCTCACCTTTGTATGCATTACTAAGGTTGTCTATTACCACCACCTGAAAGTTTGCCTGTAGCAGCTCCAGTACAGTATGAGAACCAATGTAACCAGCACCCCCCGTCACCAATACATTCCAAGATTGGTTTGCCATGACGATTTTGAACTATGCCATTTGTTAATTTTCAATTGTTATTTCCTTTAGTTTTGGTAGAATACGTTATCGTAAACCATGCGAAATATCAATAATTATCCCGGTACAGAGAGATTATTGTACACCGTGAAAAGATTAATCTTAGACAACTTAACGCATCGTAGATTCCATTTACAAAATAGCGCTATTAGTCGGCAGACATGCAGGGCTACCCAAATCTTATTCGACGCGCCATAAAGATCGAGCTATGTAAAGCTGTGTATAGAAATGAATATACATCAGAGCGGTCAACGTATCTGCGACATGCAAGATCGTTAACTTCTACTTTGTGGCACACGTTACAAAGATCGTTGGAAAATGTCTATCCCAAGTATAGCGCTACTAAGAGAAGGGTGCAAATAATCAAGATTGCATGGAAAGCGAGAAAAAAAAGTCGATAGAACGTATGGAATACCGTGTAGTGAAGCAACACCACGGAGGTGCTCCAAAATCGCTCGAAGTATGGGACGTATAACCTTTCTCCGCGACGATCACGGAAAGACTGACCTTATCGTGACACGAAACCGATAGAAAAGTGACGTTCCATATCGGTTACGTAAGGATGATGTATCATCATAAATCATGAAAAACAGCTTTTCACTGGGGCAGCGAATTGCGTCTAGTCCGGTAGCCGTTTTTGCATCGAAGAATTAAGGAGGCACACGAAAGAATACGATCCCGTTGTTTCGCTTTCGTGCCCCTGAATTTTTCTACGAACACGATAAACCGGCAGGATCACCTAGCTGTTTCTTAGCAAATAGTCTGCAGCCATTGTTATTGCCTATTCTATCGTCACATAAGCTGATATGTCACCGCCACGTCGAGCTGCGTGCGCCAGCACGGCTCGGCACCCGTCTCGATGTAATTGCGTACGTGGATACTTTTGCAAACGTGTTCAACCTGCGATAAGAACGGTGAGACCTCTCGTAACCTAACTCCGCATACGTCGATATATCAGTCTTCTCTTATTCGAACAGCCTTTCTTATGTACCTGCATAACAACCAATGCATTCTCCTTTGTTTCTTTCTGCGATTTTGACATCGACTGCTCAGATCAATTAACTGTGGTCCTTGAGCTGTTTCGAAATAAATTTCTGGATCGGGAGATCTACAGTGGAAACTGCAGATTTTATTTTACAATAATTTAGATTTATTGTAAAATTCGATTTTTTCAAAAGCTCCTTCATACGCATCTTAAGGATTAACAATCGATAGATGCTAACGATATAACGAATGAGGAGATCAAAATCAGTTTTCCTTTAAAGCGAATAAAAAAGAAGGAGAATAGTTTTGTAATTAACACACGGAGGGCATCAAAAGAATCGAGATAACCAATAATGCCGGCGTGACATTTAATAGGCGTTGAGAAGAAATAGGAGAGCAGAATAAAAGAAATCGTCACGAACCGCCCCAAGCTCTTAAAAAAGTTAATCAGAATTGTTGTTTTTCAATACTACGATATCAAAATGAACTCTAATTCTCCAATATGAAATGGGAAGCTAAGCCCTTGATTTGATTCGGTCGTGTCGATACTGACAATTGCAGGAGGGTGGAGTGCTTCAGATTTCCGGCAATATCGTTATGGTTTCGAAATACGATCTGCAGGTTAAGTCGGTGAATTCCGAAATATCGCGATACTGTAGGAAAACCGTCGAGCTCGCTGCAATCAAGGAAATAGTAAACGCGCTCTCTGACAAATTGCAACAACATGAACGGCTACTAAAAGAGGAATATAATCAACTGGTACATTTGACGATGCATTTCTACGATAAGAGTACAAATCGTATACATTGAGCGATGCACTATATATGTGTATAATGCTTTGTTGAACTATAATGTTGTTATGCGTCAAATATAATGTGGTCAATGGTGCGTTTTCAGGATACGTTGAATTATACCGTTTGGAGAAAAGAGAATACATTTTGCGATGATATATGGGTTTTCGCCGCGCGACATCCACCCGGTCGAATTTTCAATCGGAAAACTCCGAAGACCGGTCAATTTCTTTTCTTTCTTTCCCTTCATCTTGATTGCCATTTAACTTCAAATCATCAGATTTGGATAAATGTGTAAAACATTATTCATGGCAGGCAGTGCGCAAAGAGCAACGTTATCTGGTATTCAAAACGAGATCGATAGCATTAAGAACGATATCCGTCTCATTTGCACGGAGGAGAGCGCCGAGATTGCGATAGCAAACGCATTGGACGCCTTGGACGATATGCAAATATTTTCGGAAAGGATCAAAAACCTCCTTAGGTATACCGTCTCTAGCGAATATCTTCACGTGATTTAATGAAAGCTCCGCATTAGCAAAGCTTTTATGTCCTTTCGATAAATCATTAATCGCGGGAAATTTCCAGGCAATTGCACATTTCAAAGCAAGGTTCTAAAAGACGGAAGGAAGTGGCGGATTGCTTAAAAAAAGGTAATCTAATCGGCAATCGGAAACAGCGAATAAACAAATGCAATTGCGTACTGAAAAACAGTCCCTGTACACGCGGTAGAGGTATGAATATACTTTATCGTTTACTGCGAGATCTTTTAAAAGCAGCTTACATTCCTCGAGCGTTTTTGCGACCAGAAGACAAGGAGTTTGAGAAAAAAGGCAAGACATGTCTACGTTGGAACCTTCTCGTTTCTGCGCACACAAAGTCCGCGTGCAACGTGGACACAGAAAAGCGTCTTAATTTTGCAGTCAAAAAACGCAGCAATGTATCCCTGAAGTTTGAGAGAAAACGAAGATGTTTGAAGTAGTGTAACGGAGCATTTGAACCTTTCTAATTTTCGTCGATGTGCCGTTTTAAAAATTTCAGATACCCGTCGTATGTGAAAAACGTTGTCGATGAAAATTGATACTGACTGAATTATCTTCGTTACTAAGCGTTATTGCCCGTCAGTATCTCCGCGTATAGAAAAGTATATTACGGGTAATCTTTCTAAAGAATTATCATGGCATATCGATCGACCGATAGAAATAAATCGCGATTTATAAAATCCTCTTAATCGTTGATGCAATCCGAACAGGGTATATGCAAAGGTGCCAAAAATCATTTTTCTCCTGTGTTTATTGGTTTTACGTATAAGGCAATGTTTTTACAATATCGAATGAGATGTAGTTTAAAAATAAACTATCTTTTGGGACGCCTAGAAGAATAGGTTGGATAACGGGTAGTTCCGTACGTTAAACGAAACGTAGGTAACTTGGGATAGAGTTACATAAGCGTATTATAGAATAAGCAGTAGGTACGGGAGAAAAGAGGATACGTCAGCGATCATCGATAGTTCCATACGCTTAATTTTAGCTTCGGCGTATTACGCAATTTCTATGCAGACTTATGCGCTATAATGTTTTTCGAGTTACTCCAGGAAACAACGTATCGAAACATTCTCCTTCCCCTCCTTTCGACAAACCACCTTGTATAACAATGATATTATAAAAATCGTGAATATACAGTAATAACTATCAATGTCTCATAGTTTAAAAGTTATATTTCTAGTACAGGTAATAACAAAAACGAGGATGAGACCTAATCGAACGATATCTCGATTTGTATATTTTATAAAACATTTGGATAGTCGTAAAGTTTCCACTTAACGTAACGAATGTGCGTACGAACTTGCGATAAACTTAATGATGTATAAAGAAAAGCAGCGCGGAGTTCTTCCGATTTATGATACTTTCGTCGATGGGGATCGTGCCATAATTACGTTGCTGATTCAAAGGTGCACAGGTTTTATTATTTGTCTCGTGAACGAGCTGATTTTAATGGTACAATTAATATCTGGATGATCGAGTAGACTAAAAGAGACTTAAAGCGCACGATAATAATTGTTAATCAAGACATATCGTTACATATATTTAAGCATAATTATCCTTGTCTACGATATGCTTTCAAGCTAACAAAATTCCCAAATGATATGTCGCCAGTTTACGTAAAGCACGTTTTGGTCCGATATATGTTATTTCACCATATTGAAAAGAACACTGTGCCCTTTGAGGAAGAATTTCTAAAGAACAAATAGATCTATTCGACCCATTCGTAAATGCAGAATACTTATTTTATACTAAGCAGTTACTAAAAAATACATGTTTAACGGAAAGATTATGAAGAAGTAAGTGCAATGGTGTAGATCTGTTTATACGCAAAATAAAATAGACCGCTTTGTTCAGCGGTAATGGCAGAGTGAAAATATAAACACCTTTCAACGGATGACGTACAACTATACGGGAGGTATATTGGCACTATTTCTTGGTGTACGGTCAAGAAGGGTAGTTAACGTAACACATATATATTCTTAACGACAGCAGCAAAGATAACAGGGTAGTAGGAAATTATACTTGAAGAATTACATTGCGTGCATTTTATTCTTTACCCTCGTACTCGTGTGTCGCATCTCTATTGACACGTCTTTAATTGGACAAAAAGGCAAAAATTTCTTTAGAATCTCAACAAGACTATCGCTATTAGATTGAATATTTTGTGCCTTTGCGATGGAAAGTTACGTTACTTATAGCATGTAAGAGAACGATCCATCGTACTTTTGAACGATCAATGCACGATGATGGGCAATACATATGCTCAATCATTCTAGACGATGAATGATTATATAAACCTAAACATTCCTTCGCCGATATTATTTAGCCAGATAGGGTGACAAACTTGAGCCAACATATGGGAGGCATTAAAAATTCTTTTCCTCCTCCGGTAAAGATATATCATTGCATGACATGCATAATATATATCCTAAGCATGCTCCCGGAAGGGGGGGGAAAAAAAAAATAAAAAAATAAAAAGGGAGCTGTAACAGTGCCATAATCTCTTTAAGCATTTCGCACGTAAAGAGTACAAATACAGATGATTTTCGTAATCACTATGGATTATTACAAATTATGAATCAGCTGTAAAGGTAAGGAATTACATTTAAAATATGCTATCATACATGCATCCAGCTCGTTCGTCTCTTTCACATTTAGTTGTAGAATGTACTTAATTCTATAGCTGCTTATACTCGTTGTTGGAAATAAAAAAATAATGTTCACTTCCATACAATTTTCTTCAACTCGGATAAGTAGATCCCTCGCGTTCCTAACAGGAGAGGGTTGATCCTCGAAATTTTTAAACCCAAAAATTCCTTTCGTACCTGATAAGTTTGTAAATTAGCTAGAAACATATGACGATGAAGAAGAGAAGACAGACACGTATATAGATTTGTTTTAACACTGACGAGAACTTAATATCATCGATGCCGATTCTTAATTCTACAATCTTTTTCGGAAGAAATGTAGCATAGTTCCTAATTTTGCTGTATAATCTGCGATGAAAAATTCACACAAATCAAACAAACGTATTATCAGGTAGTCAAGGATGAAATGATCAAAGTACGATAAAAAATTACATTATGGAAAGTGATATTGTGATGACCGTGCTGTGACATGATTAACTAGTATCAACGGTCAACGTATATATTTTCTTATTGTGCATCACTAATGTTGATTAACAATTAAATAAAATGCTATACAGCTAATATATTTCTTAAAGTATATTACACCAATCAATATATTTTGACATTGTATTTCAACGCGCTGAGGAGTATGATTAGAGAAAAAAAGGAATAAAACACACGGGTAAAGTGGCATGAATAATATTTGTGCGTAGCTTGTGCTAATAAAAATTACGTCGGTACGGCTCGTGTCTATGTCTTGTATCTAAAATATTCCATTGCATTCGCACAAGCTATTCTCCACTTATCTCATTTGCCATGCAAATTTCCGAATCAGCACCAATTTTATATTACCGTATTATCATACACGTTTTGTCTCCTTACCAACGGCATATTGCCGAGATACATTGTCCACCATGTGAGAATATAAATCTATCGCCTCGCATACCGTATAATAATAATATTAACGCGTCGTTAATAAAGTGAGATCATTACAGTAAGAATTTAAGTTAATAGACATTTGTACCAAATATCATATATTTCTGTATCTCTGGTATTAAGAATCGACATCTACATAGTACGCGAACCGATATTCTAATCCCTTTACATAGACCGGTATGGTCCTTGCATTTTTAAAAACTGAATCACTAAAGCCGGCCCCCCGGCCACTATTTCCGCCGGAATTTGAGAAAGCGGACAATTTTCAATTGACATAATACTGAGGTTCGTGCATAGTGCCAATTCAAAAGGCAAATTATGCAGATTTGCGTTATCATTTACATAAAGAGTATCTAAATTTTCTAATGTACCTATCTCCTCTGGCAGATAATTTAGATTATTTTCTCCCACGCTCAGATACGTTAGATTGGTCAAGTGACCGATGGCTCTTGGCAAAGACGTTACCTGATTCGATTGTAAGATTAACTTTTGTAAGTCTCTTAGAAATCCAATTTCATTGGGTAAAGATTCAATTTTGTTCTCTTCGAGGTCTAGGACCCTGAGTTTTCGCAGATTTGCTATACTGGCAGGAATACGTTTAAGCAGATTATTGGATAGGATCAAAATTTCCAAACTTTGAAGACACTGAATATCGTCCGGTATTTTAGTTAGCTGATTGGTGCCAAGATTCAATTCCACCATATTTACCCACGTACCGATGTCCAATGGCAGTGCCGTCAACTGATTTTCCTTCATATTCAATTTTGTAAGATTCTTCGCTCTGGAAAATATTCCGTACGGTATTTTATCAATCTGATTGTGTTCCAGATTAATGGCGTAAACGTTCGTAAACTGCGACGGACCACCAGATGGATATGCCGTAAAAGCATTTCTGGATAATGTGATGGTCGTCAAATCGGAAAGGCTGGACAATAATCCATCTGGCAGATGCGAGACTTGATTTCCTTCCACGCTAAACTCGTCCATTAGTTTACAGTTTGCCAACGATTTTGGTATACTGGTCAGTCTGTTGTATCTGAGCCCCAATCTCGTTATAGAAATCAAGTTTCCGATCGTATCGGGAATGTCCAACAGTTCGTTGTGTTGTAAGTCCAACGTAGACAACTGTACGCAATTTCCAATTTCCACCGGTAAATGCTCCAGATGATTGTGCGATACGTCAAACGTTATCAAATTAACCAACTTCCCAATGCCAGCGGGCAGTTCCTTGATCTTGTTTTCCCTCAAGCTCAGCATGGTTAAGTTCGTCAGATTCCGTATATTATCTCCGACGTATCTGACTCGATTAAATCGTAAGAAGAGCGTAGTGAGAGAAGTCAATTTGTACACAACGTCCGGTATCTCGTTCAATTTATTATGCCTCAGGTCGAGTACTCTCAACAACTTCAAGTTCTCCAAAGTGTTGGGTAGGCTCGTAAGGGAATTTTCGCTGAGAGCCAACGTCTCCAGATTTGCCAAGCATCCTATCTCCGCCGGCAACGTTGCGAGCTTATTCCCATAGAGATAAAATTCTACGAGGTGCGTCAGATCCCTGACGGTGTTGGGTAGATTGGTAATGCTAGACTTGCTCAGGTCTAGTCGCTTGACGCACTCGTCCCTACACCTGAGGAACTCCTTGGAAACGTCCAGGTCAGCCTGTATGGGTTTCCCCTTCTTGATCGTCGGCTTCGGCTTGTTCGACTCCGGATGCTTGACGGTGACGGTCTTCTTGGTGTCCGGTGGTGCGGCTATGGACGCGCTCGAAAGTTTCTTCTCCTTGGTGTGGTGCTCCTTGTTGTCCCGCAAGACCTCCACGTCCTCGGGCATATCGCCGGCCGTGCAGGCGGTCAGACCACAGCCCTCCAGGTACTCCGGTATGTCTTGCTCCTTCATGTAAAAACTCGATAGGTCCTCTCGTATATCCGCACGGTCCCTCCTCACCTCGGACAAGCACACCGCCGCTATGTTACCCACGCCCGGCCACTGTTTTACGGACTTTTTCATAACCCAAAGAGACTCGCTCTCTCGCGGCTAAGGCGACGCTTCGCCCGGATCTTGTACGCTTTTTTACACCTTCCTACGACATTATACAGGTTTCGAGGTTTTCACACCTTGCGAGCTGCGACATTATCGATGTCACCTATACCTTCCGCGGCGCAAACGCAAAACGGATGTGATGATGAACCCTAGCGGTGCTCGGGACTCTGCCCGTTCGGGTGTTCCTAAATGTGAGCGGACATTTTCCTTCTTTCATTTTGTAAACCGGTCGTACCGCTCCTGCAAAGATGTTCTCATATATGTACATACATAAGTACATACATACACACATACATCATACATACATACATACACACACATACACATACACATACACATACACATACACATACACATACACATACACATACATACATACGCACCTTATGTACCTTCGATATATCGACCGACGCGTATATTCATCGTGTTACTTGGATGTGTGTGCACTAAGCATACGTATGCTCTGAAATCCCAGTTCGCCAAATCCGTAGTAACATAATTGATGGGTTTTCGAACGTCACCGTCTGTGATACGGTTTGAAACTCTATTTCGAAATGGCGCGCACTCCGTATTAATCGGGGAAACTTTAGACGCTTTACGAATGATCGCGTGAATGTACAATAATCGGGATAGTAACGGTATAATAACGGTAGAACAACGGTATGGAACAACTTCAATATTTGCGACAATATCTGGGTGACGACATCCAAGTCAGCGACGTTTCTTTGTCCTACATCGACCAACTATTTCCTGAACTTCACGACCGGTACCTCATTTTACACAAACCGGTAAGAGCGGTCAAATCTTTCGATTGATGTCACTCGTTCCTTCGACTTCGCAAAACTTTTATTGTTAGAAATCAATCATCTGATACATCTTTATTTAATTTTCGTATTCTTTTAGGCAAACACATCGACTGATGCGCAAAATAATAGCTTGACCAAATCTCTTATGAGCGGTAAATCTCTATGGATAAAAATCCATGTAGAAATGCTTTAAGGCTAGAGCTATGAAAACGCCTAAAACTATTTGTCCGTAATTCCTTATGAGGATGGCCTCAATTTTTGATGGTGTACTTCCAAATCATTTCCAGAATTCCACATTTTTTGTTTTCACTGTGCGTGAAAAATCAAGCAGCTCTATTTGCTTTACCCAGTTGCTGCCTCGTTTTCCGCACATATTTATATTATATCCTGATCCTTCGGAATAATGACGGATAGTTTAATGTTAAGGTCGTATTAAATAACGTACGTGCAAACGGCAGTAAGCTAAAAGGATGAATTTTGTATTATTTAGATTATGATATCACTGGATCTCCTTTGAAATATTCGTTCAACGATGATCGTTTTGACGCAACTCTCTTGATGAAGAAGCAGTGGCGGAACGAAGAACGCTTTCTTCCATTGACGAAGCGGGAAGCACGGTGAATAATTCTATCTTCCATTGAGTGCAATACATGGCTGAATGAAAAACTGCTCGTTTTCGTAATCTAAAAACGCCCTATAATTCTGACTTGTACATGATAACTTGCATTAGAGTGTGGATTGAAAAAAAATTTGCAATGAGATAATATAAAATTCTTTGAGCACTGCTATTTCTTTTGGCTTTCATCTAAGTTAGATCATGGAAAGTTAAGATCATACTTATTCATGTTGCACATGTTTATTTTTGGTTCCGCCTGACATAGAACATCACTTAACCTTTGCTTGGAGTATCTCTGCGATAACTCTCGACCGATATTCGTTTTATGCGATGGGAATGATGAGGGTGGAAGCAGACTGCTGGGAACTGTGGTTAACAATAACTGGTTTACCACTATCGAGGTTACCTCTTTGGGGGTCAAAAGCGTGGCTGTAACCAGAGACACTTCTGCGCTTGTGCAGCAGCATTTACGGCTGTCCCAAGTGTTAGAGCATCATGTACTTATATTATTGATTCCATGTATACAAAAATCATTAAGATAAATGTTGTATCGTATCCGAGTGTTCTAATTATAAATGAATATGCAGGTTAGAGTATCTGTATTAAGTGTTTACGATCTATTTGGGATAAAAGCAGAAATGTTCGATTGGAGTGAGAATGAGAAATGTATGTTCGAAGGAAGCTTAAGTATCGAAATAGAAAATAATACTCTAGCTCACAACGTATTTGCAGAGGCTACAAAGAAAGATTTGGTATAACTAATTTTATCGGACACATTTACAGTATAATGCATGCGTATACAATCTAGTATTGTTATGCATACTTCTAAATTTTGATCGCCCACTCACACATCAATCATACATGAATTCTATTATCAGGTAGTAGAAATAGTTACAGGAAATGACCTTAGCCCTTTGAAGGAATTATGGAAACAATTGGTGTTGTTAAATCAGTATTTAACGATGCTGGAGCAGCACAGGGAAAGTTTGAAGTCGCAGTATAACACGATCCTACGGTTTCCAGACAATTTTACATCACCATATAAGGAGGTATTTTTTGTCGGATAGCCTTCTTAATTTATAATGGAATTTTTTGCATAACATATCTACCTTGAATAGGAAAATGAAAAAGTAATGGAGGATGTAAAACGCTTGTTGTACGGCGATTATAGTTTTAGACACAACAGTTTCAAAAATCTAAGCGAGACAGAAATGATAAATGGAGAAAATGCAGAACGCGATGTGACATTAGAACAACATGCACAAAATTTGTATTTTAGGGACAACTTAGACTTTACCGAGGTTTTGTGGGAATTGCTTATAAGTATGTATACTTCGCTCAACATCTCATCGTTTTCTTAACATTCTCAACATCTATCTCTACTATATCAAAATATTGACATGTCTCACAGAAAACACGGATTATAATCAGATGATAAAATGTATTCATACTGTACTTCAAGAAATCCAGTCTACTGGATGTGTGACGCAGGTAGAGTAGTACTAAAGTATTAATAATCTTATTAAATATGTGAGACATCGATGGATCTGAAATAGCGACACGCGAATTAACGACGTTTTGATAATCTCCTAAACAACACTCACTAGGAAAATTTTACGACTAATACAAGATTCGGAAATGTGATATTTAATCTACACAATCAAACTACTTTCTCCAAAAATCTGATGGGCAGTTTACCATTGGAATTTCTAATCGATATGGGTGTTGAGAAATTAAGCAGAGATTATATTTATATTTTAATCAAATCAGGCCTTATGCAAATGCACGAGGTGCAAGAGAGATTTGGAAAGTTTGCCAGCAAGGACCCTGATATTCATGGATATAGGTACATAAACCAGTAAAAATTATGATAGTATTAAAAAGGCCATATCGTAGAGTTGCGTGGCCAATTTTTCAACGGTTTTTCATTTTAGAAGAAAATTATTATACCTGGCAAGACTGCATATTTGCTTGGAATTCGTAATCATCGTGCAAGCTACTTTGGCTTGTCCGACAGAAAGTTTAAGCGCGGTCTTTTCCTTTGCGTTCAAACAATTTGTACACGAAGGATTGAACTTCGATGATTCTCAGGATGTACTGAAAAGTACTATATATCATCTGAGAGCTCCATTACCAAATGCGATCATTAATCTACTGAATGAGGAGTGAGTTAGCGATAGTCTTCCGGATTGTATCTCAGCCTTTACATCACTCGATACTATAGTAATAATAACAAATTTATTTTCTAGGACACCTGCTACACGGAGAATATCTTTGTCGTCCGAATCAAATTGGTTACGACTTACATCCACTACATATTACAGTCGTATACCCATATTTCCACCGAGTACGAATACCACGGGTGAACATGAGAATGTTTTATACGATGAAATAACAGATTTTCGTAAGTCCATCGTGTGACTTTAACGAATAATAGCACTGTCACACTGCCCGGCTTATAATTTTTTTATCAAAAATGATCAATAGTATAACATTACGGATATATTAAATGACATTGGTACCACATTACACGGTCCATGTAAATGAGCACGCGTGAAATAAACACTTTTGCACCATGCAAGATTACTTTTCAGATGACCAAAGTATAACGGACGAAGTTTATCACACCGTTGCAGCTGTTTCATGGAGCAGGAGGGTAAGATGAGAGAGATACAAGAAAGAAATCAAGAACAAGGATAATGTCGATCATAAATATATGTATATTTTCGCCAATCTCTTCTCTTTTCTCAATCCTTTGTTAACGGGCGAAGGGTGCGCATAAAGAAAAATGTCCGTCGCTTTATTTCCCATTATAGTACAGAAAGTTCATCGGTATGTTCAAATGTAAGCGGAGTACGCAGATATTATGCAATATCGATAGAATTAATAAAACTAATATAAAGTATCATTTAAATACATTATACGACGTATCGAATGCATAAATATAACTAGATTTATGAGCGTTTGTACTCTCAGTCATCAATAATATACACTCGACCTTCCTATTAAACACATTCGCTTTCATTGTCCTAAACCGCGTTAAATATCATAATACACATCGTATTTCGGTTACCAACTAAGTTTAGTATACAAACGTATGCAAAGTTATGTCATATTTATTAAAATATCCGGTCGAGCCCTTTGAGAAATTTATAGCCAACATATTACGTCATGATACATCGCATACTCGTGCGCAAATATACATGTACGGTAGTACGAGTACCGTTTACCTAACGATCCATGAACCTCCATTTATTTGAAACGATCATTAACATACTTTGGTTGGGGTTTTTTTTGTTTTTTCCTTCTCAAACATCGATACCGCAGATAACAGAGATTAACCGTGTCCGTATGCCTATACTCAAAGGCGGTACGGGCATTTGCATGCAATAAGTACGTGGTGCAAGAGACAGTTCTAATATTGTGACGCGTCGCCGTCGTCTACTCCGGAAATACTGGCTTGCTCGAGTACCTCGAGCAGTTTTTGCATTTCCATCGAATCCGAGGAATTGTCGAGCGTCCGCTCGAGCGCTCGTACATACGACATGCAGCTTCGCCCTTCGTGATCCAAATTGTGTGGATTTGCTTTATGCTGCAACGGACAAGAGACGATGTAATGATCAGGAGACGATGATTGGTAGGGCGTTGCGTCGATTAAGAAAAAATTAGTCCCTGTTGTCCTGTGCTGTTTATACGCGATTCGTTATGGACGGTCGTTCGAATAGCAATTTGTACCAGTACCGAATGAATCTCTCCGCAAAAAACACAGTACGACCATAGCCCCGTAAGGCGTAGAGTGACGATAAAAAATACATACCCATATCAAGAGCTGTGCCATCGCCAAGTTTCCTGTGGCGCAAGCCAGATGAAGCGGTGTTCTTAAATCTTCGGTGCTGACGGATATGTTAATATCCTCGTAACTGCATCGAGCTAGACACAATGTAAACGCCCTCATGTCCCCTCTATAACGTTACCGCTTTATGTAAGTATACGTTCCAGCGGACGTTCGGACGTTGTCCCGATCGAGATCGCATAGATTTGATGGCCCTTACCGGCAAACGGAGTCGATGAGTAATTTTCCTAAGGAAATATTTGGATTCATCGGTGGCAAAAAGATCTTGTCCTCGTACTTCCACCTGATCCATTGCTCCTTGTCCTCCCGAGACGATTCCGAATTAGGCTTTTGCTTACCGTTTAAGCAATACTCCCAGACGCTGTTGGCTATGTCATTTCCAAGCGCCAACATTACGCTTAACTGGCCTGCTCTAGAAGTAATAAGGAGCACCGGATCAGAAAGACCACATTCGTAGCGCTATATTCGATGGGCTACTATATCGCCTTATAAGGTAACACGGTGGCATATACTTTTTATCTGCACTTACGACCAATCGTCCAAGTCCAGAGATCTCACTTTTGATATATGGGAACCTAAGTTTCTATGTATACCGGAACAGTCTATGCACATTAGTACTCCCAAATTTAGGCTCGCCCAATCAGGATCTAGAATGAATTTGCGCACGATAACTCATACGCTTATATATTTACACTTGGGCATTGGCTTCTTTAACATAAATTATATTAATAAAACTTGTATTTTTATTAACCAGACCCTACGTGCGAATACGAGCGGTAAGTAGTAATGTCCTCCTTTATTGGGAATAAAACTAAACTGTCTGCCTGTATACACGTACGTACATTGTAAATCGAACGCAAACTTTCAACGCAGAGTTAACGAAAATCATTGCAAGTTGAATGACTCGAGAGAAGATCATTATTCTTACTGGGCACACCGCAGTCTACGCACGCATCGTTTCCCGACACTTTATTTTTGATGCAATGCATCTTAAAGGCATCCGTCTCGTTTTTCTTATCTCCATCGCTGTTTTGTAAGCTGGACAATATTTGCTGCTCGATCGCGGCTATCCAACCGTCTCTATCTTCCGCGTTATTCGCTTCGAAATGCCAAGTCTTGTTCTCTAAGGAGATGATAGAAAATTCAAAACTATCTTCTGTAAATTCAAACGTCACGATTAGAAGACGGCAGATCGAAATGCGGATTTTGGATTGACCGTACTACTATCGTACCTTGAGCGTTGGATGATCTCGAGCCTTTGGGCGTTTTTCCGGGTACTTTGACCGTCACGTATTGCAGCAGAATCTCCTTACCGTTCGTGTCGTTCATATAATCCTGAAAATAATTTCAATTTCGTTAATCGATTTACTCGACGCCGAGGATCCCTCGTCTCTTCGAAGATTTGTATACTAAATGCTCGGTGATTACATGTAAACTGGAATGATACGTTAAACGGCCGTCTTCCAGTAATGTAACATACTTCTTTTTCCATTCCTTTAAGGATTTACTACTTCGTTTAAATAAGTACCCTTGCTTTACAGGTATCTCCCTACCAACACCCATTTCACCCATATTATACTTTTCCTTCTTCGATGGCGTGAATATGTTAGATTTTCTTCGGAATTTTCTGCGACCGAAATAATTATGCTTATTCAGATTTTACCACTTTGCACAACCTTTTTGCATTTTTATCCACGTTCTAAGCCTTAGAACGATACATGCACGATAAATTATCCGAGGTAATCGAACCTGATAGTGGTCGGCGTTAGTATCGAAGATCTTAACTCTCCATGTTGATTCTGGACATTATGAAAATTATCGTTGATAGTCCCCGAGTCACTTTGCATTGAGCTGTTATGTAGCGAGCGAGTGTCCTCGTCCCTTTCAGGTGTCTGCTGTAACAAAGTTTCAAACCGATTAACGATCACTGTTTAACGCTCTAATCGAAGTAACGCAGAAGTCGTATCGGCTTACATTTATTTTTGGCACTGGAGTTGCCATGTCCGCTTCTTTAGTAAGAAGCTGTATACTTTTGGTAATCGCCGCCGTTGGATATTTATTCTCATTTTCGATCGTCTGCTGGCCATTACATCGAAACTGCTTGGCCGATACGCACTGTATAATTTTTTGGCACACTGCGACACACGAACGATGCTTAAAATTCATAGTTACGTACGATCGTCGTGCTGCGTTAGATCAATTTATACGGCAAAGCTAAAAATAATATACGCGTAATGGTGTTCGATGTTATAGCGCACATATTTACCATCCTGAAAAACTCTCTCAACGTTTAAACCATAAATGGCGCATGTTTCGTAATATGGGCATCTCAGGTCACACGCTAACTTGCGCGGTCTTGCATCTTTAATGACTCGAGGATTTGTATCGTTGATGGAATCTGTAGTATAACACAAAAGATCAATGTTTAAACATACTTCGATACGAAATAAAATATTCCTGACCGTCTTGAAATTCAAAGTACAAATTCTTTACGCTTATTGTACCTTGCACCCCTACAAGTATTTTTGGTACTTCTGACATGTTTCGAAAAGAGCACATTCTGTTATAGAAACTGCAAACTATGGAAAAGCTTTCCTCGCTCTCTAGGCTAAACACCAATAGCAATGCGTCTATCCAGGCAGAGAACTAAAATAGTCAGAGTATAATTCATTGTATATTAATTATACAATACGTGCGTGTGTATAACGATTTATGTATCGCATCATAATTTTAAATTTACTTGCGACTCTGGTATTCCACCCTCGTCTCTAATTAGCAGGAGATAACTTTGATCGTTGACAAAAACTTCTTTTTTAAAACGGCCACCTTCTGGAGATTCTTCATGCATAAATGATCCAGTGAGATATCTATGAACTAGCGCAGACTTTCCCGAGTCTGATGAACCGATGATGCCTAAATGTAATTCAGGCACATCCCTGGCCAACGTCCATTCGTGACTGTTAACGAACGAATCTAAAACACCATAGTCAGCTAATCCTCCATTCAAGATATCGATTAACAAAGAAATACGGGTTACAGTCAAAGATTTATCATTCAATGCACATACAATGTATGATCGTACATCTTTAATATTGACAGTGTAAAAATGAGAAATGAATATCTTAATGCAGAATACATTTATTATTTATTTTAAGTCTACTTTTATGTTACGAAGACACGCACATATTTTGCACGTATTGTCTTAATACGACGTACGATCGATTATATTATTATTAACAAAATATAGCATCTAAGTGTAGGTGTACCACACAAGAGCATCAACTTAACGATGGTCACCAAATAAAATTTTAGGAAAAATAATTAGTGGTATTTTGATACAAAATTTCAAAATTAACATGTAATCGAAAGTAAATTCTAAATAGTATTTCAATGGTTGATGAAATATACCCTTGATAACGACATGTATATGAATTTACTTTGCGATATGCGTATTCGATATGGAGTATATCAGATGGTATCTGCACAAAATCAAAAGTAGAAAAATGTTATGACAATCATGATGTACCTTCGATAGCAACGACATGTTCACGAATTTGCTTGGCGATGTGTGTGTCCGATATGAGGTCTATCAAATCGTAAATAGCGTATATCGAGGGATGGACGCTTTCAAAACGTTGTATCTCCTGTCTGATAGCGAGCGAGTGGTCATGCCCACTTTGACTAGTTGTCATTTTCTTACTTCGTTCTGTCTCAAAAATCTTTTCGATCTTTCTATCACGTTAAAGCCCTGGGTATGCGTTGCATCGTGCGTTAAACCCGTAACCAAGATCGATTACCATAGTTCGACGGGCGAATAAATAATCCTTTCTCCCGTAACATATGTCAAATTCGAATATTTATAAACATCGTAGTCGATGAGTCGGTAAAAATAGGTTACTGGTCACTATAGTCGCATCGAGGTAACTCCGTCTTCTCATGGAGCTGTTAAAGAAGGACGGTGCTGGGCTGGTTGGCAAATCCGCTTTCCGTCCTACGAACTGCCCTGTATTAACGCTTATAGGTTCGGTCCATCGCGAGATGACGTTAAATTAATTAAAAGACCAGTGTGTATGTACGTTCACAACCGCTGCTGATCAGCGATTCGACAAAGCCTCCTATCGGAGGTACTAAGAGCAACTTCCGAGCTCCTTCGGTTCATTTACCGTTCGAACTTACGACGGGCCAATGAGCTTTGCGTCATACCGGTGAAAGCGATCGAGCGTGCTTCAGATACGACTTCTCTTCTGAATTGCATATTTTTATTCGTCGTATCACGCGCAAGCTTATTCTGCCCATGGAACTTATCTATGGACTAACGTGTGTATGCACATTTATGCATGGACGCAAGAACGATGCAATATACGTCGATTGTGTATAACGCATCTACATTATCACGCGTAACACTTGTACCCCTATAGGGTATATATATATATATATATTGATATCTCAATCTATATCATATACTACACTCAATATATACATTGAGGGCATTGATAGTTTAATTTTTGTTATTTTGTATATTTTTTCTTTGTATAATTGTTCATACATCGGAATTAACAAAGTGCTTTTCCCAACATACTACCTAAAAATCAATGCTTTATCTCAGATCTTGCAGCCTCTTCGTATTTCTTTTCCATTTCTTTCAACTTTTTCAACTGGACTTTTCTGTTATATTCCTCGATAAAGACGGTAAGTTTTTCAGCTTCTTTTTTTTCAGCAGGTGTAAGAAAGTTGTCCTTTACCATTCTCGACCACTCCTCGAAGTTGTCGTGCTGATTGAAATAATGAAACACCCCTACTGGAAATAAAAGGTATAGCGTCATTCTGCCAACTTCCAGTTGCCAGTTCCCCATTATGCTTGGATCTACAAAATAATATTAAAAGGATATTTCGATGCACTCCACCCTGTGTCGTAGAACATTTAAAAACATCCCCAATTATACACGCATAATTTTAGGATGGATACAAAAGCATTACGAAACGAGTTACAGCAAGTTCGAGCGATCGTCAGATCGCAACAAGAAAAGGATGTTTGTTATTACCTTTTTGCTATCCTTCGTAAATTATTTTGTAATAATCATGATTGATAGCAATAAATACATAATAACAGTGTGTTCCAAAAGGCACCAAATGATTCAAAAGTTTCTTAATCCTCTAATTAATTAAAATTGCATTAAAAAGTATTTTGAAAAAAGTTAAGAAAATATCGGCAAAAATAGAGAGGCTACGAAGCTTTCAAACCGCTGTACGATTTTTTTGGCATTCCCATAATTACCATACGGTCGTACAGGTTAACTCTATTTCACAGGATCGACATGTACCAAGAATGCATCTTGTCTCACCGCTTGGGGAAGATGCAAAGAACAAAATCTCGTTGCGCGTAATGCTTCAATTTCAGAATGACGATAACGGTGTGTCGACTTAGCACGATTATTCGGACCAGGATTTCAAGCGCCTTGAACACCGCACATCTTTCTAAACAAACATTGATAGACATATGGTGACGCGATGGCCGAAAACACGAACTATCACGCAAAATAATAATTCGAACATTGTCGATTGCCCGTGGATCTTTTTTTAGACGTGACACTCATAATTGTAAATAAAATGGTGTAAATCCACGTTAGAAAATCCGAATAATCTTAGGAGTTTGGGTCTGAAATTAAACCAACAAATACTACATTTATGAAGAAGTTGAAGTTGTAAGATATAACTTCGAATTGTCTATCACCGACGAATTATTTTCTATTTGGAATATGCTGTGTAGAAACTGTGGCAAGGTAATAGATCCTGGTACAAATGGCTTATGCGGCTAAAGCTAAATATTACATACAAAAATCTATAAAAACAAAGGCATTAATGCGAAGAATTGCTGTAAAGGAATGATATAAAGTGAGTTGAAAATCCGGACACAGATCTCACATATCATCGACGCCTCATTGTGTACGTTATTTCTGCATTGTTGATCTACAAACGAAAAAGCATATCTTGAAACATGAGTTAGATCAAAGGTTCTCGGAGATTTCTCTTAATTTTCGTTCAATTTCGAATAGAGAATAGACGAACAGACGTCGCGGGAGCAACCTGAATTTTTTAGTACAAACGTTGGTAGTATCGACGACCGCAGTGTGATCCTAGTTTGAGACGCGATGGGATCCTTTGAAAGCGTCAGTTTTTTAAATTTAGGCAAGGCAATGTTTTAGGAACAACAATTTCCCTTGACGGGCCGGCCTCGAGAGAAATATGGAAGCGTTATTGCCGTCGGAGATTGCGCGTCTAGTTCTGGGTATGTCGATCATTATATGCCACGAAATTCTTATTATTGTACTAACCTGCATGGCGGGAATGTGAAATCTCTAAAGCTTATCTGGTATCGCGCAAAAGAGCGATACCTCTTTATTTCTTAGACATGCATATTATTCTATTCCTCTCATAACAAGTATTTGCCTTCTTTCTTAAATTTCCAAAAATTTTCGGAACGATAATTTGTTGAGTACTTACGGATATTTTAAAATTTTCCTTTCTTTACAAACTACAATACGATTAGAATATAAGTTAAAACGGTTCTCTAGATCGTGCTATGTGCAAATAATATTTTTAATAATATATGATTGACGATTCATTATCTACGATTTATTTGCACAAAATTTTTTTCACGTTTTCAATGTTTCCAGGATACCTCAAGGATCAAAAGTGCCCAGAAGCTGCCAAAGTGTTTCTAGAGACGTCTCCGCACTTACACGAATGCCGTACAGTGATCTCTAATGGAAGGCGGTTCAGTACACGTGTCAGTGGAATGTCTTTGATTGATATTCTTGAAAAATTCACTGCTGTCAATGCGATAAGTAATTATAAGCAATTATCATCGCTTTGCAAATCGGTGTTTCTTGAAATCTATTCAATTTCTGTTTGCATATAAGTACTAGCGATTAAGAAAGGATACATTTTTTTTTAGTACAAGAGCGTTTAAGCAAACTGGCAGATAATGACCACCTAAAACATTATAGTGATTTGCTTGAACAGCTAAAGTTTCTTATAGAAGAAACGCGTGGACAACGCTTTGTTGTTAATATCAATGTTCCCTCGCAGGTACACACAAGATTGACATTGTAAAATTATAATACGATTGATAATTTCTTATCTGAAATCTAACTTGTAGACTACTCCCCAAGTCTCGAATGGTTCTCCTATTATATCGAGTAGTACACGTAAAAGACGTCACAGTAACAGCGATCGAGAGCGTTGCAAGCGTGTAAAGTCCTGTACCTCGACAATTATACCTCAACAATCTGAACTGACTTCTAATCAAGGTATATTCAAAAGATTTTTGTGTACATTTCGATATTAAATCTAACTTTGTCTTGTTAATGTCTATATAATAAATAGATTACATTGGTCTTCCTCGCGTATGTGATGGAGTAGGTTGCGACACCACGGAAGCAAATCTTTCTGAAAATGTATTGGAACATAATGAAATCTTGAAACAACTCGAACAGAATCCAGATGTATTGGAGGCAAGAAGGAGAAGTACCCTTCAGGAAGAAAGCCATGGTGATAGCACCTTCGTAACAAGTAAGACTATGGAGACTAAACGAATGATAGAGGTTTTGGATGATGTTGCTCGAATAGACATAGGTAGTGCGCCTAATGGTTATTTAACAAGTTAGTGTTGCACACCATTAAATTCGAATTGTACCTACAACATGTGTGCAGGTAATCGGCAAAATCCGCTGCACAATGGAACAAGTTTAACAGAAAATGACAATAGTAAAGATGATAACCGCAGGAAACGGTGTAATCTTGAAAAGTGTACCACGTCTACCAGTACAGAAGAATTATTGAGCTTCTCCTGCGCGGAGGTGCAAACATTACCTTGCGATACACCCGATTCAGAGTCAGAGAGTAATGACGAACCGATTGAAAATCTTAGCGTGAGTTAACACCATGTATCGTGTCAAAATTGTAAACAGCATTGCTTCGTCTTTGTCTATAATCTATTGCACTTGTAATGTTATAGTTACTCACCAAAGAACTCCTGAATCGCACAGAACTTCAGGAACGCATAGCGGAAAATATCAACAAAGCAATACTTCCTGTTGATATTTCCATGAGGGATGAGAGTCTGAATCAATCTCTAGGAGGCGAAATGAATACTTCTATAATGAGTGAATTGAATAACGCGATCAAATCTATAGTCGAGGCTACAGAATCAGATCCGGTATTCGAAAAATTTTTGGATGAGATTATCGGTCCGAACACAGAAACCGATACCAGTCCCGACGAGGATGCAGATGGGAAATCAACATTAAATTGTCCCAATGAGTATGTGCTCAATTACCTTATTAGTGGTGTAAAAATTTCGCTTATACGTCATTCTGAATATTTAAGTACAAATCTCTTGCTTGTTTTTAGACCACGAGAACAATTGGAAATAACATTAAACAATGTCGGTTCTCCCGAGCCAAGCATTGTGGAATCAAGATTGGCCAGTGCCGGAGACGTTAGGGATATACCATTGAAACACAGGCTTCGCAGTTCCTCCAGACAGCAAAATACCAAAAGTGAAGATGATACAGATAAGCGGGAGCCAGAGAAGGAGCAAAACGCTCTGGAGGATCAGAATGCTGCAGCAGTATTAAGCATCATTAATGCCAGTATTACGAACAACAAATCATTTGGCGAAAAGAGAGGTACCGAATACACGAGAGAATCCATTATTATGAATGATGAAGTTGGAAAGAAATCTCCTATCTCTTCTTTGATCGCCGATAAGGCCGGGCAAGCACTGAAAGCAGTAAGTACCATTGCTCCTCAAACTAATGTCGTCGTGACGATTCCAAGCAACGAGATAGAGCCCAAGACGAGGAAATCAACCGTAAAGAGACCAAGACCGACGAAACTGAAACGTGAAACTGATCACAACACTAACGAGCTTATCTCAGAGCAGGAGATTATGGCGATGCCAACGTTGATAGTGTGTTCCAAGGATGAGATAAACAGTTTCCTGACCGTGAATCCGGCTTATCCTTCCGTGCGGCCTATAACGTCTACTAGCACCTCTCACTTTATCCCCATTGCTCCGAAGGATCCGAATAGAATGAATGAACCTATGGAGACCGTTTATCTAAGAACCGTGAACGTGGCACAGAAAATACCAGCGCCAACCCTGGTTCCTGCGACGGAGGAGTCAAAGCGATGTAAAAAATCGCTGAGCTTGCAGTCTTCGCAAAGGAAAAGTCAGAGAGCGGATAAGAAATCAAAAACTGCGGAGAGGAATGCTGCTCAAATCCAGAGTATCGATCATGCAGTTCCGTCTAAGCTTCAATTGCTGGATATAGATAAACCAGTCGCCGTAGAATCCATAACTCTCTATAATAACGACAACAGTGCACGCACCTTATTGGATACGACGAGCTTACCTATGATCAATATAGAGGATAATGTTAGCCTATCTGGTACCGGATTGTCCCCTTACTTGAAGTTTAATTCTACCAAAATCAATGAAGCACACGATCTTTCCGATATCGACTTAACAGTTTCCACGGAGACCGCAAAAAATTCAGCAATTCCAAATGTGCCAGCGGTTCCTGCGTCCATAGGAACCAGCATAAATGATGCACCACAACCATCCACCTCTAAAAACACTGCCTGTGACGTTATCACCAAGAGAACACCAAGATCCTTATTGAGGAGCAGGTCGAAGAATCACAGACTGAGCCTTTCCACGCCTCGTAGGCACAGTGGGCATATAAGAGCACTGGACTTTAACACTCCGATAAAAAGTGCAAGCTCTGTTAGAGAGGCAAATGATACGGAGGGTTTGCAGTTCTCGCCCAGGTCCAGGAAGCATATCAAGTCAGTTTGCAAAACGTCGCTATTTAAATCTCCGCCTTTCTCCAGTACATCAACATTGACGCAAAAAATGAAGACTCCGTTGAAACTTTCCAGACCGTGCAAAGTACCTATAGCCACTAGGAGTCCAGCACCCAAACTGATGGGTGGCTGGGAGAAATACAATGGTGTTGGCATGATCATAGGTGATGTATCACCGCATGGAACCTCCTGTGGTTCTCGGAGCGAGGAGGACGTGGAATCCAAGGTGTCTAGAGTTGCGGTGGACAGCTGGGACGCTGATCTGCGTAAAGGTATACAGGTGGCTTTGCAGGACGAATGTCAAAAAGCACAGGTTACCAATGCGAGGAAAAAAGGGGTGACCAAAAAACTTAAGAAGGATAAATGTAATTTACGCATAGCACGTAACAAAAATGGTAGAAAAATCGCCGAAGGTGATTCCCTGGATGGAGTGGGAAAAGAAAATTCTGATAATGGGATGAGATTAAATTTGGAGAAGAATCACGAGTTACAAAATAATTCTGATGTACTTAACGCACACCCAGAGACAAAGAACAGTATGGCAGAGGGAAACGTGCCTCCAAATAATTTAACGGAAAGCCCTTCGACGCACCCGAATTTAGAAAGCAGAAATAATGGCGACGTTGTTGAGAAGAAAAGCATAAAGAAATACGTACAATTAAGAACGATATGCACGAAATTGAATAAAAACGATACGAGAACAGTGAAAAGGGACTTTGTTCCTATTGCAAATGTAACGAGTGGTGTTCAAGGTGTTGAATGCACAAAACTGTCTACAGAAAATTCACAGCAGATACTACAAATGCCGGATATGATGCATTTAGAAACACCAAGAAAATTCGAAAATATATCTGGTATTCCACCAACGCCCAGATTACTCAGTCCTAGTAGCAACATTATAACGCCATTCATTAAGATTAGTGAGGATTCTAGCAGAATGCGGAGCTTCATCAGTACCCCAGAATTTCCAACAACGCCTTGCATTGCGCTGACTCCAAAGCTGACGGAAGAGAACACCAGAGACGAGGTTAAGAAGGGCACTTGCAATTCGTGCTCTACATATTACAGGCCCAGTTCCGAACAAAATGCAAGCGTAGAAAAGCCGATAAAGTCACAGCGTGGAAACGAATTATCGAAATTGTCCGGCGTGTCATTGATAAACGAAAAATTAAGTGTACCCGACCCAGCCTTCCAGAAATGTATGTCGGCAAAATTGGAGATAACCCAGTTTGAAGTGATTAAAGAGAATCTACCCAGGGAAGAGGCAGTTAAAGAGCTTAAAATTTCGTCAAACTCGAAAGATCTGATTACCGAGCGATCTATCAATGATGAGTTCACAGATGCAAGTAAATGTACCATATTAGACAGGGAGAAATATTTGTTTAACAGCGAGGAGGACTCCTCGGACAGTGACACGTCCTCCTCGTCTTCAAATACATCATCTTCCTCATCGTCGTCCACTGCCAGTTCAAGCTCCAATGCCAGTAACCAATCCGTATCGTACAGTGTCAGTAAGAAGTCTAAGAGGTTGCCGAATAAAATTTACACTGATACCAGTAATGACTCTGGCCAAAAAGCTGTGCATACCCAGAAGATAAAGTCGCGTAGTGCTTCGCCCATTGCTGCAATTCAAACAATTGTAACAAGTGTTTCCTCAATGAAATCCGAAGTATCACCACTCAAAGTGTTTTCTATAACAAAAACGGATGATGAACTGAAGCACACCGTCAAAGAGACGCCAGCCAAGGACGAGACTCTTTTGAACGAAGCAGATATCTCAGAAACTCCCAGTAGTTCAAAAAAGGGCGTAGAGAATGTGACCAATTTGTCATCGAAAATTTCAGCGTTTGAGTCATGCGAAAGCGAGACATTATCTATGACGTTGGAGGAACCCATCAAGGAACTTATGAAAGCGTGTATGCAAAAAACAAAAATGATAAATATGCAAGGCTTAGAACAAAATACGCGGTTACCCCCTAAATTCACTAAAGATGGAGACTGTGCAAATTCTTTGCAAAGCGAGCAGAGGAATTTGGGGGTGGAGGAGAAACTCATCATACAATTGGAGAAAAAACGTCAACGCATGATAGCCAAATTCAAGGAGGGCCCAAAATCTAGTAATACTCGGATACAAACCCAGTACAAGCAAAGTGTACTGAAATTAAAAAATAATTCCTGTAAGATCAAAGTGAACAAACATAGAGCAGTGGTTCAAAAGAAAGGGATCCCAAAAAGAAGTAATATCTCAAGAAATCCAAAATTTATAAAAGAATCTAATACGAAGACCAAAGGCTATGTCACTGACAAGCCCGACGAAAATCTGCAAAAGATCACTGGCGTCACAACAAATAAAATGCAGGCTATAAAAGTACATGCTCAGAGTAAAAATGCAGATGATTATTTAACGGCCTTGAATAATTTGGATCTCAACTCTAAACATGAAAAAAATGTAACAAACTATGATAAGGAAGATATTGAGCGTGCAGATGATAAAGATAGTACATCCATGGCCTGCATAACATTAGTACAAGGAGAGAACGAGCAAAAGCCAGAGAAACAAAATTTTCACACTGATAATGCAAGATTGGATGTTAAGCAAAGTAATGAGACAAGTGTGATGGCATATAATGTTGCACGGGAAGATCTAAATAACTCTTTGCTACTCAAACCGGAGAAGCAACGCGTAGACGATCGTAATGTGTATGAACCTCAAGTGGGTGCGCTTACTGAAGCAAATATGGTATACGACAACCTAAAAGAAGGTACATATGACCATATTGCAGAGGAAATGTCAAAGACGAGGGATCATGCTGGCCATGCTGCAAAGACAAAGAGTATACCAAAGTCAAAAGTGGATCAAGTGAAACGAGATCTATTCAGTGACGAGGAATCTGATCAAAGAGCCTTGCAACAAAAAGAGAATTCTGAAATTCGTGCAGGAGATAAAGAGATAAGCCCTTGCATGGTCAAAGTTCTTCACAGTGAAAATATCAGTGAAAGCATAAAAGCAGAAGACACAAAAGTACTTTCATCAGTTTTACAGTGTCTGCAGCTTGTGCCTACGAGTAAAACCGATCATGCAGAAGAGGAAAGGTCCGAAGATGGAAATGAACTTAATACAACAAACCCCAATTCTGTGGAGTATCATTTTGTGTATGACGAAAATGCTGCAACAAAGAAACGGCGGCACAGATACAGCACACATGAATTGGCATTTCAAGCAAAGGTGGAATTGAGTGATCAGAATTATAAAGAGTGTATTAAATTCATGAAAGCGACAGACTTTGAGGAAATATTTAATGTAACTCCAAGTTCCAAAAAAAGACTGGTGCAAAAAAAGGCGACAGGGAAAAACGATAAGTGTCTTGAACTTCACAATCTAGGAACATGCCATGGCACGCTTACTTTGAAAAATAACCATGTAAAACCTCTAGCTACATCTTCACCGGTCGAGAGAACGTCTGTTTATAAAATCAGAAAGATACTTCCAAAAAACAATGTAGTGGAGAAGAAAGTGGATGATACGCAGAAGAAAAAAATACAGATGGCAGATAAAACTCAAGTAGCCGAAGAAGGTAATTGTGATATTGAAAAAATTATTTATCTTTGATTAGTCCATTAGGCGCTGTTTAGTAAGTTTAACAGATTTGCCTCACATAAACTTTAATTTTAGAAATTGTCGCTAGTAAGGTTTCTAGAAAAAAAATGCCAGATTTGCGAGCAACTAAGAAGGTAGGTTGAAACATAATTGCCATATTATTAAACAAGGATAAAGTATTAACATTTTCCTTACTCCTTGACAGTTTGAAAAGAAACAGCTGACAACCAATCCGCAGGTTCTTCTAAGTAATTTGGACTTGGATGAATTTTTAACGTCTGTGCATGGGCCTGCATGAGTATCAAATGCTCTCTAAACGTGTACAAAACTAAAATATGCAATGCATATTTGTAAATATTGTTATATATACAAGGTGTCTCAGTTTTCAATCGTCAAATGCTGTTAATATATTCAATAAGTAAAAATTACGTTCAAACCATTTCACTACTTTCAATAATAAACATAAATGTAAATATTGCTGATCAATATGCAACATTCTTCTTTTTTTTATGTATTAAAATCCATGGAATATACTAACAACGTTTATCAAAAGATCTGGAACACCCTGTACATATGCATATGTGTGTATACATTACCATAAGACCTACCTTTCGTTATTTATTTCTAATTAGCTATATAAGATGTAAGCTATCACAGATTTCTTGATACCGTATGCATGGTACATATCATTATTATCCTTTTGGGATAAGTAAAATGTCGCTTTCAGATGATCTACGATAATGTTTTCTAACGTGACTTCGATTCTCGTTAGCTAATGTACATTCATTGTTTGTACATGAGACTGAGCAATATAAGTAGCAAAAGATGTTTCTATAAATATATAAAAACTTTTATGCCAAAATTAGGATTATCAAGTATTTTTTTTACGCTAGACAGTGACTAATATCAAGGACCACGATCGTATTACTTAAAATGTACATGGTACTGGTAATCACAATACAAGAACCTCTTAGCTTTCCTAGGATTGCAAAAGTCGCGACCTATCCGATATTAGTTAAAATGTACGAGGCTGTATGGATTTACATAGAGGCAAAGAACGTGTATAATAATAAATTATATTTTGTTTTAATACAAGACTGATTATTGGAACGATAAATAAATGTACTGAACGCATCATGGAGGGTTTGATATGCCTCGGGCGAAGTGGTTTTAATGGTGCATAGAATTTTTATAACACAGCTTAAGTGTAAATACTATAAAACATTAAGTTTACAAACATGGTTTGAAATATAAGTTTCCAACATGTTCCGGGTAAGATTATAAAATAAAAATAAAAGGAAACGTTTGTATTGGCAAAAAATAAATAATCAACATTTGGATTTTGCCACTTTATCCACTTCTTCCACATAGGACATGAACTTTCGCCACTGCGCCATATTTAAAGATATTCCTGCAGCAAGCATAAAGTATCAATTAGGACTATGATACAGTTTTTCTTATCATGGGGTTTTTTTTTTATGCATGTACCACTACAGCCTAGCAATAGGATTTTACTACTGAGACATAACATAATCTTCGAAATTCAAGTACTATTATAATTCTTACATTAGAAATGGATGTACTACGCTTTTTATGAAGGCACATCAAGTATTAACTCGATATTGTCACTTTTAATTATACAGCAGAATATTATAATTTTGGCAATAAAATTCACAAAAATACCTTTTCGGCCAGGTTTCAAATCTCCATCCTTGTCGTAATACATTTCTCTGATATCTACGTAGAGCTTTCCCTTGAACTCACGTATGGTAACTAGGCGATTGCTACCCAAATCCCACACATTTTCCTCGTCACTGTTCGTATCTTTCTTCGGTTTTTTGCTCGTAACTGCTTTTTCCTCGCTCTCTGTGTCCTTCTTTAGCTTCTTCTTAGGTTTTACCTCCTGCAAACAAAAACAGTGTTATTACGTTAAGTCATACAACCTCTATAATTATGTGCAACAAAAATCAATGTACTTCCTCGCTGCTATCATCGCTGGATACGTATTCCTTTGACTTAGGCATTTCTGATGAATTTTACCTGCAAGATGCATATAGTTTTTGAAGTAATAACGAACACTATACATATACAATATTTGACTATCACAAAAACGACTACGAGTTCGTTTTCTTGGCGTATATATTTACGTTCTTGAACGTCTATGATATTCGTGCCGAATATCGGTAACGTCAGTAGAACCGTTTTTGGTTATGTACGGATATATGATACAGAAAGATAATTTCCGATAATGATTACAAAGTATATATATATATATATATATATATATTTTACCTTTAGTTCAAGATAAACGTAGACAAGTAGAAAACGAACACAGGATAGGTATACGCAAATGACGGCTCACACCTGCAAAATATGCGCGTCTTCGGAGCGCAATTACGTTATTAGTGGCTTTTACAATACGTACACAATGCGACGCCGCAATATGGCGCCAATGACGCCTCTGAACGACATCGTAAACGGCAATACGAGCTTCACAGCTGAACGTCTTGATTCTTGTACTGATTTATCTTCCTCTCATCCCTAATTTTTTCACTTAATTTTTGGCATCAAGTCATGCAATTATTTAACCTAGTACAGATTATTTCGAAGTCGATTTTAAATCTTTCTTACCTACAGTGTGCACTCGGAATCATTAATTTGTTCCTGGACCTCTGAAGGGAAGCAAAGAGAAGCTGCAATACTACCGTAAAGGTACCAAGCGGCAGGGACCGGTTGAACCTGATTTGTCAACTCCACGATCGATGTGCGTGCGATTTATAAACTGCGCAAAAACTTAGAATCGTGATCGGTGCACTGCATATCATATCTAGTTGCGTTGTTTGTAGGGACAGGCAAATATAATGGTACGGAACCTAATATAAATTATTGCCAGTATAAGGAGATGGAAACGGAGGGTGTTAATTTTACCTATTGAAAAAATGTCCTTCAAGGAAAATCTTTTGAATCCGAATTGTTCCAGACATCGGAAACCGACTTTGTTTATCCTTTTTTAGAACGCACGGAAAAAAGGCCAAACACGAGAATTACAAAGTACAATCTTCTTTCTGGTCGATCAAATCGAAAGGCGCGCATTCGATCGTGATTTAATTTACGAAAGATGATGGAATATACGCATGTGCATAGCGAGCGTGTAAAAAATAAGGATTCGTGAAGGTATTGCGAATAAAATTCAGTAAAATATGAATCGTCGGGTAATGTATAAACATTGACTCGGTGCAAGGTGACTATTGACACAATTAAATTTTTCAATTTTGAACGACCGCAGAGGTCGGTCCCATCGCTCGCCCTCCAGAGTCTATATAAAGTGACGCGACGGACAAAAATTATTCTTCGAAATTCCAGCGAAGCTCAACGTCCTTTACTTTCTCCATGTATTACATTTTGGTATCTCCAGGGTAGTATTCCAGCTTCTCCTTGCTCCCGTTCAGGGGTCGTGGAACAAATTAATGATTCCGAGTGTACATGTAATCTAAAACACGGTTTTGTTAGTGAAAAGCGGGACGCATCGTATCGCCTTGTTTTGTTTATGCGTAACCTTCGATATTTGGTATAGATGGTCAAGGTTATTTAGCGTAATAGTAACTGCTCTAAGATTACTTCCGCACCACACATACAGTGTACATATGGCATTGAAAATTGATCGGTGATGTTGAGTGAGATTATAATTTGATTCTCGCACATGGAAGCGCATGTCTCTATTCACTATGGTGAGTAAATTGCAGAAGTTAGACGATTAGTATGCGCGCCTATTAGAGTAGATAAGGAATTGTAATATAATTAGGTGAGACGTCACCTTCTTATTTTAATATGTCAAATGCTTCTATATTACCTTATCTGACATATGAATGTTAGAAATAATAAACAATAATTTTCTTATGTCGTGTTAATATAATTATTAATATCGAAGATGGTTGTACAGGTGTGTTCGTAGCACTGAAGAATACCCGTCGTATTTCAATAACGGATCTTAGCCAAACGACTTCGTATATATTATGTAAAGTACAACAGAGCAATTGATGCAGGTATTTCTCTTCATTAATGAAAAAATAAAGGAAAAAATTCTTTGATACTGCTTCCTTTTGCAAGAAACACTTGCTGGTTATGAAGAGTTGTCACATGGTATACACAGAGTTCAATTTAGTAAAAATGACATACTTATTATTATTTATATATTCAATTCGGAACCATCTCTTTTCGACTACCCTTTTAATTTCATGATATGAATATAAACATCTGATAGGCCATAATTGTTATGCCCATTAAGTATCAATAGTATCATGTCTGCATCGTATCTTTGCTTTTTTACACTGAGCAGTTTCATATTTGACTTATAACTGTCTACATTACTTTTTCCCGATTTAAATTTACATACGAAAGCAAAGGGAAAGCGTAGATTGAAGATAATAGAAAAATCCCATTATATTATCCATCAAATTTGCATACAGAAATAAAGGAGTTGCGTACGTTCTGGTATATCAACGCCGATAAATATGATCACAGAAATTCTCGTGCATTCTCAACGACTAGAAGCAATATTTTACATCAGCTGAGATCTCTTGCTGAACTTTTAATCAAATTTCTGTTAAGGCCATTCAGTCGCTGTCGTCCGCAGTCCTCTGGTTTCTTGTTAATGGTTGCCTACTATCCTCATCCGATCCATAAATAACTTCTTCATCTGAATCATTGATCATGGAGAATGCTGGATTGTCTTTAGTGATAGATGAATCTGAAATGTACCATAGAATATATCTATTACAGATTTCAATAGTTCTTGCTAAATCAAACTATTTTCCATTTTTTCTTTTTATAAAAATGCTGAAAGTTATAATTTGCTATACCAATATCGATTAACACAGAATGAGTCTGAGAGAGCTTATGATTTTATAAATGTAATTACAACAAAAACCATCAGGACTTTTCTGTAAATCCAGCAGTACGGATTTGCACAAGTTGTACAAAAGTCTTTCATACTCACGCTGACCATAAACTTGCTGAAACGCTGGGGCATAGACATATGCCATGGTGTAGAGATAAAAATTCAGGAGACCGTAGAGTGCCATAAACTGCGCAGAAGACCGGTAATATGTAGTCAGACGTGAGGCAAAGCTATCCTCAAAGATACCAGCACCGAATTGCCGGGCAGTTACACACCCACAAACAGAGGAGACAACACCTGCGAGCAATGTCAAAAATCGCAGGCGAAGATCTGAAATTTGAATACATGTGCGTGTGTTGGAATATATTATACGTGTATATGTATGTCTTTTAAGAAAGAGGAAAATCGCAGAAGATCAAGATCACGAGAAGGAACACGATATTTTTCAAAGACGTACCAAAGTAAGGCATGGATCGTAATTCGCTATATGCACGTAATATGAGAAGCAGGAGATACGTTATGTAAAAGCCGCCCACTGTGTAGAAGAACACTTTGAAACCCTGAAAAGTAATATAGCTTCCTTATTAACAGCTATGCATATGTAAAATGTTTATAAGAAATTTATATAGAATATTATTTTTGCTGTAAATATTGCACAGATATGTATGCAGTGTAGAATCAAATGCAAAAAATTCAATGAAACATATACTTGTTTGCTCTATCAAGTTACTCACAAAGTAATTTGAAGTATCGAGAACATAGTTGTAAGTTGGGTCCTCCAATTCCGTGCAGCGTAACCAGGTAGCCAGGATAAGGGCAGAGCCCCAGAGTAGGCCAACGACCAGTAATTTTGGTAGATAAAACGTGATCAGGCGCCTTTCGTTCTAAACAAAAATGTACATCAATTCAATATTATAAACTGTAAGCACCAGAAATGGACAGCATTGAGTTGAAGGACAGATTGGAAGAAATGTTTTTTTTTTACAGTATTATCCCAATAGCTTTAAAATAGAAAGTATACTTGTCTGAGACCGTGATAAACACAAAGCCAGAACATAAGAATCGAGCATAGGAACGTCGTCTGTAAAATCGCATCCACCATTCCGGGTACCCAGGAATTCACCAGGAATGTCATCGGGAATAACGGATCTGCAATGAACAAGTTTGAATTGACAAAAGCATTAGGCTGATTGTTAAAGATTTAGACTCACTATTATACAGTATGAGCAATGGGAGTAACATTGAGATCCATTTTTGTTCTATCGACCAGTCTTGCAGTGGGTACTTCCTCAGGGAATGGCCAAACCAGCACTAAAAAATGCCGACAAGAAAATCCTTTTACTTTTCCACTTTGGACGATAATGATTTAGATGGTTTACCATAACACCAAAGGTGGTCAGTAAGAAGATCAAACGAAACCAAATCTCGAACTGCGTGAACGCCGGATTATAATTCTTGAACTGCAAACAGAAGTAGAGAGGCTAAAGAGTGATAGACGTACTTTTGGCAATTATCAAAGGAGATCCATTATTTCGTATTGTGCTTACTGACGTAGAATATGAGTTCTCGTATGGTATAACGCTGATGGAAGCTTTCAAGCCCGTGGAAGCGGACTGTGATTATATAGTAACCGTAATCGAGAAATCCGAGGTGAGCGACGACCAATTCGTCGCAGGTTTGCCTCTCGCATTTTAAATGCCTCGTTCTGCAAAGTATCGGTCACTCAGATATTCTTTTCCTTAGAATAGAGCGAAATGTGCATTTCCTCGATTTTTCCCATCGCCCGTTAATGTTGTTAATAGCAGACCAGATGAATGTATATATTGCACGACGCATATTTTTTAAAAGCTATAACACTAAGATAAGGATAGCCGAAATATCCACCTTCAAATCTAGATTTTCTATATGAAACGTTAAGACCCTATCTGCCGCATTGTTTTAAAAGAAATTATCTGGTCGGTTGTAAGATTGGCTCACCTGTTGTGTCCTGCTTCCGGTGGAAGTATCGGCATGATCTTACGATCGGCTGTAATTCCATCTATCGAGACGCCTATTAGAAAAACCTTGTCGTAACGTTCATCTGTAAATTATAGAAGTCATTGAAAATACCGTACTTCGAAGATTCATTTTTGTCAACGTCCGATATAGCTGAATAAATTGACGGCTGGTTATCTTTACACAGTAGTAACATGCAGTCTCATTAAGTTAATTTCTACCATATCCATTCAGTAAAAAATTGGTAAAGTATTTGCTGTCGTGTAAGTAACCACGCACCTGTCGCGTGCTAATATGAGCATTACGAAACACTATTAATTTATTGAATTAATTTATTTAAAATCCCAGTATAGCGACAATATTAATATTCGCATGGCGATTTTCAAACGGTAAATATGGAAAATTGAATAGGTACTGCACACCAGTACTGCTCAATGATACTGATTGTTACATTTATGAAAACTAAGTGTACAGTTAGAGAGGAAAAGAAATATGTGTATTCCATGATACCGTCGTTGTTCGACGTTGATAACTTCGCAATCACCCATAACTGCTGGCTGTACGTGGATAACGCCGGTGTCTTCATGATGAATGGCCCAGTTGCCATTTCGCTCCCGTTAAGATGCGCTTTTTGTTCGCTCGTCGACGTTATCGGGGGACCTTTCAGTTTCGGTACGTAGAACAGAATTTTAAATAGGTGCATAAACTGTAAGATTCTATTCTATGCGAATCTAAATGGGGTGTTCAAAAAAGGGGTAATGGGTTTCAAAGTTTAAGAATCTGATAGTAGTCGACCAGTGAAATAAAAAATGTTTAATCGACATACCAGCACATAGCGTACAGTGCTTCTGACCGACCCAATCGTGCCTTACCGGCTGCATTTTTTTGATACCTTATATTTCACAACAGTTTGGCAATATTGAGAAAATATTGATATTAAAGAAAATTGGAAGAAATTAGATTGGATGCAAAGGCACGGTATTGCTTTGTACTAGTATAAATCGATCTCGAGTTTTATTTTAATGCAAGTTTAAAACCATGCTAGCCTACCTGCAAGGCCAACGAAGACTGCCAGTCCGAAACACGCGAAAAATGCGACAAATACCATAACAAATTCTCTCTTGTGCATCGAGTAGAGGCGCATTTGTACAGACCTAAATCAATGGAGGATCGTTCGAATCGGATGTAAATTACTTTCCTATCATCCACAATCCTGATACTCCATAGGATTGCGCATACACATACGACCATTAGTTAGAAATCAATTCGGTGTTTTGACAAGGCATCAATCTTAATTAACGTTTTAATTCTAAACCTTCGTTTAATTCCATCGTCGTCGGTAACTCTCAGGATACAGAATAATCGCCGCAAATAACGTGGAAAGACGTAGAGGATTACAGATTTTAGTAAATCTACTTTGTGACAAAAAAAGATAATTTCAATAGAATCTGTTGTCCATTTTGTGGATTTCGTAAAATGTAACAAGAGCACCGAATTAAATTGCACATGCTAATAATCGGCAAAGTTAAGTGGAAGCAAGTACCTTTCGCAGCGATCATGATGATAAGCGGGTGCAATGTACTTATTGAATTCGCTGAAGAGGTCACTGAACTGGGACAGGGCATTCCTAACCTTGAGGTTCCATCCAGCAGAAGGAAGGTGATAAGAGTACCCCAATCCTGGCCCGTCCATCCTTCCTCTTGTTCCCCCTTCTCTCACTCACTCTCTCTCTCTCTCTCTCTCTCTCTCTCTCTCTTCCCCTTTCTCTAACTCTATTCTATATTGTAATCTACGCGCAACCCTTTAGAATCTTACATTCTTGTTCTTTTGAATCGTATATCTCCTGCCGTGTGTCCACGTTTTTTTTGTCTAAACGAGATTTTCTTCATCTGCACGAATTCACCTCGACGGGAATATTATATATACTTGTAGCATTCATTTTTTGTCGATAGCGATTTTACACTCAGTTCATTTGGTAACTGTTAGCTCGTTGTTCCGTGATGATGGTACTAATCTAATTACTCTGTTATCCAGACGATGCGACGAAAAAAACAATGAAATATTCCTAATCGATTCACCTGCCCCGATGTGCATGGGAAGGAAAAACCAGGAACCAAGATGACGTTGAATATATTTATAATCGTAGATATTTGTCTCGCTACAATAAAGATTTCCAAGTTATACGATGCCCCTCCTTCGAATAAGGGTCAAATTTTGTTGGTATTTTTTTCCGAAAGCATTCCACTTGCCAATATTCGGATTAAATCATAAAACACAGTCGCCCGTAAACGCTTCTCGCCCCTACGATATTCATTCGCACAATACGTTCACAAAGATAATCGAGAATGCAAATTGTACGGAAAAAAGAGAGTAAACGTTACCCTTTCATTTAATTCGTGTTAATAGTTTAACGAGCTATTTCTTTAAGAATTTCTTACGTTCTTCACGCCGTCGAATGAACCAATCGAATTTTCCACGAAACCACCACCGTTAAGCGTAATCCAATTTCAGAGCACGATGCACAGTTCGGTGAGGGGCAAATAAACACGCAGAATACGTTGCGATTCGAGACTGACATCCTAAGGTGTAATTATTGATTTTCCCGGCCGCCTATGCAGGGCTGCTAACCGACAAGGCCAGAGGCTTGCGAGATTTACGAGGGCAAAAAATTCAAATCCTCGCTTTGGTGCAAAAAAAAAAATGGAACGCAAATTGAAATTTATCTAGTCATTAGTATACTATAAAAATCGACACACGGATGATCTCAAGAAAATTGATACACTTTTCGAATGAGAAACTCGAAGATCGTTTGACAATTACATTGAAATTAAACTTTCGTCTAAAGGGAAAGAAGGAAAATTGAGAACTGTGAATCGTAAAAATGTGCACATCTCTTTAAAATACCCTGTGTGCGGGTTTGAATGAAAGGTGAAGAGGGGTCTGGCAGGTAAATGTACATCTTAGAAGACCTAGCTATTATAGCAGTGCATAGTATCCGTAGGATTAAAGAAACACTCAGACTGTATGGGTAGTAAAAAAAAGTCGATGCACATTCATATTCTTCCGTATCAATCGTTTTTATTACTTAAAGTGAAATTAAAAATATACGAGTTTACTTTCTGTGCAGATAATGAAATATGTATGTACAGAGAATAGGATGGGCCGCAGAATGATCGCGAGGAATGCCGCACAGCATTAATCCCAGTATTTGATCTTCCCATCCCACCCGGCCGTGACGAGTCTCGATGGCTCATGCGGGTGCCAGAGAACGTCTATGCACACTCCGTCGTGAGCCTTCCACTTCTTGTACAGCTTTGTCGTTTTCCAGTCCCAAATGTAGCATTTGCCGTCGGCGTCGCCAGATACCAGATAGCTGCGATGTAAAGGAATGTGATTAAGAAAAAAAAAAACGCTTTCGGACGATTCAGTTTTCCAGTCGCTGAAGAAATTTAAAAGGCGAAGTATGTTTGATTTTTTTTTTCCAGTAAAGAGGGGTGAATATGCGGTACCTCATATCGGGTGAAAAGTCCAAGCCACATGCATAACCGGCCACCATGTGGCCGGTAAAGGTCTTCTTACGATTCATTTTAAATCTATTTAAGGCAGAGAATATCACGATTTTATTGTCCATACTTTGGCAGGCGAGCCACTTTTGATTCGGCGATGGTGTGACCGCCGGCATCGAGTGCATCGAAGGGTCGGCTATGTATTTCATATCCACCGGAATATCCCTATAAAAACAAAGGCTTTCCTTAGAATCTTTCTGCGTAAAGTGCGTCTTCGTGTATGGTTAAATATCGAATTTAGTAAAAAAAAAATAGGAATAATAGATGTTATGTAGAATTTCCGTAAGGTGGAAAAATCGTACCATTCCCAAACGCGAAGACTTTTATCGTCCGAGGTAGTGACGAATCTTCGATTTTCGTCGACAAAAGTAATTGTGTTTACAGCGCCGAGATGTCTGTCGTACTCTTGGGTTATTTCGCCGGAACGAATATCCCACTGGAAATTAAAGTTTTAGTCGAACGATTTAGAATTCCTCGCCAATGTGAAAGTTCCGCACTACTTTTTTTTAGCAATACTCACACAGATGATTTTTTTGTCGCTGGTACCCGCCACGAACAGATGCTGTTTATCAGGATCAGGATTGAACTTTGCGCAGTATGGAATTTTTCTGCTCGTAAAGCGACTTACGCAAGCTCCAGTTTCAGTGTCCCACAGTTTCACGTAACGGTCGTAACCGGCGGATAGAAATCTCTTTCCATCATTGTCAAAGCTAATATCGCGAACTGCCTGACGATGACCATAATAAGTGCGTACGCATCTCCTTTCCTTGTAAACCTCCCATAGCTGTTATTTAAAAGTATACAGATTTGTTCTAAATACCCCATTACTTCAATGTGTCCATAAGAAAGGTCATCTATTACCTTAACCCTACAATCCATGCTGCAAGAAAGCAATAAATGCGCAGTGCGTGGGAACCACCTAATTTGCGAAATGCCCTTAGTATGACCTTCCCAGGTATGAATCTGCGCCTTCGGTAAGAAACATCGATCGGGTGGTGATTCCGATCTGAGATTGACTCCAACGTCTTGAGGTGCGTGCAAAAATGAGCGTCCCTGATAGTCCACGCTGTCCTTGACTAAAGTGGAAAAATCATCGTTCAAATCACTAACCGTTCGACGAAATACGAGCCATATTAAAAATACAATGTCCCTTACTGTGCAAGACAGTCTTCTCTTCGAGCGGTTTCTCTTCTGTTTGCTTTCCTCTCTTATTTCTTTTCGCCAATATTTCCTCCAATTCCGCGGCTTCCTCCTCTGTTGGTTTGACGACACGTCTTTCGTCCACGTATCCACCCCAGGGACCCAAGAAACCCTCAATGTCGGTGGGATCATTGTTTCTATGTCTCTTTCTTTTATCCGCCTCCCTCAAAGTGGTACTCTCGAATACTGTCTTTCCACCAGACTCTTCTGCTATGTCCTTTGCCCCAATTATTGTTTTGCCCTCCTCCGAACTACCATCCACGGTTGGATCCAATGCGTATCCTACGAGAATTAGCATTACCTGCGCATATCCTTTCTCATTGCTTGGATCGTTAATTGAACGTGGAATCAAAAGGTACCGTAGCTAGCGAACGTTCTCCTCTGATTCTCAAACTGAAATTCGCTGATATGTGCCTTCTCTACAAATCCGGAGAGCATATTTTTGATGGCGCGTTGTTGCTGTGTTTTGAAGGGATTTTCCGGCCCGATGTCTGGTGCAAATAACTCCTCATATTTTGGATTGTGCATAATCTCTTGGGTAGTCGAGTCAACGTGTCTTACACACAACTCTATTCCCTTGAAGAATATTAAATTGTACGAATTGGATTAATACGTGTGTACAGTACAAGTATACTAAAGCTTAGAAACTTGCATAACCTCATTTGCACATTATTTTAAGTGTCATAAAAAACGATAAAGAAATAATACTCACTGTAGGCACAACCTCAGGTGCAGAACAAATTTGAAGGCTGAGCGATTTTGTCATCTTATCCCCGTACGAAGCTTTAACTTCAGAAACGATACTTGTATCCTTCGTGGATCTAACCTCATTTGTGGTGCTGTCTGTTTTATCGATGTTTCGTTCATTTTCGGGCTCACTGTTCTCGTCACTGCTTCCATAATCTTTCAGAGCCAACATAGTATTTGTAAAAAAACGAAAGACATTAACACCTTGCTCGCATCACTCTTAGTGTACTTATTGTATATTTCAATCTAAATAAACATAATCAATGTCATTAATATCCCCGAGGAAGATGCGCACTGCCAGGCAATCGAAGTACGAATTCCCCTAAACGGACAAACGACTTTCACCTATAGATGGTGCAACAATCGAAGCTGTATTGTATGTACGTTTCCGTTGCCGATGGGGGAAAATTGAGTAAAAAGGCATTATAAACTGGATGACAAAATGTGTACAATTTCGACAGACTGTTCCGTTGTGTAAAGCAGACCTATTTAAGAACGCTGCTAGCGTCTGATTCGACGGTTTGACATTTATGAAGATAGGTTAGGATATATTATACAAGTATGTCGGAAAAACAAGATTCTGGAGACGAGATTCAGGTGATCTCGCACAAGTTTCGGTCCGCTACGACAATCGAGCCAATCTTCAATGGTCCGGAACAACTGAAAACGTTAAAAATGACAAATTCTAGTACGCCGTGCAATCGTGCCGAGGGAAAACCCATATACGCCGTAGATGATAATGCGTTAGTCCGTAATTTGCCGGAATTAAACCTGCCCGAGAAGATCCTGTTTGTGATCGACACAGCGAAGGAGCAGAACTGTACACCATTCAAGCTCGGCACCGGTGCCAAGTACGCGCCGCTGTTCATGATAAAACGGGTAGTGGAGACGTTTGTCAGTGCCAAGTCCACCATTCGGCGCGCACACGAGTATGCCCTAATGGCGATGGACTCCCAGAGCGCACGTTGGATCTGCGACTTTACAAACAACATCAAGAGTATTGTCAATCACCTGGACACGATCCTCGAGGAGAATCAGGAGGAGGAGCAGAGCACGTATGATCTTGGGCAACTCTTTGAAAAGATTCAAGCGCGTTTACCTCTACCAGCCAGGAGTCACGATGCAGCAGTACCGACATTTGCTACCAGAATAATATTACTGTACGCTCGATCCAATTGTATCCCGACGTTTCTAACGTCGCAGAAGTGCCTGGAGAGTCTCACGGAAAATCCATACTTTTTCTTGGATGTACTGTTTGTACACGAACCACCGTGCTCGGACAATTTGTGCGAGGATGTTTATGCCGCGCTAACAATGCTCGACACTACCACCTTCTCGTATATATTGGAAGTAGGAAGAAATGCAGCAAAATTGCACGATCACATGGCTAAGCTATTAGCTCATCCTCTCCAGCGACCGCCACAAAAAGATGCTCGTTACACCGTTTATTCTGCATCGGCAATGCAGGAAGTGCATACTAACGTTTAATGCGTGGTTTTATCATTGTTAAGAAGATATTTATTGTTTTAAATTAGCCGACGAGCTTTCATTTGACCGTGGGCTCTTTTGATTTGACCTTGAAACTTGGAGAATATATTATTACTATTGTACATGTTATGATTATGCGTTATATTCTTGCTCGGATAATGTTTATTATCGTTCACAGCTAAAAAGTATTTGTAGAGTATAGCGAGTGAGATAAGAAGAATTTTAGAGAGTAATAATAAACATTTTGTATGTACAACCCACAAGGTAAAATATATATGGCATAAGTATTCGCGAGACGAACAATTACGAAGGAAACACCCAAGGAACCATTCGCGCGTCTTGCAAGAAAACCAAATTATTTACCCTAATAATATAGCTCCTGCGTAATCTCTTAACGATGACATTAATCACTCGCAAAGAACATCAAAGATACTGATTTATGGGACATTTCGAAAGTGTATTCATCTGGCAATACCGATATGTCGATAACAAGCAAAGATATTCAGCACGCAATTCTCCGAAAAGGTACTTTATTAACCTCTATTGAACGATCGTACAAAATACTTTAATACCAAGAACAGTACTCGCTGCATTTTTCCGAACTAATTTGTATGTCTATGCACGATCCCCGTGTATCAAACTTATAGATAAACATTCATGCAAATCATCGATCACACACAGCTTCACATATGCACCCAGCTCCAGGTGAGCACTCGTTTAAACTATCGAATTACATATGTGCGACACCATTACCAATCATATCAGAATATGAAGAATGTTCACGGTAATGCAACATATTGAAAATCCTGGTAACATACATTATTTGTTAAATACGCAAGTTTATATCACAGTAATGAGAGGTCTGTAAATTTAGCCGTTAACGAGTTTCTCTGGCGGTTCTCGAGAATCCCAGCTTAACGGCAATAAATTAATGATGAAGTAATACATTTCGCGCCCTTACATCGGATACCCTTACAAAATTTTCTTGTCCACCCTTTTCGCCTTCAATTCGATAGTAAAATACAATTTTTCTAAAGTTTAATACTAAATCGATCTATGAGAAATGCCGGCGACGGTTAAGCAAATTTTGGTAATAGGTAAACGCGGCACGGAGTGTATTATTATCAAGAACGAATGTAGATGAAAAACGTGAAAATAAAGATACAGGCTTTGAGCGAGAATAATGGATGGGCGCTTCGAGGGGCGGAGGATGTTATGCGCAAGCTTTTAAGAAATTCCGGCAGTATCTTCAAAAAAGTGCGTATGTTGTTCTTCGATATCGCGTTCGTCTCCAATTCGTCGGGCGAAACGCTCATCGTCGTCGTTCTCATCGTGTTGGTTGCGATTTTGTCTCTATTTTCCTTATTTCGAACATTCGATAATTTCCAATCTCCGCATCGTGGAAAGTCTTTCGGTGCGTCCAACATTTCCTCGTGTTCTCCAACTTTAAAGATCAAGGACATGCCGATTTCTGCATGAAATTCTATGTGACAATGGAACAGCCAGTAACCTGAAGAATACGGTATTTTAAAAAACGTGAACGTTCGAAATTAAAATTTGGTACGGAGTATGGCAATAATTATTTTGAGCAATAGAGCGCGCACATTTGACACGAGCTTCGCGAACTCGTCTATCGAATCTTGTCAAAGGATGTTTTCTATCGGCCGTATCTTTTTCCCTTCTTTACTCGACACTCGTTGCAGATGATTTTCGTACGACTTTGATACACCGTACAAACCTGGATTGTCAGCGTAAAACTGTAGGACGGTGTAACCGCCATCGGGCACGGTGACGGTGTCCTTCAAGGGCGCACGATCGAGATTCCTACGTATAAGACCCCGTCGATCCAACATTTTCACTCGCTCGACCGTGATATTGTCGCCAATTTTTTCCATCGCCACGACTCGGAACTGATAACCGTGCAGATGAAACGGATGATTGGCGTCAAACGCGAAACCTTGAGCATAAAGAAATTCTAGCTCAATGGTTTTCCGCATAAAAAGTTTTTCGTGGATCGTTTACAGCGACCGAATATAAAAAACATCGATAGTGCACGATTTGTAGGAAGTTCGATACGTAAGGATCGTTGGAATTTGCGTAAAGGCAGATATATAACGCGATGCGTATAATCGGCCCACCGACCTTCATCGACGAGGACCATTTCCACCAGGGCGCCGTTCTTGACTTGCAAGACGTGGGTGCACGCGCAATAACGTTGCTCGCAGTCGCGAACGGTGGTAGAATTGCAAAACTGATCGGGACGAATGAATTCCCTTTGCGATAACAGGGGAAACGACGGTAATTTCATCGAGATATGATTCAGCTGCGGCGTAAGCAACCGCTGTCGTGAGTTTTGCACTGAAAGTACACAAAGTTACGCGTGAAACTGCTTACGAGAAAGAAGAGTTTAGCGAATCTTAAAGGGGCTTCCAACTTACCCCCATAGAAGCCGTATAGATTTTTACGATGAAAATGTGGATTGTCTTTCTTGTAGAAATCGTATGACACGTAAAACTGATAGTCCGGTTGCTTGCCATTCCAATGATCGTTCTTATCCATCGCTTTGAGCTTCGGCATGCTTATGCTATTGTTCGTTTCCGTACCTTCGTTCAAAGCATTCACTTGCTGAAACACGACGATCAACGTTCCATAATGTAATGCGCTTTTAGTCGGCGTTAAAGGAAGGAGGTGGAGAAATTACGCGATAAGCAACAATTTCAAAGGCTTATCTTCGCAACATAAATTGGCATACGACCGGCCAATTAGTATTCATAAGCGTACATCCAAACTCTTAAAGTTTTTTTCTCAACGTACACCCCGTAAATCTGGCGATTCAGAATTCTACCTAATATGTTTTTGATGGAGGCTAAATCTATTCTTCGGAAAGTGCGCAATATTTTTTCTCTGTCGAACGATACGTTATTGCATTATATGTCCCGATGTTATTCAGCGGCTTTTGAGAGTCTTACGATGGAGTTACCGCGTGGCGGTATTATACGCATATTAAATACGGATAAAAACTCTTCGGTCGGATAATATATAATGGAGCAACGAAACCGAACAAAGCGATAATAAGGTGGAGGAAATCAAAGGAATAGCGGGCTTACATATTTTCAACCATTGCATCCAACTTTCTACCGAAGGGTGCGAATGGAGTCGGACGCGACGAGGAAATTATGGGGAAGAATCGTAAGAGAGTGCACTCACCAAGCCCTTGGGCCCGTATAATTTATCACCGTACGAAACTTCACCCGCGGGATTTTCCATCGGTGCGCCCTCGTACCTCAATATTGCGACCTGGTAAGCACCGAAGAACCTTTCGTCGCAGTCCATCAGGCCGCGAAACTGGATCCAATAGTTGCCCACCTCCTGGTCCATCTCCACGATGAAGTCGAACCTCTCACCGGCATAGCTCACCAGAGATTGCGCTACAATTTGTAAAACGGTTCCTCGCGTGTTTCACGGTATTTCGCGTGGAATGCATAGTTGTCCACTTACCTAAGACAGGTTCGACGTCACGACCGTCCGAGCTAACAACGTACATCGTGTGATTTTGGAGGGACACTTCGATCGGACAATTGAGGAATTCCGCATTGATCAGCCTGAAGCGATACCTGAGATTCTGCAAAGGTCCAACGTTTGGGCCGTATTTTTATTCGAGCGCTGTCGAGAGACAGGTGGGGGACACTGCAGGGTGCGACGTAGAATCCAAAGACATAGCGAGATCGACGGCCGACGGAGTTTTCTTTCGCGATTTTCTCTCTTCACTTCGAGCTACAATATATCGAGTAGAAAGATAGGCAGCCGTAATTCTCGTTGCTTCAAGGCGGTCTCCGATAACGAGGAGCAAAGGCGCGTATATACGTTAGCGAGTAAAAGTTTGGTGGGAATGGAGTAGGAAGAAATCTCGCATCGTAAGCGGTCGCGGCGTTTGCTTAATCAAGGCTACGTATGTACTTTGGAAGAACGTTGCAGCCCGCCTAGGTAAGAAGGTTTCCAGTATTACTCGTTTGACGACGAATGTCGCAATGGGCATGTCCGCGGTGGTTGCGTTTTCGTCGCGTGCCGATTTAAACCGGCCGAAGCCGTTGATCAGCAAGTTGGACGCCTTGTTGTCGCCGTCCGCGTGATGGTGCGCCAGGAATTTCTCCAGGCCCAATTCGTGGATCCAGTCGTACACCACGAGGGTGTGGAGGTCGAGATCGTACCGATCTTCGTGCCAATTTCTTTTAGGCGGCACTCGCACTATCAACGGCCCGAAGACGCCGTCGCCGCGCTGAAAGCCTGCGATCGAAATTCCGCGCTTGAGCATTCGCTTTCTTTCGATCTCGCCCGTCCTCGACGCGTTGCCTTGCGATGTTTCTTATAAAGAAGGAACACCATTGGGTGGATAAGTCGAGGCTTATCTTCTCCTCTGGATCGCGATAAGGCACGGGCACGAATGGTCGTTAGGAGGCAAAGGGTTAAGAGTCGGGGGTATACCTGAGTGAGAATGCCAGAAGTGCGTGCCAGCCTCGGTGGCGATGTATTCGTATCGGAAGGTCGAGCCTGGCGGGATGGGACATTGGGATATGTACGGCACACCGTCCATGTAGGGCGTTTTAACGTGATGCTGACCGTGCCAGTGCATCGTCGTACTTTCCGAATGCAATAGGTTTATCACGTCTACTATTACTCTATCGCCTTGGCAGACCTGTGCGGAGACGATGTTCGGTCAGTATTTATCCTACCAGGCCTTATTCCCCTTTCCTTAACTTTGAGTGTCCGCCTAATGGACATCGGGATAAGAATTAAGGACGCGCGTCACATAGGTCGCGATCATTTTCCTCGATCCGTAAATCATGATTTTGTAAGCCGCGTCATCCTACTTTCCTAATGCAACGGGTCTATTACGTCGAATATGACTCCGTCGCCTTGATAGACCTATACAAGGACGATCCTCGACGAAACTTTCTCCTAGCGCTCACCGCTCACAGTTTTCCTTCTCTCGAAGGAAACGTGCCGAGGATAAAAATTCACGATGCGTTCCGATGGGATCCGATAATTAAACGGTGCGTAATGCAGCTTGTTTTCTTATCGGTTTGATACTTTTGAGCGGATATTATCCAAAGGTCCGGTGTTCTCGATGCCGTGTGCAACGCCGAATAAAGGACGCGCGTATGGCACCGAGTCCTGGATGGGCTACCGAACGAAACGATACGAAATTCTAGCGGGGCAGGCATAAGCGCTCGTTAAACCGTTACGAGGCCTTGGATAGACGACTGGTTTGCCTGGTAAAGGGAATATCGGTAAGGCCGTTAATAGAAGCCGCTCGAGTGTAACTACGACGTAATGCGTTATGCTTGGGGCAGCGATTCGGATCGACGTCGCGATCGCATCTTCGCGATTGCAATGCCGGAACTAAGACATTGCGAGACTCGTGCGACGAATACGCGCGTAAGCCGGAGGTACGATTATGTAGTTGGCGCGGCGAAGATGCAAAAGAGTAGGAGTTTGGCCCGGTAGCTCGACCCGCCGCCAGGCGCGTCCGGCCAAATATATATATATAATATAAAAATAGCTTGAGCTAATTATCTCCATTGGGAAGCGGCATAAAAAATGAAAACAATGCGTTGCCATTATTATAAAATCATACACCTGTATTTTCTTCCTATAGTCATAAAAATAAACAAAAAATGTAGGGCGATGATTTCATTGGAATAAAAATCGACTCCATTTCCGTTTACGTCTAGCGGGTTTAATTTTATTCTAAAATATGTACGGCTTATATAACTTCGCGTAAGACCGTGCTAAGGCGTCTGGTCGTGATCGATTAGGTTCGTCATTGACCTTAACCGCGTGACGTAAAATGTTACGCTCAGGTCTCCGAGGATAATTAACTGTCATCGGTTTGGCGTTCATCCGGATACCGTCAGTGTACTTCGATCGAAGTTCAGAGAGACTTAATCATCAGCAGCGCGGTTACGAGGCAAGTGCGCCGATCGGACGAGGTGCTTAGCAAAGGTGGACCTCGCACTTTTGTGTCGAGTCCCTCGCGAAAGATCCTCCATTTGTCCAGCGCGAGGCTGAGCGTCTTCAGGGCGAAAAGCGACGCGTCGCTCGTTGAAAGATGAGCCACGGCGAGGAGGGCTGGGATTTTTCTCGCGTTACCAAAGTTTCCACCCTTCCGGGGATAATTAATGGGCCGATGGCTGTGCTCCTTGGGAAGAACAGCCTGGAAAACAGGAACACGACCTCTCGACCCGCCGGCGCGAAGAGACCAGCAGTGATTTCTCTCAATTATCCTTCGTCCCTTTTTTTAATGTACACTCGAGACGTCGTCCTTCCTGGAGAATCGATTATCCCCGTGCACCATTATCCTCGTTGCTCTACGTTGAGGAATCGGTCGCCTATTGTTCGTACGAGAAACAGGAATTGCATGGATAATTATAAACGTCTTCCTCTTCGTTTCTCGATTCAGTTTCCTTTCTGATTCGGACGCGTATTTGGAGAAGCATGTATGGTCGTTGTATATGTTATAAAATGCAACTAATAATACGATTAATTTTATTTACGCTTGAGCTTAGGAAATTGATAAAATTATGTTTTCAAACAGCAGCACGGACTTCTACATGTGGTGAATAGGACATCGTGGACTTACACTCCACGATTAATTTCCACTTTATCCAATCCCAGCTTTTCGACATAGTTAACAAACACGGCATAATAATATGGGCGGCAGTGGTATTAAATGCAAGAGCTTCGTAACGGAATACGACAGTGTGATCGATGTAAGTTTGCGAGGGTGGATGTAATCCAAGCTTAGAGAAACTTTGCGGTACATCGTAACTGTGCTCCGATTGCCGAGCAAAAAGGTTATTCGCGCTTTTTGCCTCTTAGAGGGACACCCACGACATTACGCGGCACGTGGAATACGTACTTGTCTCCTGTATCGATCTTTGACTCATCGAACTCTCCTTCTTATCTTTGTTTTTTCCTTCCAACGCAGAAATCCATCATTACGATTGACACTCGCACTGTGATAACGTGTAGTGTTAAAAAATCAAGTGAAATCATTGGAATCGTTGATCGACTGAATTTCGTATTAAATTACTATTACGAATTTGAATCTTAGAAAGGAACTTCTGTTATATTGCATGAGATTATTTATAATTGTTCTCGTTCAAACCTTCAAGCCTCAACGTTCCTTCACCTATGATATAAAAATATGAGAAATATATTCGCTACTTAGAAATTCCTGATACAAGAACCAAGGCTAAAAGATTTTCACACAATTCTTTACGATTCTTTTTGAGCACGAAAGAGGAACCTGTCGCGGATGCTTCCGTAATAACCCTCCACCAAATGGGTTAAACCCGAGAATTGCGCGACAGGACTGAAAATCTGACGCGCGTAAGCTCGTTAAGGCGCGTCTCTCGGGCATAAAACAGTAGCCGCGGTTTTTTGCCTCTTAAATGGCCGCTCGAGACATCGCGCGACATAATCCTGGTGTCCTTAGGGGCCTGGGGGATTATGGGATCGCAGCGAAAAGGATTCGAGAAAACACCCCGAGTATGTAAGCCCGTAAAAGTTGGCGCTCTGGTATGCAAGAGGCTCTTTACTACCTGTATAGGGTGTTTCGAAGAATTATCGACGAACCGAGGTAACGCGTAGAGGAATAAAAATAAATAAATCTTCGAATAAGACTCCGTATTCAGCTGAATTCAGTACAAGACTTTAAATTGACGCGATTATTATAATAGTATCGTGACTTTTAATTGCTAAGGTAGTTCACCAGGAGTAGCAGTAATTTATTTATCTTCATAGAACGATTCGCTTACGAAGATCAATCGAACACGCGTTTTATGCAAATGAAATTAGCTTTGTATCGATTTAGGATCACTTAGAAGAGCACGAGTTTCCGTTGAAAATTCATTTTATCCTGATCCGTGATGTGCTTAAGCTCGTCGGTGATTTCTCGAAACACCCAGTATACGCGTTTCAGAAGGATCCCGGAGATTATTTAGGGGAGGACGGTCGCATTCTTTGTCCGCGCTACCTTTGGCCGTAGTAAAACAATTTTAGGAATACCTCTCGCGAGACCGAGGGCGAGACTTGGGTTTCCATTTGATACCGTCGGCCCAGGATGCTCCGAGATTATTACGATTTGCATCGGCCCGCTGTACCGCGCATTAACATATTCATATACCATTATACGACGATCTCTGCACTCGCGCGGCATTTTTCTCCCGTCCTGGCACCCGGCTTCCTCGTGGAACAATGGAATTCTTTACGAGCAGACTCTCGATAATGGCGGAAATAGCAAAAATATTAACGCCAGTAACAAATTGTTGCGGCAGGAGAAAGATACCTGAGCAAGATTCTTATAATTCGCGCGAAAGAATTTTCCTCGATCTAATATTTATTCCTTAATATCCTCCATCCTCATTCTTGGTCATTTTGATACCCCTAAATCCCAGGCTAATTATTATAAATCCGTATATAAATCCTTGGGATGGCGCGCGACATTGCAACGCAGGTCTGCCGATTAAACTTATGACGCGGATTTTCCCAAACTAGACCGATGCATCGGTGGAAATGCACCGTGGAAATCCGGTTAATACTACGAACTGGACCCAGTAGCTGCGCCAGTAATCAGCTTTCCAACAAACTGGGTTATCTTTGTTCCGGTTTTATCGAGCCACGATAAAGGTCCGAAGATTAGATATTGCACAACGCATTAAGCTAATCGTTTTCCCGACCATTGGCCATAGGACGTCTGCCGGCATGGCTAATTGTTTTATCGGTTTTTTCCCCAAGGATACCGCGCGTTGCACCGCTGTTAATTATTGGTTGCTCGCGAGCCATTGTGTCATGACCGAGATTAATTAATTGGAAAAGGAGTTGGTTGTTCTTGGGTATGTAATTTGCGGTTTTTTCACGTGCCTCTAATGACCAACGAAGGGACTTAATATTTCCATTCGTGCCGGTCATCGGGATTTTTCATCCCGCCGGGGCCACTTGTTATGAGACGTATAATAAACAGCATTAGCGAGGCCGTGCAATGTCACGTATTAAATCAATCCGAATGCGAACCGACTCGTATGGGTGGAAATTAAATTACCGACCCCCGGGGGTTAATGACCGTTTTACAACCTAACCTGGGAAGAATTATCTCGCATTTCCTTGCTCCACTACGTGCGCTAAAATCGATATTCCACGAGTACCTTACGTGTAAACAGAATGTGCCGCAGTGGTTTAACCCTTCTACAAATTATCAACAGACTTTTGGGCTTAACCAATTATTCCAGGGTTCATGAATTTTATCAATCGGTCTTATAGCTATCGCATCGAGAGAATTAACACTATTCCTACCTACAGTGATTTCTTTGAAAAATTCTAGAACTTTGAGGCGCTGTCACTTCTGAGATTTTTCACGATCTTCTCCCAGCGTACGGATCGATAGATTGATCCATCGACATTTCGCCTTCGTCCTCTTTTTCTTCAAGGATATATTTAGTACACTTCAAGCCGCCTGGAAAATGGCTGGTAGGAATCTTTCCATTCGAGCCTTTTCCAAGCTTTCCTCGAGTCTCTCCACCATCGAATTCTCCTCAAATTTCCACGAACACCCGATGGAAATACTTCAACGGGTGTTTTTGGCTATTGTCGCGAAGTTCGACGCTGCTAAGTGGTTTTCCAATGCAAACCGTCGCCTTATAACGATAAGACCAACCCAGAAGGGACGGAAGGTGGGGGCAAAGATAACCAGTCCCCAAAGCGTTAACCACGAGGGACTCTCGCGTCTTCTCGTCTGGCCAGCGGGTGGCTACCTTGGCGCCGAGCCAGAATCCGCGCCACCCTTTCGCCTCTCGTACGCGTAAGCCGCGCGAGGGAGCCCATCATTACCGCTTTTAATTTATCGCCTATCTCCATCCGGCCTGAGTTATCATCCGAGGAAAATGGAATTAGCGCCCCTAACTCTCTCTCTCTCTCTCTCCCTCATTCGCTCATTCGCGCTTTCTCTCCTTCGTTTATCCACTTATTCATACACACCATCGCCCTCTCGTTCATCCGCTCGCTTCCCCCTCTTCACTGCCCCCGACACGAAACCGAATCGTGAGAATAAACACACCCCGACGTATTTATCCGGCGATTTTTAAGCCGAGCTTCGTAAATCGACGCCCGGAAGACGGCCTTCCAGGAGCCGCGTATCGTTTCAATGGCGCCGTACATTTCGCCCCCGAACTGCTTCCTGTCTTTCGCGCTAATATATCGTTGTTTTCGAACCGGGCTCATACCCGTCGTTGGGGCGCTCCCTGCCCCTCCACCCCTCGGGCATTCCACCGCCTCTCGTGGCGTCGATGTCGAAGATAACTTCCGGAGGATTCGAATCTCCCTGTCGAACTCGAATGAAATTTTTGGTCCTTCGTTGGGCGATTTTTTTCTTTATCTCCTTGACCTTGAATTGAAGTTTATGCGAAGTTTAATGTTTAGGTGAATTGAAGTGAATTAGAGTGAAGTGGAGTTGAAGTTCAGGTGAATTTTAAAGTTTATTTATGTCGTTTTATTTTCACATCCAATTACGAAATAATAGCGGGTGACGTGAGGTAATTAAATAAACATTTTTGAGAAAAATTATCAGTAAACAATCTGTTAGGAATATTATTAGGAGTATTGAGAGATTATCGAAGTATTGGAATATGCCGAGGTATGCGGTTTCGCGGTATAAACGATCCGATCGTCCGCCCCTTCCTTCATGGTCGACGAACGTGCTATTTCACGGTCGTTCGTTATCACTCGCTTTTTACCTTTTTTCGCCGGTATCCCTCGTTACTGACATTTACGAGCGGCGGGGGTTAGCCGCGGCTATCTGCTAAAGGATTTTCTCCCCGAAATTAACCGTGTTTACGGTGTCGACTATAGTCGCAATTTGCATCTCGACGTTCGAGCGGATTTACCAGCCATCCAGGTGCTTATTAACCCTTTAGCCACTGTACCGTCGGCCTGGTGGCTTTGCTCCAAGCGACGTTTCAGGACGAGCAGCTAGCACGGCGACTCGCTCGTTTATCCAGGATCGATGGTCCTTTGCTTAATTGCAGCACTCGATTCGGCCTTCCTTGCACGGACATCGAGAGGAACGTCGCGACACGCGTCCGCGACTTTGCGAGCGACGCAAACACGAGGAGAATCGTGGTTGAGTAATGGAGGAACGTCGTTTAATTCCCAGCCAAAGTGGTCGGACAGCTTGGCAATGGCGGGGCTCGAAAAGTAAAAGGAACTTCTGTCGATCGTCGTAATCAATGCATGCCCGTGCATATGTAGGGCGATCACGTCTTCCCGGGATTTCCGTGCGGCCCTCCGTGCAAATTTCCCTGCCGGCTCCCAGGGCGTAATTTTCAATTTCCGCTTCGGGAAATAAGTGGGTTATGTGCTTAACAAATTACGAGTGTACCTAGCACGTCGTAGCCTACGATGTCAAAGCGGTATTAATTAATCTTGATTCGACGTACGAGGGCGGTACGTCGCTTTGGGAATTTCCCGTGGGAAGGAATACGTAGCCGGAGGCACTAATGAAGTAACACGGCATCCTTTTAAGGCCTCACCACTGTTATCAACGCGATAGGCACTCTTTCGCTTTGTGACGCGTTTCGGGAGTTTGGGAGTAGGGAAAATAGCCGTGTGCGAAGGGATATGTAAAGTATTCAGCGTACGCAGCAGCAGTTGGATCATTACCGTGGAAAAGCGGGCCAAAGGCTTTTCCGCGCGGTGTACATTTGTGCCGTGTTCGTAGAGTAGCTCCTTGTCCAGAAAGGAACGAACGTTTTCGCGCTGATTAATTCGGGGTAATAAGCAAAGCGGCCCTTGTTCGATGGTTTTTTCTTCTTCTTCTTTTTTCTTCCTTCGCAGCCCGACGAGCAGTTTGGCAATTTATGTCGCCCATTAATTTTCTTATACCTCGTAACGAAGGGAAAGTCTCGTAAAGCGTGAAAGCAAACTCTGGATTTGACACGCGCGGCATAAATTAAAAGTAAGCTCGTGTCGCTTATCCACCGCCCTGCAGTAAAATCCGAGTGCAAACGGTTAGATCAAAGAGCGCGGCTCCCTTTGTGCATAAGTCTTCGGATCAAGGTCTATCTGGTTTACAAATTTTGTCTCGGGAACACCGGCCCTTCGCCATTCGACTTTCTTCGAGAAACTCCAGGCGTGCTTCGATTATTTCGAGATGTTTCGCAGGATCGAAAGCAACGTCGCGATGTACGTGTACTGTTTTAATTTTTAAAAATATGTATACGTGAAAAAATATGTATATAGATATAACCGATTTATCAGGCCAAGCCGTTAGAAGCTCCAATCTTTTCCACGCTCCTTTCATATTAATTTTCAAACCTTCAAACGATAATCATACTCCATGAGTTTATCGTTCGAATGTTCATTTAGGACCTTCGATTTAATACACACTCTTTCAAAATAATCAGGCCAGGCGGCAAGTGGCAATAAAATCATTAATGATTCCACACATTTGGCGAACATTTTGAATAAATACATGGATGCTCGCGTTTGACCAAAAATATTCCTTCTCGATATACCGAGAGCGAGCGAGGAGTTATACAGGCTGTTCCAAAATTCACGCGAGGCGTAATCTCCATTAAAAAAAAAAAAAAAAAACAGAGGTTCGCGATTATAAATTTTGCAGATTGTACATACCTCATCGATTCATAAATTATACGATACAAGGTTACGCGTGAAATAGCGCATCGGGTAGACGGCCTTCACGGCTCCGCTGGCACAGCCGATCTATACTCGATTTTTCCTATGGACCAGGGCTCGAGCAACCTTGCCCTACATGCAGGCGGCTCGTAGGTTGGAAAAAGAGCTCCGCTGCTCGGCCAATGGTGCGGTCCATTAGGGAGAACCTCGACCCTTTATGGGCCACCAACATGCCACCTCGCGTGCCGTAATATTCCGTCTCTGGTTGTCGGCTCGTCCTATAAATTCCGACCCTAGGGTCCTTTCCTAACCTGGCGGAGCCTCGTCCTCCGCTCGAACCTTTCACCGGCATTCCCTCCTAATCTCCCTCCCCCAAGCCGAATGGCCGGAAAACCCAGGATGAACATTGTCAAAGTTTTTCAGGCTCCCCCCCTCTTCGTCCCCCGGCCTGCGGCAAAAACCGAGAGCCGGCCACACCGAAGCAATTACGTTTGTGCGTCCAACGATCCTGTGGCGATTAAAGCTCTCTCTCCCCGCTGCGAGCTAATTCGTACGGTCGCAGTTTTAATTAGCGCGCGATTTCGGCCGCCCCGAAAAGCGAGCCCCGATTACCGCGGGCTTATTAACGATTCGCGATACTTCGTTCGCCGGTAATCGTCGTCGTTCGGAATTTATGGGCCCCGATTAAAGTGGCCGCCTAAGCTGGCGAGTTGTATTTCAGGGCCGATCGGGTACTTTTGGGGGACTCGTTAGGCTGGACGACACTTTGGATCGATGTCTTTCTCAGAAGCGTCTTCAACACCAGCCTGTGTAATTCGAAGGGCCTTTCGTTATTTACGCCGAATGGCAAAGGCCACGGGAGCCGCGGAGGCATGACGGACGGCCGAATCTTCATTTTTCCCCGTGAATGCGGGGGATGGTTTAAAAGGGGGAAAAAGAAAGGGGGCTGATATGGAAACTCCGGCTCTACGGCTGTCGGCCGGCCATAAATAACATCGCCGCGGATCGTTATGGCGAGAGCAATAAATAACCGGCGTCACAATATCGCGTTTCTGAACGGAGCGGCTGTCGTCGGCATTTCTGGAAAATCCAGGGGCCGATCCTGGAATTCTGTATGGGAAATCAATGCGGAATACCGGGTATGCTTTGTCGACGACCGCCCTAACCACTTTAAGCCGCGTAATGATATTCCATCGAAAGCTCGCGACAGTGGCGCGCGATTATTCAAATTGGAGAAACTCCACGACACTTTAGTGGGCGTAAAATCTTCCTAATATCCTTGCAACAAAACCTATCGATGTCTTACCTAAAATTCCCTGCTGCGGGCGTAAAATCGGCGTTGTTAAAAATGGAGGCTCGCGCGTCGAAAATCGATTCCGCCGCCAGCAGGATTTTCCGCACGAGCCCTGCGGCTCAATCATCGTAATGCAATGTAACCATCGATGTCGAGAGAAATGGAATTGTAATAGACGGAAGCCTGAACTCATAATCCACGAATCTAGGCTTCAATCCCAGCCGGCGCTATCGTGAATTTCCACGTGGAAATATACGTAGCAGCGGCATCTACGCGATTATTAACCATCGGGACTCGGTTTCTACAAAGCCGGTATTCAGCTGGGAAAACTGAACGCATCGTAGTGCGCTGGCAGTAACAGCGAGCACTGCTGAAATAAACCATAATATTACAGCGGATTAAACCATAATAACGGAGGGGGGGGGGCGGGTCTCGTCAGTTTCGAACTTACATCGATCGAGGAGCCCCGGGACAAATAATTAGAATAATCTCAATCTCGACTATTGACCGAACAAGCAAACAGTAATTGCACCCTGCGGATAAATTGCTCGCAGCTCGGCTATACGCGGCGCTTCTTGTTTCCCTCGTTCGACTAAGAATCTCCCGCCTAGGCGTTCGTTAATGAAAATTTTGACGTTGATGAATGGCCGCGATTTTATGCACGCTCTCGAGATCCTCTTATTTTCATCGATCCCCGCGTACAACGGGTATTGCCAGGATTTTCCACCATAAATCGTCCAAATAGGACGAAAAGGCGCGAGCAATCGGAAGATGACGCGCGAGTGTGGGCCGACTTTTATACTCGGCTCGCTTTTGAAAGAGCCGCGGAAATTTCGCGGCTATCCAGTAATTCCGCGATTCAAGTCGAAGCATCGGTTTTACACTCCCGGCATCATAAGAGTCTTCGGTTTTTCGATAGTCGATACCGAGGCTGGACGAAGGTACTCGTTATCGTCTGCCATTGCGCGTCACGTAAAACATTACTCTCCCTCCCACGCTCTATTTTCCCGCAGCCCAGGCGGCATCATTGTTCCGCGGTTAATGGCCAACGGAGTCGTTACTGTCGTTATGAAATTTGTACCCCGGGCATCGCACCGTTTATGCCCATTGCAGCCATCGTAAACAGCACTTCGGGGCGCGCGGCAGGGCCGAGGATAAATCAAGCGTCCACAAATTGCGATGGCGCCTTAACGCGCGTTTGCCAATGGCGAAGATTTGATCGAGCTGCCGGAAAAAGGACGGATGACTCGTCCTTAACTCGTCTAAACCTACGAGCCACTTTCTGGACGTATTTATATATATATCGCGTATGACCTTGAAGAAAAAGGGTATTAAGAGGAGATGTCGATGGATCCTTAGAACGATTCACGTTTTGTGGTGGAATCGTGGAAAAGGTGAAAGAGCACTGCAATTTTTCTAAGCAACCACTGATCGGTCATTTCGATCGGTGGGTTTAGCATTGAATCGATCGCGATATTCGAACTTTTATGAAACGTTTTTTCCAAATGTCCAAAGCGTTATATTTCCTTCGTCCACCACGATGCTGATTGATCTTCGTGTCATACTACGTCATCGTGGAAACGAATGCTACAGTATTCGCGTCAGCGAACCTGTTAATCCTTCCGATAGCATCGAGGACCCGTAGTCACGGTATCCATATTCACGATTCGACTGTCCATACAGCGGAGTCAGATTGGAAAAAGATGTCGTCGCATCGAGAGAGGATCGTCGAATTTTTGGGCGCTCGTCGCGTCGATTAATTGACGCAACGCGTGGCACGACGACGAGCCATTGGCAGCGACGCGATACCATCGATCCTCCTTCCTGCTCCTTTTTTTTTTTTTTTTTATCTGGATCCCGACCTCGACGAACTACCAACTCTCTGTACCCTCATATCTTTAATCTCTTTCTTCGACATCTTTACATATACTCTCAATGCACTGTCGTATCTCTAATCTCCACGTCGAGCAATAGGAAACGTCCTTGATTTTTGCACCGTCCATTCGAGGAGTGCACCGCTGTCCCCAAATCGCGAAGGAGGCACGAGGTGCAAAAACGTGACCATCCATTTTTTGGTCTCTATTCTATATCCGTAAAGAGCATCCTCCGATGATCGCCTCCACGTTCCAACGTAATTAAGTCTTAAATATCCAGTTCCCCAGGGAGGAAGGATCGCGAAAGGATCCGCGCTCGAGGTCAAATTCGAGCTCGACCGGAAGAAGGAGGCGCGCGATCTGCTTCCAATATTGAATCTCCATTACCCGGAGCGTCGTTATCGAAGCCAAGATACCGGAGCGCGGCTAATTATCCGGGAAATCGTCAAGTAGCAAGTTGGTAATTAGGGCCAGCCGCGAATTTCGGCAGCGAGCCACAGGCGTTCGGCTTTATTTACGGCCGTTTTGACGATAAATATCATTTTGTCGGCGGGGCGAAAATCGGCGGTGCGCGCTGTTAATGCGAACGAGTACCGCTTTGAATTGCATTTCGCCATTCGGTTAACGGCACTAAAAGCCACGGGCAATAGCGCCGCACCGGGGCAGGAAATTACGTCATGGGCCAGCCGGAAATGACGTGACGAACGAAACGACCAGCTCGTTGCCGGCGTTTATCGCCCCGAATGCGCTCCGGGGGAAAACTTATCCCTCGTTCCCCGCACTTGCTTTCTTTCATTTTCGCTATTCGTCATTAGGGCCGCTATTTGCGGTGCTTTCGCCGTGATTTATGGGGATAAATATTGGCCGGAGCGTATATCGCCTGGAAGCGAATTTGGAGATAATTATTGCGGCCCATCGCCTCTGGTTTTCCTCCATGTTATATGTATGCCGTAGCTCTGGTGGTTGGGAAGCTTTGAAACTCTCGGTTGGCGTCGAAAATTAGTTTGAAAAATGAGAGAGAAATTTACCTTAAAACAGTAGGTCCTGGACCAAATGACCTTAGCAGTGGGTGCCGCAAAATGAATAAAAAGAAAGAATTATCGTGACTGCGGTTCTTGGCTTTTTTGCGTTGCTTCGCCAGTCTTTCATGGCGCCAAGTGTTTTTCTATTTAATTTAGAAACTCGAGAATCGTACTTTGGATCGATCGTAGATATATTCTGTTAAGATATTAGGAATTTGGAGCGACGGGTTATTTTAATTGGTGTATGCTTATGGAACCGTTGGATTACTAATTTTTTTTTTATCAATAGTACACTTTAATCAGTATTAAGCAGAAGTAAGATCGAACTTTTGCAAAAAGGGAATATCGTCGATCCCAATAGACTAACGTGATTTTCGTTTCGTGTTACAGGTAAGAAGCCTCGATATTGCACCTCAGCGCACGTATTTCGGAGGGAATTTTTTGAGAAGGTGAGTCCCTCGCATCGAGTGGCTTCGTCCATCGGTTCACCTCGGCATCTAGGAATTTTTCATAAAAGCCAATCGATCGTGTATCATTTACACACTTCTACTCAATCGCATATTCCTTATTCTAGCAAAGATTTCCTCGTTCAAAGTTTAGAAACTCTGATAAAAATCAATATTGTTGCTCTTCTACTTCCAAGAACGCTTATCTCTTAGAGTAGAGTAGCGCCATTGGAGATGAGCGTACAGACGTTCGAGCCGCTTTTAAAAGTTGCGAACCTGCATGCGCCGTTGTGGCGGAATGGCTCGTATCGAACATTAGAAATGCTAATTACGACCGCACCAGAACACCGTGCTAGAGGATCAGCTTGCAGCTGGCCGCGCAAAAACGCGATGGCATACTCGAGCTTATTGCGATTCGGGCCAGACGCACGTTTCGAACTCTCTGACTCGGCGGGAGTCGAAAGACCGTGTGAATTTCCACGGAAGAAATACCCACGGTCTGGCCAGCCGCGCATATTTCCTTCGCGATTATGGTGCCACACGAGGATAGATAGCGAACATGGTTTATCGTCGTAAAACCGTGATTATCTTTAAATTAGCTTTCGCGCAGATATCGAGAAACCCCCGAGCTCCTCGATTTTGCGCCAACCGGGAGCTTCTCTGCAAAATCCCAACGTTTAATCCCAAAGCGTCTCTCTCAAAGAAATAACAGACACGTTTTGCGTATGGATGTGGAAAATCAATACGATTACCAGTGCACGCTTCATTTCCTTTAACAGGAAAAAAAAAAAAAAGAAGAAGAGTGGATTTGTTCTCCGATTGCGTTATTTTAGAATCGTGCGGAAAAGGACTTAAAAAAAAACAGTTAGGTGTAATCGTACGCCTTAGAATTTCTCGAGTCGAGGCAAGAGGAGGAGGAGAGGACCGTCGAGAGAATCGCCATTCGCGTGCTCGCGACACGCCATTATCGGGGGAATCGCTTTTCCTCCTTTCCTCTCGCCCCTCCTGGATTACCTCCCCCGCCCGTCTCGTCATTTCTCCCCTCGACCTCGGTCGCCCTCCTCCTCCTCCTCCTCCTCACTCCCTGGACCGATAATCGCGGCGGCTTATCCGTGCAACGAGTCGCTACGAAACCGCGGAGAGAAACGTCGCCTCCAGAACGGCGGGTGGCTCGATCGTCCTTTTGCCAGAGACACCGAGTTAACCACCCTGGCGGGAGAAGGACACGTTGGACCGATTTATCTTGGAGGAGTTGGGAATTGTGGTATTGGAAGCGCGATAGCCTCTTAGCCCACCGATTAAATATCAAAGGACGGATTTTTCACGAATTTTTCCATCCTATTCTTCGCAGCACAGGGAAACGCTGGGAAATCTCTCCGATTTGTTTCGCCGGTTTAATTCCTTCTTGGTTTATTACGAGTATGTATTATACGTAGAGGTGTGTAGGTTGGTATTGATGGTTGATGTTCTTTTTTAATAAAGTTTGTGGACCAAGAGTTGGAAGTTGAATGGATAAATACTCGTGCGCGATATGCGAATTATTATTGGAAGAAAAACGTGGAGGAGAGGAAGAATCGCGCTCATCGTCGATGCTTTTTCTCTCCGATAGCCCAGCTCTGGTGGCTCGGAAGCCACCTTAAATAGCGGGTCTTAGGCCAAATGACCTTAGCGGTCGGTGCTGAAAATGAATTTAGAAGAAAAAATGGAGGAAAGGGCGCGCTAGGGTAATCATGGAAAATTCATGACTATGATTCAGCCGGACGAGGGTAGCGAAGGAAGTCCGTGCAGCGTATGAAAGGAAGATGAAGACCTTCGGCAGAAGGGGCAATTACTTAGGTCAACCGCCGGTCGGACCCTTTTCAAACGATCTTTTCATACCGGCAGTACACTTTCTCCGTCTCTTGGCCGCTCGGTTTCTCTTTCTCCCGCCTTGAAAACCGTCAGGGCCAATTTTATTCATAGGGCGCCCCGGTCCGCCCGCGGTAATTGCGGGCGCCACTCGAAGCTGGGCCCGCTGACAGAATCCATTCCCCGATATTTATAAGCCCCACCTTTTGCGAACACCGGGTTTCTCGCTTACCGGCAATTTCTTAACAACGGCCCCTCCTCGAGAAAAAGGAGTTACACTCTCCGAGTCCCTCATTGATAAATTGTACGATAAATCTCTCTCTCTCTCTCTCACTCTGTCTCTTTCACTGTCTCTGTCTCTATGTCCGTGTCTCTCCGATTTTTACTCTTTTACTCATTCGCACTCACTCATTACTTTCTCTCTCTCCTTCTCAATCGACTCTCATCGACTCACGTATTATTGCTTGGTCACTCGCTCACTCACTCGCACCCACCCATCGCTTTCTCTCTCTTTCTCTCCTTCTCATTTTTCCTCACCGACTCGTATATTATTGCTCGGTCACTCGCTCGTTACCTTCTCTCTCCATCTCTCTCGGTCGCATCGAAGAGGCACGACCCGCGAGTCCGACCCACGAACGTCATTCGTCGGAGGGCCGACTTTGCACGAACTTTGGCGAAGGCGTTAAGCCGGCTAGTGCGTAATGTCGTTTTTCGGTTCGGTCCGCGGGGCTATTCTCGTCCTTAGTTTTATTGCCGCTTTAATATCGCTCGAGTTATAAATAGAGACGCCTAAGTAGGTGCAAGGTGGTGCGGACCGTGGTTGAGACTTAGTCGATCTGGTCGCGAGTAAAAAGGTCCTTGGAAGTGCGACGAATTTCATGGCTTCTCGCGGGGTTCCATAACCTAGGTTCCTCAGAAATTCCACTGGCAAATACGTTCTTATCCCCACCGTATCCCGATACGTAATGGCCTGCCTGAAAAACTCCATCATCGCGGCCGCCCGCACTGGCAAGTTTTAATAGCAAACACGGCTGTAATGAAAGCGCATTGTTCGCGTGGACGGCCGCGAGAATTACGAATGATCGCGTGGCGGCTTTCGAAAAAAACAAGCCTCCCACGGCTCGACCGCCGAAGTTCAGGATACGGTGCAATTTCTGGCCGGGAACAAAATTAATTAAAACGCTGCGCGACTGAGGCGCCGGATTTCCCCGCCCTCTTCCCCCCACCCCCTTTTTTTTTGTTCGGGACAATCGCGGCTTGATTGGATATTTTGTTTGCCGGGTAGAAACACCGGTCGTCGGATGCTTTACGCAGCCGTAGCAGAAATTGGAGATAGCGGGGAAACGATGCTGCGACGGAGAGGCGGAATATTTCGGGGAATTCGCGTTATTTCCAGGGAAAATCCTGACGTTCGGCTGAGAAGCGCCTTCTACGGAATCCGCGTAAGGAAGTCGAACCGAAAGGTGTCTCCGATGACGCGTGCAGTGCGAATCGAGAACAAATACAGGGTTATTGAACAGCCTTCGTGCACGAAGAGTACTGGGATTATTAAAGATTCGAGATTAAGGCTGGAGCTATTTGACATTTTTCGGACATATTTAAGACCCCCTGTCATGTGTCATTAAAGAAAAAAACGATCATAAAAAATAGAACTGTAACCGTAGTAAAAAGCATAGAAAGTGCGTTAGTATAAACCTGTGCAATTTTTCTAAAAAATGACTTCATTCTCATAGGATTAGTAGTCTTGACCGAGCTCCATATAAAAAAAAACTAAATGTACAAATATGACAGTTTTTAACAAAACATTTTCTATCCGGTATTCGTCGCGAAGATAGCGAGCGAACTTTGCCGTTAAATTTACATCGCCCCGAGCACCAGAAGCTGATGAGGATTTGTCATCTCGATGCCTTGGTTCAAGATGCGCGGCGGATATCTCGTTAAACACGAGCACGCGCTGTTATTCGCGCGAGGAAGGAAGCGACGACGAGGAAGGAAGGATAACCGCGATAAAGAAGGCCCGAGCTGGAATTGCGCAATTCGCGCAAAGGCGCGAGAAACGGGGAATCCGCTTTGGGAGAATAAAGAGGCAGCGCTTCGAGGGAAATACGTGATTTCGCGCACGTTGCCAGGCGTATCGAAACGAGGAAATGAAAATGACGCGTTACGTCCGCGATAGCGATAAATCGTTTGCTCTTGAAAATTTACGACCCTTCCTAGATTCTCCGTTCTTTTCTCCTCTTTTTTTACACCCAACGCCTTGCCCACGATCGAAGTATTTCGCTTCTCTCTCTCTCTCTCTCTCTCTCTCTCTCTCTCTCTCTCTCTCTCTCTCTCTCAAGATACAGAAGGCTCCGTGTCATTAATTCCGATGCTCAGCTCGAGCCTCGAGACGTTCCTCGCCGCTTCGACTACAAATCATAGTTCGCGCCTATCATCGAGAATGCGAACAAAAGATCTCAGGACGGAGAAGGTAGCATAGGCTTCGATCGAGAGTCCAAGTATCGTAAAATCACGATGGAACACGGCAGAGGCATTAGCAGCGGCGTTAATTCCAATGAACCTTCAATTAACGCCGATAAGAACCGACAATCGTAAATAGTAGCCTTCCGAGGCTTTAACGCATTCGCCCGGAAGCGACTCTCAACCTTATCTCTGAGCGATACGAGCCTTCAACCGACAATTTGTCGGCGCCAGCTCTATATTTATTTACAACGAATCAAATGACGGCTGGAAAACAAATACCGGCCGGCGCCTCCGCGGGCGGGGCGCGATTAAAGAGCGTGACAAGGGATCTTCGAGGATAAGCGTCGCGAGCGAAATCTCGCGTCCGACTCGTGGGCGCAGCCGGGGGAAAAACGTCGAACGAGTTAATCAGCGGTTCGCTCGAATCCCCCGGTCGTTTGTTCAAGCGTTCCCCAATACCTCCGGCTACGCGTTTCGGGCTTTAAATCGAACCGGCCGAAAGTCGATTACATTGTGTGTCAGATTACGAGATACGCGCGCCTGTGTCGGTGGCAACGAATAGCGACGTAGATATCCGCGATGTTTCTTTACCTCGGGGGAAATTTCGAGGGGCTTCGATTTTCCTGTTAGGAAATACATCGAAAATCCTGCCTGACCGCCGTCTGGCTTTCGAAGCCTTCGACGATCTTCTTACCATCGAGGTATTTACGAGAGGCACGATCGATCGATCGGGGATATCGTCGATAATCGGAGAAGCCTTCGATCGAAGAGAGACGCGCGCTTATTATCGTCGGTTTTGCGCGCGGATGAATAATCCCCAGCGGGTGTATTTACATCCGAAGTCGAGTCAAGGTACGATAATATGGAAGAGATAAGGATGGATTCGATGCTAGCGCGATACCTCTCGTCGCTCGGGAAAGGATATATGGCACTCGTGATAAACGAAGATCGCGTTTCTTTTGGTTATCGAAGCGCTCTGCGCGAAATTCCGAGTTTCGCCCGGAATCTACTTCCAGGAGAGGAACATTAGTGGCGTACACCATTTCATTATGACATCGGTAGTTCGTTGTTAAATCATTTTGTTACGAAATTAGTAGTTCGCTATCGAATTAGTAGCATGGGACGCTGGGCCCGTTAATTTACCTTCGAGTGTTGTACAAACTACGTTTGGATCGTTAAATACGAGAAGCGCATGTTCCTTTGGCGCGAGGAAGGGGAGGAGCTTTTGAAGCTTATCACGTAGATTGCCAGAGGAGCTTTCGATGAACGGTGTTGAGAGGAAATTGTGCGACACCCGCTCGTCCGTTCTCTCGAGCGCAAAGTTTGAGCTCCCTCTGAGGCAACAACGAACGGCAGACAATCGACTATGAATAAGTTCCCCAGCACGCGGTCGGAGCGTGCGACGAAAGGAGTAACCACGTGCTCCTTGACTCTCGTTCGTGCGAGCACACATCTGCGCGTCTCGACTCGGTTTCAGCGCGGCTTTTGTCCCGTTGCCTCGTTCAGCCACGACTCTGTAAGCGGTTAAAGCTGCGTCTTTTCTCCTTTTTTCTCCTCCTTTTTTTATTGTCCACCGAGGAACAGCCCGCGAGCTGGGTGAAAAAATCGCGCGCTTTAATGCGCTAACGAAATTTGTGGGACAGCCGGAGGAAGAAATTCGTATCGCGGACGAGTGTTTTAATGTCCGGCGTGAAAGAAGTTTTTCGCGCTTTTATTCCTTGCGCACGCAGAGGGTACTCGTATTTCTTTTGGAATTTATTCCATTTATCCCAGGAATATCGTCGTCGACGTGTTTAATATCGTAACCAAGAAGCACTGTATCAGATATACACTAGATATACGAATGACGAAGAGAAAAGTGCGAAGCGATAAAGTAGATAAATCCATCGAGTCCATTGGAGATGGTCGCGAAGAGACGATGGAAGCCTTCCAAAAATCTGCTATCGCCAGCTTGGAAAATTCTGAGAAAAATTATATAACTTCCGTGGCTCTGGCGTTCTATTACCGCTTGAACAAATCCCACCGTATTTTCGGCGAAGCGTCAAAGCCTCGAAGTATTTTGAATCGCAAAAGGTTAATGGAGGCTTGTTTGGCCAACGATGCGTTCACCGGCAGCGTTGCAACAAAAGGTGCGGTCGTATTTGTTGGACAGGCGTGCAAAGGCCGTTAGGACGCGACAGCCGGTCCAGTTCGGCCGTCATGGAACTTTTGGTCGAAACACCGCGAGCCTCGGTAAAGTTGGCAGGCCGACGATTATTTCGCAACGCACGCTCGCATGATTAGTTATGCACGTGGAGAAAATCTCGCTGCGCATTGAACTCTCCTCTCTCTCTCTCTCTCTCTTTCTCTCTCTCCATATATATATATGTACATGCATATATGTACATACATACGTATGTACATACGTATATATCTGTATACATAGTTCGTATGTATATATAATATGTATGTATATATTTCTGTTTTGGACCGCGCTCAACGTTATGTCATTACACAACGTTGTGTAATTATTTGGCGCATGAGAGGAGAATATTGGTTTATGCTCGGGTACCAACACCTCGAGCGTGCCTGCACGATGCAAGTTTTCCAAACAGAGTTCGTAATTACTCTCGAGCTGCATTGAGCAAACGCGAGTTTATCGATGATAGAAGGCTCACACGCGTGGGCACGATCGTCCTAAAATCAAATACACCCATACAGAGCTGCTCGACTTTAATAAAACGTCTTTGAGCCGATCCCCGAATAGCTCGAAATTTAGCCCTCTACGGGCTCGTATAACATTCAGGTCACGTGCCAATGTATCGACACTTAACCAAATAATTTTACTTTCTCACAAGATGGCATAGACGTCTCAATTATATAACGCGTCTGAGATAACCAATAATAATATCGATGACGGTTGGCAGCACCATCGACCCGAAATATCCAAGTAAATACCTTGCGAATTATACAATTTGCGGATATAATTCGACCCATAGAGGCTTAAATAAATTTACTTCTATTCCTAATTTTTATTCTATTTATTCTTTATTTTTTTTTAAGACTGTTCTTTGCTTTAAAGCGCCTTGGATCGCATTCAAGATCCACAGAGATCGCCCGTCGTGGAACAGAGCGCACGACCGATGCTCCCCCCTCGGAACGGTCGGAAGATTAAAATTCTAGCTTTGCGTGCAAATAATTTCCGCGCTCGTGGGCCACAGCCAGGCATTTCCAGGGGAGGCCAGAAATAGCGTTTACAAGCCTGATAAATCTTGGTGGAAGCGCGGCTCCCGAAGCGCGGTAAATTGAAACCATCTTAGTCCCTTATTACCCTCGATTTTCCCGGCTGTCATTTACATCGCAGTTCCGCGCTTTCCGCCGCTACGTTTCCTGCTCGTCCACTGCGATTCGCTTGCACTCGATACGGACGACATAATTACGAGGGTAATTAGCTCGCGAAGAACGAGGCAAAACGAGTCCGCGGGTTTATCGTCGTTCACATTTTTTTTTCCCCCCCTCCTCCACCTCTTTCTCGTCTCCTCGTAGCCTTTGTACTCCAGCTTTTTTCCGCGCGGAAATTGTCGGGCATTTTCCGCGTACCCTTTTTTTTTCCCTCTCTTTCCTCTTCCCCATACGCTACACGCGTTAAACACTGGAATTAAAAATGGGAAAATGACGGTGTAGCAGCGATCCTACAATTACGCTGAAAGCATTCTTATCTTGCCGAGTGGTTGCTACAATATTTGATCATAATAATGTTTAATGGATTAATCAAGTATAATGCACTGTATCGCGCTGGAATTATACGAATGATTTTCCGGAGTTTTAGGATAATGGATCGTCTCTCCCTGTGTTTTTCTTCTTTTAGTCCTTTATCGATAGGACAGTTTTATTGTACAGGGGTTTTTTTTTTATTCGCTCGATTAAGCTTGTTCGTCGATAAGGAAGGATTTATAATCGCACGATGGTTGCCTCCTATCGGCCACTGTGCCCCATAATTTGGAACGAGAGTATCGATGAACTAGGATATTTTACTTCCTCGAGAAAATTACGAGAGCTTTGATCGTTCGCGCGATACAAGAAAATCGATAGGATCGATCCAAAATATTTTTGCGCCTTGAGAGCAATGCTCGGAGAATGAAAGGATCGCAATACAATATTAATTCCGGATGATCCAAACCAGCCAGAGAATGTGATCGCATTACGGCTGTCGCAAGGACTAAATTTGCACGCTCTCTGCAAACACCGTCCGCCAGATCCATCTTCATTAATTTCGCGAACTCGTCAGCACGACGTTGACAAATTAATTGTTTTGTCGCTGGCGAAAGGGAAAGCGCCATCCGTGAAATATGATCTTCCTCGAAGTCTCGATAAGGACGCGCGGAGCAATGCCTTCTGCGTCCTATCGCGTGCCATTGCAAACAACCGGTGCAAGTCGTTTGCATGAGAAAATACGCTCAAATCTTGCAACGCAAGATCTTCGATCGCGCAAATAAGACTTTCGAAGAATTAAAAGATCTCGCTCTTCTTCATCGCGCTGTGTATTTCCTTCGACAATACAAAAAGCAATTTTGGTGGTTCGAAACCAACCTTAAACAATAGGTCCTGGGCCAAATGAGCTTAGCATTCGGTGCCTAAAAATGAATTTAAAAAATAGAAAAAGCAAAGTAAAGACGATTTCTTTCTTCGTCCCTCTTATTCTAAAATTGCGTAAAAAAAGGAGCCTGTAAAAAGAGTCGAGCGCAGGTTTCCAATCTGGGGTACGTCGAGCGAGCTAAGGAAAAAAAACTATCCACGTTCGTATCGTTTATCGCGGAGGGCCGTCGTCGGTATCTTCGATCTCGAAGAAATCCCTCCCTTTTGTGCTGGATAAAATTCTTCGTACGGTCGTAATTAGGCTGGAGAAGGGGCGAGCGTCGATCTTATCGAGCACTGGTCCATCTTGTTGGACGTGGAGGAGGGTCGGACGGAGAGACGCGCGAGAGCCGCGGAAAAGTTCGAGGAGGAAGGACGGAGCGAGGCTCGAGGTTGGAAGGTTGCAAGGTTGGAAGGAGAGAGACACCGTAGCAATAGAATGGAGCTTCTGCACGGACGAACGAGTCCTGGGTAGGAAGCAGCTCGGAACGATTAAGAATCCGGAAGGGTGTGAGAAACGAACGGTCAAGGGGAATCTGCTGGGTGGTTCTGATAGAAATCGGAGGGACTTTCACGGTGCTTGTTTCGAGGCTCTCGACTTACAAACTCGGTCTTACGCGCTTTACTTTCTCACACTCGGTTGACCGGATGAAAATTTGCCCAATACCCTTGGGGTTTATCATTTATATTAGAAACATCGAGGAACCAAAAAATATATATATGAGGCGGAAAGTGGGGAAAGTAAGATGAAAGAACAGCAAGAATTATACAATACGTGTGATACTATTTTAATAATATCATTTATAATAGAAACATTGGGCATATACCCGCTTGGAATCGAGAAACCAAAACATATAAATAAGGCGAAAAGTAGGGAAAGTAAGATCAAAGCACTACAAAAATCATACTATTTTCGTACATGAAATACTACTTTATTTCAATAAGGAGATAGATATAAACATGATTATGAATATATATTATGAAATATGTATAAACATATATATATATATAAATGCTTCGATATATATATATATATATGAAAATGCCTCAATCCATTTCCATCAAAATTACGTCCTGCCTGAATTTTATAACACTTCACATAAACTGTACAAATAGATTCCGTGTTAGACCTAGAATCACCGATTGTTCTTAAATATCGAGGAACGTCCGTACACGTATTTTCGGGCCCCATTCAATTTCTTACCCCTGAGTTTACTCCGTGGCCCCCGCGTGTCTCCCGCCTGAAACTTTCCGAACACGTGCCCGGATTCCTCGATGCCGCACGTTCGCGCAGAGTGCCCGTTTCTCTTCGTCCAGAATTGCCCGCGGCGTCGGCCCCTCTCGATGTCCAAGATCAAATGCCGCAGGATCCCTTCCTGGAGGAGGGGGCGATACTCCTAGCCGATATTTCACCTTCGATATTTCATCCCCACCGTGGCTGGGATCGCTCGGTCCGATCGGCGGAAGAATAGCCGCGTCTCCGATTCTGGATTATGGGCTGCATATCGGATGCACTTTTCTACCTTTGGCACGAAGGAGAGGGGGAGGAGGAACTTTCGAATCTTCGAGGTTGGTCAGAATGGTGAAGGAAGCTGTGCAAGCTTCCTGGTTCGTTGCTATGTTCGATGTTGTGTAGGGTTAAGCGTAAAACGATTATAGCTTAAGGTTAATCGCTCGAGCCTCTATGGGCTCGTGTGACTCCGAGGCCACGTGCTAATATGTCGATGTTTTAGCAAAATATATTGCTTTCTCGCAAGAATCGATATATATATATATATATAGGAATTTTATATAATAGAGTTTATTAACGTCCCTTTTTCACGTCATCCTCAAGTGTCTTTGGTTGGCGTCTTTATTTTAAAAACATCGAGCGCTACACGCATAGACATCCCCACACGCGCACTGTCTATGCACCACACATCCCACATATATCTATTAATTATATAATGTCTCTGAGATAATAAGGATATCGACGACGATTGGCAGCAGCGCCCAAAACCTTAAATATCGAAGTATACGCGCGAAACGTGTTCGAGGATTTCCCGGAGCGTTTCTTCGTTCATAGCAGAGCGTCGTTTTCGATAGGAGCAATTTCCTAGGTGCTCCCTTCCACGTTTGGGCCAGCTTACGGTTTGCGAAGCAGGGTATACGTATCGAGGACGTCGGTCCTCTCACACCCGGGGACATAATTAAACCCATGCGTGCGGCAGGAACGACCTCGTTATCCGCGCGGTGCTTCGGGCTTCGACTCGGTCGCTACAAGATCTCTCGAGCTGGTTAACGCTAGATCGCACGATACCCAGCTACTCCGTATGCATTTTCGAAGAAGACGGAGGAAGGGGAACGTGGAGGCAGTAACCATAGGGTTGAATAAATAAACGAATATCGAGGTAAAATATCAAGGCGATTCTTAAATCGCCCTTGGCTTTTGCGGATAAGGACAAGTAGTTTTACCAGCGCGAAATTACGAAGCTGCCAGAAAAAAGTAAAAGCTCGTCAAACGGAATGGAAGATGCGATTACGGTTGATCACACTTTATTCTTTGTATTAGATATACAGCTTTATCTACACCATGACCGAAGATAGATAATACTTTGAATCATAAATGTATAACCAGTTTTTTTACGATTAAGTCTCGAATTAAAAAAAAAAAAAAGAAAAGGTATACACTTAATATATAAATATCATCGAGTCTTATTCGGACGTAGAGCGCGATGTCGACTACTTTAGTAATGGAGTCTCGTTTCACGCTGCGGAATCGAAATTACTTTCTCGCCAGGCCGAGTCGTCCGGTGGTTCGGATGCGGCGCGAAAGAAATTCATGAATAATCCGAGGAAATGCGTCGTCAGGTGTTTTGGCGGGGCTCGTGGGGAGAAATAATAACAGAGCCGCCGCTTTGTTCCTTTTGGTGTTAACGACACGAAACCGGTTGCTTCCGGCTCCAAAGTCCAGCCTGGGCTGTGCCAAAAATCGCAGCGGCTCGTGGCGAAATCCGCGTAATCTTGGGGCCGCTAGGAGGCATCGAGGATATAACCGGCTCCAAGGTGACGGAGAAAGTCGCTTATCGGCTCGCACCTACGCCGGATTTATGTTCGAGCGAGACGGGAGGACGGAGGCGCACTTTGGACCGCGATGACTCGATGGTTTCTGGCCGACGCGTGGTACGCGGGCAAAAATAATGTCGTGGTACGTGCGCGAGAAGCGTGTCGCGCCTTCGAAATATTAGATGGCTAGGCGATACTCGTTGATTTATGTTCTCGATGCCGTAATGGGATAAGAAGCGTCTCGGTATTTATATATGCGCGCTAGGATGTTTTTCTCGCGCCTCCTTCGAAGCTCGTTTTACTCCGTCGTATTGCCGTTAATGAAATTCTTAAGCGGGCGCTTTTTCTCTTATCCTAAGAGGCCGCGCATCGACGAGTTGAATGGGAAAGGAGCTCCTTTGGTCCCTCCGCGGTTTTTCTACGCTCCAGGACAATTTCACGTTCGACTGAGAAATTCCCCGCGAGAGGTTAATCGTCGCCTCTCCTCTTGGCGATGCACCCGGAGTGAAAAACGCCGCGGAGAAAGTGCAAGGTGAATTGTAATAACGGATTCTCAGAGCCGTGACCCACAATTCCCGATGCCTTATCGCGCCTACTTCGGAGATATCTAAGCACGTTTTCACGTGGCGCACGATTTTCCGACTTTCACGATTTAACGCGCGTATCCGAGAAGTGTTTACCAGCCGATACTTTATGATCCTCGAGTTAATATATTTGCGCTGTTAAATAAATCCGCCTCTGCCCTGGCTTTCACGATGCAAAAGTATCTGCATCGAGGTATCCGCGGAAGGTTGGGATTGATGAAAAATATGAAGAATATGAAGTATCGATAAACTTTCGTAAATCCCGGCTTTCACGGGTTTCCTTGCTTGCGTCAACTAGCGAGCGCTGTAAAAAAAAGTTGTGCGCGCCAATAGGATTTCTCCGTTTATTCAACAAACCGATATACAAATCAAGATTCCACGAAGCCAAAGGCGATATTTGTACGATCGATTTCGCGCTACCTTCGTGACTCGATGCGCTCGAATCGCACTCTGCACAGAATTGCACGCTTCGTCGATTCCACCGGTCAAATCTCCGGTTATATCGTTAACGAGGATTCGTTCCCCTTCGAATGCTAACAACACTGTCGGTAATTTCTGCGATACTCTCTCACGGCTCAAATCGAGCGAGTCGAGGGCGTGTAATCTTCGATTTGAATGCCACTCGCGCAAACGCGCCTTGCCAGGCGAGACTGCATCCGGATGCAATAACGGCGCATCCTTGCAGGCGGCAGGTCGATCGTCGTGACGGCTGGAGCTAATATCTGCTTTAAATATCTGCTCTTATAATCCCACTAATATCGATATAATAGTAATATCCAATTTAAATACGCGGAACCGATATTTCCCCCGGTTCGTCGATCCAGGGCGATAGACCGTGGCGAAGGAGATGAGGTAAAATCGGCGATAGCTAATATTAAACTCGATAAACGTACATCGCGCGATAGCGCTAACGAGGAATAAATCAGGCTTTCGAATAACACAAGGCTACCAAATAAACTACGATCAATCGCAATGCGTTAAGTGAAATTATGAAAGAGCGAACATACATGCACACACACACATACATAGTCATGTATAATAACTCTTCCGTATAATCCAAGTAATTAAACAACCATCATAGGCTTCCTACACCGATAAACGTATAATTCGTAAACGCAAGGCCTCTACTGGACACGAACCAGGAAGCATGCGCGCGCATCTTTTCATCCGTACCGAGACGCTTTCGAGACACTTTCGCACGTGCCCTTTTTTCGGTGCATTATGCATACAGCACAGGCAAGGCGCCAGGCCCTTGCGCGGCACGTCTCACTCGTTCTACGCGAAATTTCGAAATAACGAGGCAAACGTTCCTCGATCCCCAATTAGCGACGATCCGATCGCTAGGCGGTAATATAAACATTCCATGCTCGCAGCTCGCCTCCCGGTGTAATTTCGCGTCATTAAAAAACCGTCCCTGGATCCTCCTCCTCCGTCGTCCCCGATTCTCCAGGATCGAAGCCGCGAAAGTCGCGCGCAGCTCGCGAATAATTACGCGCCTCCATGGGGGGAGGTTTGCGAATGATTTATCGGCAATTAGCGTCGCCAGTATCTCGGCCGTAAAGTGCTCGGGATAAATTATTTACGAGGGGCTCGAATCGTGCCGCATTCGAGATATCAGGCGTGCAGCGCCGACCTGCTGGCGGCTTAACCGGCCTTTGGGATCCGTTCGAGACAGGAGGGAGGACGTCCCCTCCCTCTCCGCTCTCCCTGGGGATAACCCGTGGCGTGGGTGTGCCCCACCTGGTATATGACATCGTGTTGCAGGGCTTTGTCGGGGAGAGAGCCGGCCCGAGGGCTCTTGTACCGGACCCAAGGGGTAACTACCCCGGTTACACGCCGTTTCGGATGGCTTACAACCTGCGCCTTGCCTCGCTTATTGCTCCTCAAAGGAGAAACACGAGTCCTCGCTCGGTGGAACGTCTTGCGGGATTAACCCCTTGCCTTGCGATTTATTCCGGAGATTCTGGATCTGGTTGTATCATTCCGTTTAACCTGCATGCCACGCGGTTTTAATTCGAGCGTTTTTTTTTAAGAATTTGTGTGCTCAGTAGTCGATCTCTAAGGATGTTGTTGGTCAAAGGAGAAAGACGAAAGCTCGCTAGGGATTAATTCCACGCTTTGCTATTTATTCTGGAGCGACAATGGCTATTTGTATCGTTTAATTTAATCACGATGGCTCTGCACGCGGCTCTTCTATCGAGGACTGGGATATTTCGGTTGATACGTCCCAGTGTAATTTTTTTGTAAACGTTTTGGCTTTGTTTTACTTTTTATCGTGTTGTTTACAATGTTCAAAAAGAGTCGCCAGGCATTTTTGGGTCGACCGCGGAGGATTGGAATATTGCAAAGGGTGGCGATGCCGGGGATAATATTCATTCGAGCTTCAGGTATTCAGGGAGTATGATCGTTTTAAGGGGAAGAACGAAATTGGTATCAGGTGTGCCGAGCGATAAAATGGTTTTTCAGCGGGAATGGGAGCGTTTCGCAAAAAGTCGCCTCGGCACTGCGCGGGCCGCCGGTTAAAGGAAAATCGCGCCGCGTTGTTTATCGTGGACGGCTGGGAAAAAAATTTCCGCGAGACGTCTTGCAAATATTTTGACGGATAAAAATTCACGGACACGGCTTCCAAACTGGTGCGCGATTACGAATATAAATCGCTGGGTATTTTTGCGAACGATATAACGGTGGAAAACAAGGATCGCGAGGCTTTGTTTGTTCGATACTTTATTTTTCTATATTTCGAACCTGCTCGGATTGGTTCTCGTTATTTTTCGAGGACCTGCAATCGATATTCGTCCTATCGCACTTTGGATTTCCTCCTTTTGCGCTTCTACTTACGAGTCAAATTTACCCTTTTATCAATCATATTTACCCTTTTGGAGAACAAGATATTTTTATCGACGAAGTGCACTCGAAGATTGAACTTTGCTCGGGAAACAATCCGGCTGCATCTCGAAACAACAACACTCGACGCGATTAATCGTCTTGACGCGACTATTGCTCCTGCAGATTGCAATAGTTGTTTTATGAATATATGCATAAAGTTACCCGGCGCAGCAGCAGGAGAATCATTATACATGAATTCGCGCGTACACCAAGCGCGCGTATAAATCCTTCTCACGATAAATAAGCATTTGCGCGTACGTACGATAAAAACTCGTCCATCGAAATAATGACTCGATGATCGCTGCATCGAATATGTTTGCGCTGTCGGAGGATGTGTCTCATTTGCAAAGGGTTGAACGTGATCTGTGAAGGGGTAAATTTCGAGTGCGAAAGGGCGAATTTGGAGTGCGAAGGGGAGAGAATTGAGAATCGTGCATTACGCGATTATCGATCGATGCCGCAGCGATAACAGATCGGCGTGTGGGGATTTGTCGGTGCATCGGAGCAATGGCTTTATCCGCGGCACCCTCGCCCCTCCTACGGCTGTCCGCACCGTTCTCAAACACATTCGACAACTCAATTATCCTACGTTTATGCCGCAAGCTCGCGTGATACCGTAGACAAAGCCACTGGAACGTGTTAAATCGTACTAATGTGCTTATGTTGCGCACCATCGGGCGGTGCCTCCGCCGACAGGCCAGTTTCGTGCCAACATTCTGGGCCCCAGACTTCTAATAAGCCCTCGATGTGCTTTACACCCGTTTCGAGCACGTCGCGTAAACTCGTCCAGTCCTCGCGAGGAAGCGGATTTTATTCGAATACTTAACGGGTCGAGTAGCACGTCGAGCGATGAAAGTCTGTATTCCGTCGAATCTGCTTGGCGATCGAAAACTCTGTGAATATACCTCATATCATTATACTTCCACTGGTAGTTTTATATAAACGATTTTACTTGAACACCGGTAGCTTTATATAAACGGTTTTATTTAAACGATTGTCCTCGAAGCTTTTTCGAAGTACGTCTAAGTAAACGTCTTGGAAATAAAATGCACGCGACTCGAAACGCGATAAATGGGCTCTGAAAGCGTTCTGCGGTCGATGTGGTATTTTATTTTCACGACAAAGCCTGAAAGGAAATTTCTAACAAAGCAAGGCGAGGTATCGTGTAATCCTCCGGCTCCTGTGATGTTCGCGATATGATTATCGTACCGTAACGATATTACGGGCAAGGCCCCCTCGCAGGCTCCATTGACACGCGAGCTCTTGACGCGGCAAAGCTTTGTTAAGCTTTTGATTTCCAATACTCGCGCGGCTAATACCCTTGATAAGGGTTCGCCTCTTGCGATAAGGCAATGTAATCCGTACTTTGGGCGCTCAACCTGCAGAAGCCGAGAAAATTTCCCCTCTGCCAGGAGGAGAATGCCAAGTTCTTCAACGCGCTAACTTCATTATAATCTTGACTCGTGGGCCAAGGTTTGGCTGGTAATTTGTGTGAATAAAAGAGTGCAACGTGCGAGTGAGGAAGGTCCGGGATATTTTCGGCCTCCTCGTTTCCTCCGGAATGGAGGAGTATCTCGTGGGGAGAGAACTCGACCACCTGTGAGCGCGACAATGACGTGGAGGCCGCGTCCTTCAAGGTCTGAGCGGTGTTGCTGCTCGAGACGCGAGGTAGTAGCTGGAAGAGGAAGATTTAATCGAAGGCCCTCTGGAAAAGGGTTCCATTAACGTAGCACATTTTTCGATAACTTATCGCGCCTCTCGATCGGCGTCTGGAGTCTCTGGAACAATGCCAATCTGCGGGGAGCATCGTGAAATGCTCCCGGCCTGGAAAATATTCCCTCTGTTTCTCCGGAATATCGGATAACGAATTTGTTGGTACACGTACACAATCGCGCTGACACCTCGATAAAGACTCGTGCCAAATCGCGTTTAAGGTACGCGTGTTTTTTTTTTTTTTTTTTCGGCAGCTCGACTGCCCACGTGTTAATCTTCCTGGGTCGAAGATCGCGCAAGCAAGAAATTCGCGCAAAAGCGTGCATGATGCGGTATCGATCGTCGCCTCGAAATTCGTATTCGAGGAGAATCACGAGGCTGTGCTCGTAGCGTAGCACAGCTGGAAGAATAAAAAGGCTCGATCGAGTCGCTTCTTTGAAAGCCGCGTAAATACGAGTTCGACAGAGAAGAATTGGTACCGGTTTTAGATAAACACGGATTCTTTCTCATATCGACGACGAGTCACCTTGCGAAATTAGGTTTATTAGGTCCACAACTTTGCTTCCGTCGGTTTTTTTTTCCCCGAAGTTCGAAGCTTCGTCGTAAAAAACTGGTTATGCATTTATGATTGGAAGTGGTATCCATCGTTGGAAACAAAGACGTACACCTCGTGGTAGTACATTTTTAACACGATGAAAAAATACGATGTCGTTCGTTCAATGACTCGATGTATATCAAATAAGTTTGACAGATGTACCAACCAAACAGACTTAAAAAAAAATGAAGGCTCGTTCGCGACAAATGTTCCTTATCGATGAACTTGTGTCTTAACGCTCGCTTCATACCGGTACACCTGATATTAATTTACGAAAAAAACCGCACGATCGTTAGTCCGTCTAAGAGCTGTTTCCAGGCTTGCATTTCTACACTGGTTAAATATTACCACCAGGGCGAAAGCTCGGCTTTGCAGAAGTAACGATAATGTGATTACGTCCGTGGCCGTACTTTCGGTGTAACCCTCGGCCCTGCTCTCCCACGGACGAGTCGTGGGACCGTGTATACATTGTAGAGCGAGCGGCAACAGCCGCTCCCCGGACCAAGGAACGATGACGAATGCCACTTGGAAACTGTCATTAGCCGTGCACGAATCAATCTTCGTTCTTTGCGACCGGCACAGCGGTACGAGCAATGGCAAAAAGGCGAGCATATCTCATCGCCATGCTCGGACATTCCAGCGGAGTGAAAAAAAAATTAAGTGGCAGGGGGGGGGGAAGGGAGGGATGAAGGGAAGAGGGATCGAGAATATACAATGATAATACTTATCGATATTATGCTATGCTCAACCCTTTGCGCTCGACGACTTTTTCGATAGAACGGAGTATCTATTCGGGATGATCGTTTAATCATCGAGGCGTTCGTTGTTCTGCTTTGTTGGTATTTTTCTAAGTACAGGTATACTCTTCTTATGGCTTGGAGGTTTGAGAGAATTTAATATGAACAAAGATTGGCGCGTCTCACGCGGCACCAGAGTTGTCGTGGCGATCGAGAATCGCCTCTTCAGTGAAAAAAAAAAAATAT